>VXBL01004951.1:476966-507412 GCA_013400195.1 Aramus guarauna
CAATTTGCCTCCACACTGTTTACATTGTTTTCAGTCCTGGTGCAGCTCTCCACTAACTGATTAGCAGGAAACAGAGGGTGATGAAATAATCAGTCATGCCAGCGAGCCAGCCAGGTCACATAGCAATAATAATACACCTTGCACCGTGAGCCACATCAATGAGGGGAAATTAAGTTTGCTGACTGCAATGGTACTGTTTCCTTAGTCCAGCTGAAGACCTGGGTCACCTGCTTCTTTGTAAGGGTTCCTGGTTCAACGTTCAAGCTCGGACTACAGCAGATAACAGAGATGCAAACCACAGAGAAAGGACGAAGGCAAGGAGAAGAGCACCTCTCCAGAGGGTCTGCAGTAGCAGGTATGGTATTGCATATTTCAGCTGAACAGCAGTAACCCCCTACTAGTGTAGAACACATGTATGCATACACATAGCCATGTATACTTTGAGCTCCTCTGTATCTACAAAAAAATGAATAAACAGCACCAGTGGAAAGCCGTAAGATTGTCACCTAGATAAGTTGCATAAATCTAGCATTTCAGATCTCTGAAAATAGACTTTGGCTGTTTGATTCAACCATAAATCAGGATCCCTGTTAATCTGGTTTTAGAGTGGCTTTCCCATGCAGGGTTGAGAGTCTCAAAGGAATATAGTGTTTGTTGATTTATATACTAGTCCTGCTGAAAAGTTGATTTACCATTGCTTTCTGCAAACAGTGAATTGCAGCTAGCTGGTTTCTCTGAATATGCAAAGCCTGTACTGTATATAAAGGTGGGAGAGTCTGACAGTTTGCAGCTAAGTAAATCACACTGATCCCAGTGTTTGCCGTGAGATTTACAGTGTGCACTATGATTTAGGCCCCAATGCTGACCCACAAAATACAGCCAAATAGGAAAATGTTTTGTCATCTTTTCATACATTGGAACTTCTTTCATTATCCGTTATTTCCAAGACACTCTACCTAACAAAATCCACTTTGAAAAGCATTACCAATGACATCTAGAAATGTTTTCAAACTTAATTTGACAACAACCTCAACCAGTACATTTTAGCTCTTCAAGTAACCTTTGGGTTTTGAGAAGTTTCCTTTAGATTTCCAGCAATGCTCGCTTATTTTAATACATATTACTGTGTACAGTCACAATTAAAAGAGCCACAGCAATAAGCATAAATTCCATGGGATTTCTGAAACTCAAAAGATGCAGGCTAATCATAGACATTTTGACTCCAGTAAAAATAAAATTAAAAAAAAAAAGAAAAAAGAAAAAAAACCAAACCACCACCCACACCACAAAACCACAAACAAAAAACCCAGTGAAGAATATCAGAAATCATGTTATTAATTGTTCATTCAGTATTTGCCATATCCACTGCTCCATGCGTTTGACAAGAATACGGTAAAATTTAATTCTATACATGTGGTAAATTACAAACCTGCAATCAGCTGCAACTTTTTAACAGTTATTTCAGGATGGCACGTCTTCTCAAGGTCATTTAGCCAACCCATTCACCACATTCAATATTTGTGAATCTAGATTCTTTGCCTACAGAGGTGACACAGCTGCCACCATAATGCAGCTTTCAAGGTAGCAGATATTTTTCTTTTTGCTTATGTTTAATTTGGCAAACTATAACTCGACATATTCTTTATAGTGACTTTTCCTGCTTCTGCCAAAAATTGTGCACCTCATCGGCCAGCTGAATAATGAGGAAAGATTATCTCCTTTGTAGACAATTATGCCGCCAGTGTCACAATACGAAGACAGTGTAATTTATAACTACTTCTCCCCCTCCTCCTTTCATTTTGGCCTGGACATTGGGTCTTTTATATCAAATTTCAAGCTATTTTTCATTTTAGGAGCTAATCTGTTGGGTTACTGAAGTGGAATGACAGAACACACCTGTGATCAAAGGGGAAGTTAGATGGAAAAAACATCTCCTGAGTTCATGTACATACTACATCCATTACACTGACCTTGTAACCCAGTGCTTCATACAGGTTTGGTCAATTATTAGACATTTTACAGTTATTTCCAGAACAAAGAAACTATTGAGCAAGTCTGGCATACGCTTTGTTCTTTACTAATTTAAACTGTCCCAAGTAATGACTTGAGAGAGGTCAAATATCTCTTAATAAAAAAGAAAAAAAAAAAATCCTCCTGTAGGAAGGAACAAACCCCAGAAATAATCATTTTACAAGACAGAGCAAGACCACCCCCTGCTACCCAAACCAAGTTATCAGGACGCTCTTGAAAGTGAAGAAGTCCCAGATTCCAGGCCCGGCTTAACCTCATTGAGGGTTTTCAAGACCCAGATTAGGCTAATTCAGGGTTTTCCCCCAGGAGCAGTTTTAAGTGTCTGTTTTGTTCCGGTGGGGAACAAAGAAAACCAAACTTTGTGTGCTGCAGTTTTTCCACAAAGATGGAACTTTTCTCACCCAGTCACTTTTCATTTACTTCACTTGCATCATGAGAGCATTGACACATGACGGGATTGTAAAGCTTATGAGACAAAGCTGAGGGCCACAATCCCAGCCCTGTGACTGTCTCAGCACTGCAAGTGGGGACAAGACTGCTGCAATCACACTTTAATGAGTGTTTCCCCTAAGGCTTGTGGATTTTTAAACCAATGTTAGGATTTTTTTTTTTTTTAAACTCAGTTCTCTATCATGCCCAGGGAGCATGCTCAAACTGGGAAGCAGGGGGCATGGTGTAGAAGGAGGAATCACCTCCGAGCAGACTGTGAAGAACCTGTTTATCAGTTCATCTCTGGTACATGTTGCTGCTCCTGTCCTCTGTCTACTACCCAGGTCATGTTCCCTTTGACATTTTACTGAATCAGAAGGAAATAATAGATACTGAAGAAAAAAAGTCAGCTCTACCTGCTTGTTTACTTCCTTCCTTCATTTGAAATAATACATTATTTGTGATATCATCTTCCATTGCTATGGAGGCAACTACGGTGGAGCAGATGACTATGTGAATTTAGCAAATGGCAGAAGCTTGGTAAACTCCTTCAAGGGAGACAAATGGGTGGCCTGCTTATATGGCCCACTATGACAACAACAAAACAAGAACAAAATCACAGAAAGAAAAATGAGAAAAAGCCTCTTTTTCCCTCCCTCCATCCACCCCCACTGAATTATTTCCCATGGCTGAGTAATGTAAAAATCACATAGAAAACAGAGAATTTAGAAAACTGCCTCTAGATAAAAAGCATTTGAATTTCAACATTGATCTTCCATCAGCTTTAATGAAAGGCACTCAAAATACAACGTATCTGTCCAGAAGAAGCAGAAAAGTGGAAATATGATATTTTGTAAATGTTGATTTTCCTGGAAAGTATAACCTTGTGTTGTTACAAGACACATTTTCTTTGCTTCATAGATAAAGGAATCATTTTCTCATCTCTTGCGATAAGCTTTTTCCTCACTGGTATGTGGGCCCCCATCCCTCTTTCCCTGAAGGATGAACAATAAAACACATTCATCATTTTCTCTATAGGATTATAAAAAACAGGTGTTAGTAATTCCAGAAACGTTCATTGCAAAATCCTTATACCATCTCTGTGAGCAGAAAACATGATCTTCCAGATGCCACCCTATTGCAGTGGCATGAAACCCTGGCTACCAGTACAAAAATGAACAATACGCAAGCCAGATAAAATGGCACTCCCAGTAGTAAACAACATCTGTTTGCTCAAAGACAATCTTGTCTCATTCTGGGAAACAGCTACCACTCTACAGCTAAGGAGAAGGCAAGCTGGTTGTACTACCCTCTGATATACCCTTAGGAATATTTCCTCCAAAACAGCATGGAGGGCAAGAAAATGGTGGCATCAGACAGCATCTGAAATTCTCAGTTCCCCTCTGTCACTGAAGCAGTGTGCGATGATGTCCGACTGCCCTACAACTCATACCTCATCTCCAAATTCAGGACTGGATTTTGCCCCAAGCAAACCCATGTGATTCCGTGCCTCTATGGAGAGGTGTGAGGGTAGAAAACATGAACTTCTGTCTGCCTTTTTTTTGTGAGCTAGAAAAAATTCTCTGTGCATCCCCTTGGTGACAAGGTCAATGCATTTTGGAGTCTGCTTTTTGCAATTGCAGAGGTGTCTGTAAACTGATAACCCTTTACGTAAAATGACAAATTTGCAAACCTTGATAGCACATTAATATTAATCAAATCTCAAAAAAAAAAAAAAAAAGAAAAGGAAACAGAGCTTTTGAAACATTTTTGCTAACAGATTTCTATTTTCTCATGCTCTTTTCTATCTAGTTTTAGCTGAAGTCTGAAAAAAAATAGTGTAATGGCTATAATAATTTCAATACCTCCACCTTGTTCCAAGTTAGGAAGCTTAGTCAAAATGCTTGAGCAATTCTGAATGGGAAGACAAAACTGATAAGCGCTCATCCCAAATTTTGCTGTGAAAATACCCCAGTTTGTCAAACTCAAATTTAAAAGCAGTGAGTGAGCACCCATTTCAACAGTAGCAGGTGTTTGGGTGTGAAAAGAAGAGTTGGAAAGTGAAAGAGGGGAGAAGAGAACCCGCTTAAGCTAATAGTTCAGCAGACAGTGTACCCCCTTACTCCTAGGTGCCATGAATTTGTGAACTACAGATCCTGTAATTACAAAACCAAACAGCACAAAGATGATAAAACACAGGAGGACTACTCCAGAAGGTGAGATGGCTTCCTTGCAGCAGGCCAGCAGTCACCTCTGCTAAAATTTTCCACCCAACTTCATTCAGATCGGGTTGAACCAGAACCCAGAGAATGGCCATTATCCCCAAGGCCCTTTATCTTTTGCTGAATGCTGGGTTTGGTTTTAACAAATAGGCATTTTCCATCAACATGTTTTCACAAGGAAAATTCTCAACAAGCTGTTCTTAGAAGCAAGCCAATTTCCAGATCAGAGATCTAGATTAAATAATTTGAAGACATTTCCAAGAAACATCTGTTTCTTCCACATGAATTTCTAAGTCTTTCCTCAGCTACTCTTTGTTAATCTTCTACAGTTGTCTTGCTTGATTGCTGGCTTTTTTTTTTTTTTTAAAGGAGCTAGAAAAATCACTGTTTCTTCAATTACAAAAGGAGTGCAAAGGAAAGACTACTTAATGGCACAAAGGATGACTTTCTGATAGCAAAGCAAAGATTGCAAAGACTAAAAAATACCCTGGGTTTGCTGTTGGAGGAGCTGTAAATGGAAGAACATGCGACTCACCTTGTGGCTTGTTCTGAGGACAGAAAGAAGAAACATTCAAATTTCTAATGCTGGCACTGTTCATAAACATTAAAACCCTATAGCACTACCTATACAGAGACCTGAGCTTGTTCTTCTTGTAGTCCCAAGCTGACAAGAAACCCACAGCTGTGGTTAGCAGGGCACCAAGCCCAAGCTAATAAAGTTCAGCTGAGAATCAGGGCATATTAGTTTAGGCCTGGTGCCATGCTAGCTTGCTGTATGGCTTCCAGTCAGCTCAGAGCAAAGACAGAGCAAGCTCACATCTCCTTGCGAAAGGTCACGTAGCCATTACTTTAGATAAATAAAAAAAACATAACATAGGAGCTCTATGTCTTCAGCTTTGTGGGCATACAGTACTTAGAAATGTCTTTGCCCTTGCAGGCAACCATGCTAAGCTCTGCCCCATCGGTGGGTTGCACTCATTCCTGGTTCACCCCCTAGACCCAACAGGTGCTTCACCCCATAGAAATACATCCCAGTAGAAAACTGCAAGTGCTGCAGCCAGACAAAGATGTGGGGTTAAGAAAAATCAAAAATACTTTGGACGTTTATTTCACATGAGTGATCTACTATTTCAGGATGCTGAAAAAGTCCGTAGAAACAAAAGAAATTAGCATGGTAAAGCTGCTAGTGCTGCCTCATGAGATCTTTGTATGGTACATTGAGGTGCACTCATGCACTGAAATGTTACATATAATGTGGTGTTATGATATGCTCATGACATGTTTACAGCTGACTTCTCTAATACGGCTTTTTAGGTGAGAGACGGCTGCAGCGTAGACGAGGAACAGGAACTGAGAAAACACCTGTCAACATTCACCCTTCGGAGGTTAATACCACTGGTCTGAAGTACTCAGCTCTAGTTTGAAAGAATGATTAATATCTTGCTGTGTTTTTCACAGGAGTAAGAGCTGTCTCCAGAGCTGTCATGATACTACACCACAGTTTAAATTACTACTGCTCTTCTGAAATCTTGTTTAGTTTCAGAAACTTCCTACAATAGAAGCTTGCAAAGCACAAGACAGATAAATGTTGGTATCGATACCTAAATTATTATTATTATTGTCTTCTGTGGATAATGTTCTTCTTTGGCTTATGGACTCTAGGAAACACAGGATCTTTCATCCTTTTGTTCCAAAACAAAATTAACAGCAAGTGATTAAAATGTCTGTAAATTACCGCAACCCTTCACATTTCACTACTGAGGAAAGAGGCTGCTTCATTCTTTACTCTGAGATCTGTATGGTGGCATCTCTCACACCTCTTATCCATGGAAGAACAGCAAAGCAAAACTGCCAAGAGTCACTGAATCTCTGAGGCGGTTGTTGGGTAAGCGGGTGTGCTGGTCTCTAAACTGATGCGCGTCAAGCTGTTTATTGACATTTATATGGCAGCCTGAGAGTCGTGAAGTTACCTCCATCAGACAAGACGCAGGCAAAACAACATTTCTTTCTCAATGATCTTACCTTGCATAACTACAACATTCTAATTTTCAGACTAATTCCCACTGTAGGTGCAAGACACGGAAAATATTTACAGAGAAGCGGACTGCTCATGTGACTACACCACCAAATCGGGATGCAGGGACTCGGCTCAGCCTCCTGTTCTGCCACAGGCTCCTGTGCAAGGGCAAATTCACTGAGCTCTTCTTCTCCCCTCAGTAAAGCACAGACCATAACCACATAAGTGTTCCCCATACCCAGAAGTGTTAGGGGGAGAAAAAAATAAATAAAAATATGTGCACACTCAAATTATTAGATACTTATGTAATGATTTATTGTCACAGCACGTGAATACAGCAACAAGGCTTAGAAAAAAAATTCAGAATTAATTCCTAAAGCCATTAACTGGCAAACTCTTCACACGTGCCAAGTCCAGATCCCAAAACAGATCCATAAGCATTCAGTAACTTCCCTCTCCCCCTGGGGACTTACCGTAATTTTAGCACTGACTTCGCTGCCTGCACAGGTATGATTGAGAACAATCTGCCTGATTCTCACAAAAACCTTGGTAAAGAAAGGGCTCAAATCTCTTATCTGTCATCAATCAAATGTCAAGAATGAGATTTTTTTGTGGCATTTACACAGTCCCATAGATTGAGAGATATTCATGGGATTTGAAAAGCAGAGGCTTTGTTGATATTTTTCTAAGTTCACTAAGGTAAAAACATGTTTGCTCCACCCGAAGCTGGAGTGACAGCAACGTGCTGGACTTTGTTTGCATGCATTCTTCCCATGCCATCTACCTGTCCAATAAAAACAGTCAGGCCTTAGCTCCGGTCTCATATACGCTCATTTTCACCGGGTAGAGTTATACTCTTCCAGACTTCTGTCACAGTCAAGTGAAATCAGAAATGGATTCCATCTCTGCTTTTCATATTTAAAAGCAGGGTGGGGGAAAGGGAATGAGTTGAAAAACATCAAAAGCTCTAGATCAGGATCTAACCTGAAAATTAAGGCCAGTTCTAAAAAGGTTTCAAAAAAACCCCTACACCTTTTTATTTCTTCTTTAAGGTCTGATTGTATTAGACTCCCTTGTGAGGAAATGGGGGGGCGGGGGGAAGCCTGTGAAATTTCCATTTTACACCATTTCACTTTGAAAAAGTTTGTACCTTCCTTTCCTCTACTTTTCTCCTTTGAAAATGGTGAACTTGAAAATTTTGGTATAGAAAATGGGTAAAAGAATATGTTTTATTCTACATGGCGTCACATTCATCCTGAATTAGTCCTTTTTATTATAGAGTGAACATCTTTATTAAAACAATAATATCAACAATCATACAAATTTGTAGTAAGAGAGACCAATTTTTAATTTTGTATACAATTCTGGAAGAAAAAATAAAAGTGTGGAGACCTTTTCTCCTCTGCAAACCTTTAAACCTTGTTCTCTGGCCTTTAATATGCATTTAATTTCTTCTACTAATTAAGATACAAACAATTCACTTTTCATAGTCCTTTTTCTGTGCTGATATTTACAAGGAGCTAGAGGACTGATTTTATGTACTGCAGATCTGAAAATTACTCTTGGACTTAACACAGTCATTTAAATGCCAAGTTTTTGTAAAGGCCTCACAAATGTCTTGGATTTGTAGTTCGTGAAAAGTTTCATTCTTTGAAAGACTCTCTGAATAGTCTTGCCAGGGAAGTGGTGGTAAAATGGTTTTAGCACTTCTGTGAAAACTGTAGCACAAATGATTAGAGATTATAATACACAGAACTAGGCCTTGGAGAGTACATTAGATTTTAACAGCGCTTGAAAGCTGAACTAGAAGCTGGTCAAAGAAAACCAAACACAAACCCCTCTCTCCTTTCTCTTCCCCACTACAGACAGTTCAGTCTTTTCACACACACAAAAAAAATAAACAAAATAATATAAGAATGAAAATACTTAGATCCAGAGTGGTTGTTATGTTGCCTCAAAGAAGATTAAGTCAGCCTGGTTAACGTTACACATATGGCAGAATAATGACTTGAGGCTACAGAACTAGAAACCTCATGAGGCTCTGCCATGGCATATCCCAATCTTTTAAATCATGAAGTGCTTCAGAACTGGGGTTCAGTATTTCCTAGGGAAATGCAATACTTCACACACCATTGTTTTTTAAGCATAAACTGCATTTTTTAAGGCTTTTTTTTTTTTTAAACAAGCTTTTGTGCATGTTTCTCAGCAGACTGCTGGGCAAGTCTTAAACTACAACTGTTGGATTTCCAGCATTTTTGAAGACAAAACTTCATATTGGTGGTTATACTGGTGGGCCTAAAAAGTTATCTTCCTGAAGGTGATTGGGGTCCTGCCCTGGCATGCAGTGGAGACACAATATGAAATGTCTTTTCAAGGAGGCATGCAAAAGTTACGTACTTATGGGGAAAAAGGCAGAGAATTGTGGTTAGATCAGAAACAGGCTAGAAAACAAAGGATAGGATCAAGTAATGAATTCTCTATGCACCAGTCATCAGCTAGAGCCTTGAAAGGGTGCACTGCTTAATAAATATGTTGTAATATCTGTTAAAAGGTGGGGAAGGAACCAGCCGGCACTGACAGGAGAGTTGCCTATTTAGGACTTGGTCCAGGGCAAAGCAGACTATGATGTCAAGAAAACCAGAAGAACACTTGATAAAACTAAATGTAAAAGGTAAAAAAGCACCCTTTTGAAATGACCAAAAAAAACCAAAACAAACAAACAAACAAAAAAAACCCAAAACAAAACAAAACAAAAAAAAAACCTTGTCTTACACCTGACAGGGTCTTAACAACCATTTCAGTTCAAGGAGAGACAGTGTGAGACACGGCAGGGAGCTTGGAGAAAGCCACTTGTTCAATGGCAGCCAAGAGCAAAGGACATGTTGGGTTTCGTGAGGAAGGGGAGGAGTAACCATCTCAGTGAGGGCATTGAAGAGTAGAGGTAGGATTAGCTAAGAGGCAGAGCTTCTACTGTCAAGCAAGTTTGTAAAGCCGGAATCACTACTGTTAGAAAGGTGATGGGTAGTCTGGTATTTGACGGAAGCGTATAAAATATGGCATATTCTGAGAAGACTGGATGGAGCCTTTCTTCATTCTGTCCTGGGTTCTGCAGTCAGTGCAATAAACCACAGCTAAACATCCAAAGCAGCTAAAAACAGTGCTTCGCCATAAAGTACAGGATTAAAATGAGGAGCACACTGTCCCAAAAGCTAGAGAGGTTGAGGCATAATAAGGATTCAAATACTGGGATATTGATATGGAAAACACAAAAAGTTATCATCATGAACAGCAACACTTTTCGAAGAGATGATATACCCTATGCTTTAGAGTACAAATCAATTGTTAGATACTGCAACTGAAACTATGTACAAGCAAGATCAGACTAGCTGTTTGCTGCGAAGTTCATGAACCTCCTTCAGGATCCAGCTGGTGAGCCTGCAAATGCAAAGAGTGCTGAAGCTATTTTCTCATTGCGGCAGGAGGTAGAGGAAGATCCTATGAAACAAAATCAATTTAAAAAATAAAGCAACTCAAACTCCCACAGTCCTGCTTGAGCTATGTTTCTCTGATCTTTTAGTCAGCCTCCCTTTTTAATTTTCCCCAGTGCTCTGAGATGCATGATTTAATATTTCAAATTCATTGCCTTTCTGATCTAGATTTACCAGACACTTTGAAGTCAGACATAGTGACACCTTTTCAAAATGACTTAGACAAAAACAAGCACCTGCATTTTTTGCTATGCATGTGAAAATTTATGAGAACAAATCATTCCATGTGCTTTAAAAAGTGTCCTAGAAATACATATGGCAAAAAGCATTTTTGTGTGTCTGTGAAATAAACTTAGAGAGAAAATCACTTCTTCTAAGAAATAATCTTTAGGCAATTTAGCAAAGGCTACTTTGTGTGCCCCAATTCTTTAGAAACCATTTATCCAAGCAATAGTTGAAGATAATTATCCAACCACATGCTTACAAAGAAAGGCAACATTTTTCAGAGAGATAATATCTTTCAAGTCCATATAGCTGGAGAAAACAGACAAGTTTTCAGGCATACAAGCCTTCCACTAGCTCATTTTTTTTTCTCAACTTCATAAGCTGGTTTAATAAAATAAACCATTTACATCCCAAAACTGTTGTAGCTAAAACACTGATACCAATACTCACAAAGCTGAAGACTGAAAAGGCGCACTGCATATGAAAGATGTCAGCTGAAAACTGTTTTAGTGCAGTGGCAAACAAAAAACCCCTAAGTTTTACCAGCAACTATTTCTACACAAGTGTGTGTTGAAGTTCTCCCTTAAAGATCTTCCTGGTGAGAATGAAAACCTGACAGGGTTTTTTGGTTTTATTTAATTTTTTGACTGTTGATGTTAATAGGAATGTCCTGTTCAAAGAACTTCAATGCCAGGAAAAAAAAAAGACAGACACAGGGGTGACTGAATGCTGTAGATTCCTCACAGTTATAAATGAAATACCGGAAAACACATCTGGGAGCCACATTGCTGAAGGCTGAACAAAATGAACCTAACGATCTGAGGGCCGAAGCAGCGCTGGGACTAAAAGCAGATAGAGCTCTGCGTATGCAGTAGACCAGAAATGTGAAGCATCATGTCTACCTCCAGCATCTGCAGTTGAGAGATTCCAACTTTGCCAAAACTGTTTTCAATATAAATACATCAGGTCTTGTTTACTTCTCCCAGACATGCAATGAAGGGAGACAGCAAAATGCTGGAGAAAACTGCAGCTTTGCTTCTCAGTATTCTCCTGCGCCTTTCCCGACTTAATGCTGAAATAGCAGCACTACTTGGGTGCGACTGCCCACCTCCCTCTTCCCATCACAGGAAATAATTACAGGTAACAGGAGCTGCTCAAGAGCAACCTTTAAACTCTTGGAAAAGTATGTTATACATGGAGACAGCACAAATCCTACATTTGAGGGATCACAGATCCTTCGTCTAGGTACATTTGTTGAACAAAGCCTAACTGACTGCTTGGAAGCGTCACCCATTTTCTTCCTCCAGTGGCCATGTGGATTACAGCAAGGCTGCTGTTGACTATGACGCTTATCCTCATACGTGTAACTGATGTCAGTGACAGAAGAAATCATCCCTCATTTGCTCTTGGAAAGTGTCTTACCCAGGTAAGTGTTTTCCACTACACTGGATACTTACTTATACTTTCTTTTAAAGGCCCTTTAAGACCGATTGTTGCTTTCAACTATGGTCTCTTCTTCCTCAAATCTCCATGTTACCATTTGCATGTGTGCATACAGCCACGAGAGGAAGAAACTGAAGTCAGTCCCACGTGGCTTCAGCCTGACTGCACTCCTCGCACAGGCAACTTCTGCAGCCTTTGGTTAGGTTCACCCAGCCGTGCCTGCTTGCAGCATTTCTAAGATCGCACAAAGAACTACAGCCCCACCACCTGCTCCATCTCAGCAGACTTCCCAGGCCACCAAGGTGGACACCTGCCCCAGGATGGACACCAGCTGCTTAGGGAAGCAGCTGTTGCTGGTATTGTTGCTGTCCCAAAAGGGCATCCACCATTCCCATCCCCATCTGCAGGACAAGGAGCCCTCCTGGTGCTCCAGGTCTCACTGGGACAAGGCAGCTGCTCTTCCCGTGGTCACACCATGCCGCGTCTTCCTTGGACTTTCTAAGGAAATCTCCAGGCATGAGACCAGCGCTTGCTTTGTACTGCTGCACACAGATTCGGTCTGGAAATGGTCTGTCCGCCTCAGCACACGCAGCATCTCAAGTGCAGCAGTGTTCATAGTCAACTGTTTTTTACAAGAAGCTGCAGCTACTGTGAGCTTTAAACTAAACGGAGGCTACCGACGCGAAACAAAGCCACAGCCAAACTGTGTGCAAAAGCCCAAGTACACCTACAATTACTGAATTAATTCATGGAAAACTCATTTAGCAAAGACTGCAGAGGGGATGGAAAAAACAAGTGAGCAGAGAGAGAGGTATTGCACCTGTTGAATGCCACCAGGTACCAACATCATTTTGGCAGTGGCTATTCTGTCTGGAGTGAGTTGTTGGTTTGGTTTTGCTGGTGGTGGTTTTTTCCTTTTTGAAGAAGTTCCTCGCAGAAGCAATAGCTCCATAGAGCATGGCCTCTCATTTTGTTATGCAGCCTTCCAGAAAAATGAGGCCCCGCAATCTACAACACTGAAAATAATAAATAGCTTTAATTAAAAAAAGATTGCGGTTTGTTTGGTTATTTATTTATTTATTTATTTATTTAAGCCAAATTGCCACTCCCAGGATACTTCTGTCTGCTCTGCAGAAATGTAGACATATTAGAAGGTACGAGAAACCAAAGAAAATGTTAAGTAGCTGAAGAGGGGGTTCAGCTGGGGAAAAAAATTGAAAGGAGTAAGTGCTGTGTGTACAGCTTAGCTGAGCAATGACTGGGGGGACATATGTTAACTGGCTACCAGCATCTGTTACAAATAAACAGCTAGCAGAAGAATAACAAGTTAGGATAGCAAAAGAGCAACCGCTAGAAATAATGTCAACACTAGGAAAGGCAAAATTTAGACTAAACATCAATTTTTATTTTTATTTTTTTTACCATAGCAAGTCCTAGGAAGTGGAATATTCCCAGGGACCTGAGCAGACATACTTTTCCTTAGTACATGCAGTTTTATCCCAGTAGTTTAAAGTCAGTCAGTATAGAGGACACAGTCTTGCACTGTTAATCTCAGAAACCAGAGATGGTTTCTCTCCCTAAGCATCATCTTCCAGATAAACGGGCTTCTGGTTGCAGGGAATACCATTCATTGCAGAAATCACTTCTAAAAATTATCTATTGCTTATGTAAGATAAAAACAAAAACAAACAAGAGGAAAAAACCCCAAGTGCCTGTTCATCAAAATGCTAATGCTGAAGTAATTTTGTACATTTTCTGCCCTCTTTCTTAGGGCAGAGTCTTTTTTTTTTTTTTTTTTTTTTTTTTAAACAATATTAAAAATACAGCCCATTGTACCCCAATCCCAGGACATTTTAGCAACAGCATTGACCTGTCTGAAAATTTTCCACTGTCTCAGGACTCTCAACCTGGTATCTCTTCTGCAATTGGTTAAGTAAAAACCAGGTGTATATTCTCTAGGGTCATCTCAGTGGACGTATATTCAGGAATGACAATTTCTGGATGATATTCAAACATTCCTCTGGATCCATGTCATCTTGGCAAACAGTTATAGATGCACATGCTGACCTGTATCTCTTCATCTGCTCTGTGTTTTGCTCAGCCCTGTAGCCACAGCCAGTATATGGATTTCATCACACAGAGGTGCCAAGTGTCTGCAGAAGAGAAAGAAAAGAGGAAAAGTGTGTGACTCATCTTGAAGAAGACCAGATGTAGTGTTCCCATTACCTGTTACAGTGAACACATTACCATTTCAAAACTGTCTCAATTTTCAGGAGTTGCACTGACAGCTTGATAGCTTTTTGTTATCATTTGGAAGAATTGCTCCCCAAAAGGTCTTTTCTCCTACGGTGGATGCACAGGGAAGCAGCTTCAGCAGGTTTCAGCTTGAACTCACCTTTTAAGTTTACTCTTCAACAACTGCAGTCCCAAAGAGCATCTCCATGACTTTGTGAAGCTTAACCAAAACGCTAAAAAATAAACCCAATTGCTAAACATCAAAGCAGTGATAGAACATGCTGCTCGGCTCCTCACATCACAGAGACACAGAGAAGTAAACCAAGCCTCTCTCCAAAGGTTACGGCTTTATGTTCAGCTTAGACTTAGGCCAAGAAATAGGGCTGACTGTTCAAGTTGACTACTAAAGCAGTTTATATGTCTTTCTGTCTTTACAAAAATCCTTCCTCCTTCCTCCGCACCACCACAGAAGCTTCCCATACTCCCTCTGATGTGCCCAATTTGGTATAATTTACTGACGACAGTACTTAGGAACATTTAAGCATTCCCTTCCATGCCACCATCCTTTATGTAGGCTTACATTTTCCCTTTCCCTTGGCTTGAAAATATAAAACATAGGATACCATCCTTCAGTAGTGGCAGACAAACTGTCTGCTCCTCAAAACGCAGCGGCTGAATGCTTCAGTCATTGAAGAACTGCTGATAGTTTATACATAACTTGCTTCAAAATAAATACCCAAAAGGACAAAAAAAAAGAAATGTCTATCCAGTTATATACAGCATTTGATATATGATCTAATCCCCCATAAAGTTGACTTCAGTGACTTACTCAAGGAAAAAAAATGAAAATGAAGGGCTGAAATAGGTAGCGCAGAAATCCTTTAATCTGTAAGAAATGAAGCTCACAATACATTCAATCTCTTCCACCAGTATTTGCAGAGTTACAGTCTGATCTGTTCCGCAGACTGAAATCACAGAGTCAAGGTATGTGAGCGGGTAAGCATTAAATATTATTTTGCCTGGAATACTGTTTCTTTTGGTACTATTACATATTTGCAATAAACCAAAGATATCAATTTTCTATGAGTTTGTGGGTACACTTGAAAGTGACCTCGTCTGGCACAAAGCAAATCTCCATTTTGTTTATATTCATGTTTAACCACTGCTGAGTCCGGGGCCACCAGTTTATCCCTAGGCTGAGATCATAGCAATATTGCAGCTCACATCAAAGCTGACCAGAGGCCTGAGACAATCAACACAATGACCTCATGTAAGAGAGGGTCTGAGTTCAACAAGCTTCATCTGATGCCTTTACATAGAGCCAGCCCATCTGAGCTGAGATTTCAGCTTTCCACCTCGCTGCTGCTCACCACAGTAGAACACCAAAAAAAAAAAAAAAAAAAAAAAAAAAAAGGCAAAATCGTTTTCATATATAATGTCAACTAACAAAACCAGGCATGAATAGAATCATAGAATCATTTAGGTTGCAAAAAGACCTTTAAGATCATTGAGCCTGAAGTCATATAGTTTATGCCCTATAGTTTCCCAAGCTGACATCAAAAATTTTCTAAGTTTAAACCACATGTATCACCTGGACAAAAAGTGTGTTTGGAGAATGAATAAAACAGAGATTAAGAAAAAACACATGTATTTTTCTTATCTGCCTTATTTTGTGGCTATTACGATATGTGATTAGTGTGAAATGGTTGCTCACTCTGCCAATTTTGTTTTGGGGCTGAAAGATATCGGATGGTGTCTGAGAGGGGTGTGAGCACCTTCGCACTTACGTTAGCAGCAGCACTTGGGTCAGGGGAGCTGGTAGGAGGACACAGAGAGCAGGAATTGCCAGGTAAGACCCTATTGCTAGTGAGCAAAAATTGTTTACATGTGAAGGCTTTCCTGAGGGACACATTTGGACAGCAGAAAAGTATTCTGTCATGGCTCAGGACAAAAAGGGCTTTCTGTTCTCTTGAAACCTCTGGTATGTTCTGGTTGAGGAATTTCAAGTCCACCACAACAATATTTCAGCATTGCTTCCACTCCAACTGAAAGGGAGACAAAAATGAGAGAAGACAGCAGTGCAAAAACACACTCAAATTAAGCATAATTTTAAAAGAAAATAATGATGGAACCTTTTCAAATTTTGGAATAAATGATCATGAACATGCATTTATGTAAAAATTAGTGTTCTGGGATGTTCTGAAATAATGGTTAGAGCGATCATCCATGTACTACCCTATAGGCAGTATAGTGACACTGTTCAATATGATGCCCCAAACTTCCCTTAATTAATACCCCCTTTTTCTCTTTTTTAAAATGTATTTTCCAAATATTGCGCAGCCAAGAAAACATTTCCCATGACAGATAATTGATTTCAGATTCAAAAACAAACAGAAACTCCAATGGCAACCAACATATCCACTGAACTATTAGCCATTGTGAAGTTGCAGTTATCTCTATTAGACAGACAGATACCTTCAGTACCATCCACATGTCCTGGAAGAAGGATGTGAAACTCTGAAAGGAGAAGATATGAAATAACCTGCGCCAGAATTTCCTGGCATTTACTTTGCTCATGAAAACCTCCTTAAACTTAGCCAAGTTATCTGCTCTGGGAAAGGAAGGGCTGGGGGCAAAAAGAAGTCCACAAGTGTCTCCTCAGTGTCACCTGGGTGCCCTGCAACAGGATTTGGTGGGTATACATCATGATTTTTACCTCTTCCTGAAGTGCATATCAACAAAGCCTACTGTTATAGGACATTTGTTCAGGCTGTAAATTCCAGCCCTCAAAAGCAAGGACGCGGCACGACGAAGGCTGCAGAGCTCAGAGGCCAAGAAGGACTTGTGCTGCAGGGTGGTCCGAAGAGTGACACTTCTGCCCCTTGGACTCAACTGCATTTGCTTGGAAGTGGGAAGACACAGTCAAGGAGTCCAGGGCTGCAGGCAAGTTATTTAAAGCAAACTTTGAAACCCCCAGTTCCAAGGGTACCTAAGCACTTACAGATGCTGACTTATGCTCCCTGACATCATGAATTATTAGACACTTCATCCAGCTAGGTGTTTTGGAAAATCCAAGCAGACATCTAAGTACCTTTGAAAATCATGTCTGCATGGGGACCATATTACTTTTCTATTAATAATGTGGTGACCAGCTTATTAAGAAAACCAAGTTTTAACTGCTTTCATTCAACTGGACAAAACCAATAGTAAAATAAATGAAAGGCGTAATTTAGATAAAAAAATGATTAAGATTTTCTTATTTAGTCAGTATATTGAAGGTCATTTTATTGAACAAATAAAATGTCTCTTAGGCACTCTCTGTAAATTTTCAGTCAGGCTTCCATTTCCATCCAAAGCCAACCAACTGGAACACACATCTCTGTAAAGAGAGCAGTATAAAAGATACAAAGCAATCAAAAATAAAAAATTAAGTCTATTATTTATATCTAGATTTTTTTACTCAGGTCATTCAGTGAAAAAAGCTACTCTGGACTGTCCTAGGGACCAAACCACAAAGTACCATATAAAAGACTGCCAAGAAACTTAAATAAAGGCATTTCCTAACTTTTTAATTTTTTTTTTTGTTAACCCTATTAGCTGTTTGCTAACCCTATTAACATTCCCATATGATAACAGAACAAGTGAAAAGAAAATATTGTCTGAAGAAGCATTTCTATGCTAATGTCTTTCCAGAAACCCTGGCGGAAGAAATCTGGATTACTTGAATTTGAACATCTACCGAGCATTATAAACCATCCTAGTCCAGTTGTAACTATCTACGATTGTAAAAAATCTTCCTATTGGTAAAATGAGGCCACAAAATACATTTTGTTTTGCACCTAGACAAGAAAAGAATCCAATCTCACTTTGGAGACCTGAAGGGAGGGAAAAATGTGCGTTTGTTCTTCTGATACCTTTGTCACACTAGAGAAGTTCATAACTATCCTGGAGGTTTGGAGTAACAGCATCTTTAGAACAGAGGAGGTGGTCATTTCTCCACATAGCACTTGCTACAAACCACGAGCATCCACAACTACCTGATTAAACTGTCTTAAGGTCTGAGCCAAACCCACTCTATTGTCTTCAGTGGACTTTGGAGGAGTCACTAAGTGAACAACTGATTCAGTCAAGTCAAATTCTTTACTGTATCCTTATTTTTCTATACCTCCCTAGTAGTACAAATGGTCACCTATAGATCATTCAGTCAGAAGTTGAGAAGTTGAGCTCTGGAAACCATCAGTCCTGTTTTTTCAGCTACGAGATGAAATGTTTCTGTGTCAGAAACTGTCTGGAGGAGTTCTACACTCGTGGCTCCACCAACACGTGCATACCCCTAATTTCTGACTACCATCAACTTCACTGGAGACCTCCAAATGGAGATCTCTTAAACAAGAATGGTACTTCAGCAGCCCTTACTTGAAAGCACAATGAATTATGAATCTAACAGAGTGATAGTTTTACATAAATCTGATTTTACCTCAGTAAGTGCAAGTAGGCTGACAACATTGGCTCTTCTCTCCTGTGGCAGAGATTGGAACTGACAGCCCCATCACAGAAGATTTCTTGTCATTGTAACACTTCTTGTTACTATGTAAAGAAGCTGGGCTTGCTAATGAAAACTACTTTTTTTGTGCCATTTTCAATTATAAGAAGATTTGCGAAGGGGTTTTGGAGATGTTGTGCTGATTCCTTGCCTCCCTACTACCTCCTGCATTCGTCTTTTTATTTTGTCTTTCATCTCCTTTCCGATGCCCCACATCCCATCATGCCACACTACACTGGTTAAATAAACCCCTAAATCTAGCTTTTGTCTAGCACTAATCCTTTTATTTCCTAAATCTTATTTAATCCGAAGGGCTTCCTTTCATCTCTTTAACTGTCAGTTGGGTCACCACTGTTTCCTATCAACAGCTCCTGCAAATCCTGTATGGAGTTAAAAAGCTTTCAAGTGTTTCTATGATTCTCATTAGATTCTGCTCTCCCCAACACCTGCTAAAGACCATATTGCTGCTGTTCACGCCCTCCTGCCTCCCCCCTCCCCGAGACAGCTCACACTTCACATGAGCAATAATCACTTCAAAAAGGGGTTCCTTTTTTTTTTTTTTTTTTTTTCTCCTAAAAACTCTCTACCCCAGTTCCCGCTCAGACATTATCAAGGCTTGGTTAAATACATGGTGTTTAATACAGTGCAGGAAAAACAAAAAAAAAAGTTTTTAGGTAGAAGGGATCGATGAGAGGGTCATGAGAGCTTTCCCTGGTGCTACAGGAAAGGGGTTATGAGCTGTTTTTTCATGCATTAAATCATTGTTCATAGGAAAAGGTGTCTGCATTTCCCCCTTGTGCTCCTACTTCTCCTCTTGATACCCCTCACTGGCCAGCGGAGCAAATCTGGATCACCAAGATGGGTGGGGGAGAAGCAGCTTTCAAAAGTCGCTCCCTGTAAGGAGCACCCATTTGCCTACACCCAGCAGGTGTGTGCAGCAAAGTCCTGCCTTCCCACAGCAAGATATTCCAGAGTCCTTCTGCCGGGTGAGACGCTGAGCAGAAGTTGCAGTGAGAGGACACCTCGGTTCTCACACTGCCGGCTTGCAGACCAGCTCTCTGCTCCCGGCCCTCGGTGGCCCAGAGCAGCTCCTCACGCTCTGCCCTGTTCTGCAGCTCTCAGAGAGATGTGCAAACTCCTTACGTGTCTCCTGCTCCTCACACCCTCCCACAAGACAGGTGGCAGCAGCAAAAGCCAAAGCCCGGAGCTGGCAAGCATAGAAATACCATCCCCGCCAAAGGGAGCCAGAGCTGCTGTTGCTATGGTGTGATGGGAGAGCAGTGCTTATCGAGCCACCCAGCCTTTCTCCGGCACCCTCTCATGCCGTCCTGCCCCCTCACCTCCCCGCAAAACCTCTCGGTGATTTTAAAGAGGGCAGAGATGATGAGTCTCTTTGCATCCTACTGGATCAATAGCCCAGAACTTCAGATGTCATTTAGTGGTTCACTGATTTAAAACAAAATATGTGGGATTTATTTCCATTTTTTCCCCATCAGGCAGTGGTAAGTGTGAGCACGAGCACCGGAATGACACCAGGATCAGTATATTTACTAAGTGACGAGCAGCCTGGTTTCTTACTGACGGACACCATGTACCAAGAAAAGGACCGTTCAAAGCCACCATTCGGCGGCAGCATCCTGGGTCGTAGAGGTCAGGCAGAGAAGAGCAAGTGCCTGTAGCCCTCCATTCACAACCCCCCGATGACCGTGTCAGAGGACGAGGGAAGGACAGTGTCACTGCGCAACTCCACACGCTTCACAGCCACCTCCAAGCCCTGCATTTCGCTGGCTCATAAGCAGTCTTCTCCACATTATTCATGTGCTGAAAGCTAACCATTTATACCACTTGGACAACATCCATATCTTCCGATAAAAGAGATTTTTGGATGAAGCACAGAGAGAAATGGTTACTGGCAGCGACACCACAGTCGAGCCCCTCTCTCTCCCTCCCCACGCAGGTCTGTCCCTCCCTGCTCCGCAGCCCTGGCAGCTGAAGCCCGCTGCTGCCAGGAGCCTTGCTCCCGCAAAGCCCGGGTGTGCAGGATGGCACCCCACCCTCAACTGGGGTGAAGCAGCCAGGTCAGTCACTCAAAACATGGCATGAACGGTTTTCTTGAACTCTAACGTTAAATCATGCTCAAAAGGGGAAAGCTAATCTCTGTCTCGCTTCTGTTTTGCCTGGTGTACTTCCAGCTTTGCCTCTGGATCCTACCTCATCTTCCCCGCAGCTCCCGAGCACTACTCTTAAAGCCTACTGCAGCAGTCAGGCATGGGATTTCATGCTGAATGTTACCCACATGACCCACTATACATAACCCATGGACCCACTATATGTAACCAGTTAAACTGGCTAGGTGGCTGCTGCAGTCCACAGCTGCTCCAGTTTATACTCAGAAGCAAGTTGTTATTTGCCTCCTTTTGCACAACACAAGCCTTATCTCTCTGCAGGCGTGCAGCAGCACGTCTGCATCCTTTGCACTACCACACTCATGCCTTAGACAGGGTGGCCCAAGTAGGTTTAGTCAAGCAGCAGAGGCTTGTAGTTATGCTGAAATATTATCTAAGAAGGCAAGAGCAGGATGAATGGGCCTGTGAAACTAGCATGGGAACACAGTAATTGTAAATGTATCCTCACTGATGTCTGTCTTATAATGCTTACACAAAATCTTCTAATGCTTTTAATTAGATTTTGCTCAGTGTGGGTTCAGTATTTTACTCATGTAATAATACTCTAACAAAGTTAGCTAAGAGCTTCAAAATTCAGAGCCAGATTTTTAAAAAAATCTTTTAAAACCAGAAATGTCTTGTACTGAATGTTAAACAACCTGCCTCGGGATCCAGAATCCAACCTTTCCTCCAACCCAGGTACCAAATACTCCTACCCGGCGGGCCACACACCACCCTTGCAATCCCTTGCTGCAGTGTGGATGCAATAACAGGACCCAACTCAGCCAACCCTCCCAGAGGCAATTTTCCACCATCATTCTGGAAATTGCAGTAAGCCAGGGATGACCGCAACAAGCGGTAGGGACAGGACCCTCCTACTTCGGTGTGAGAAGAGATGAGCTACATAGATGTGAACTGTGCTATGCCTGTTCCCCTCCGCACCGGGCACCTGGCTGGGTGACCAAACCTGGATATTGCATTTACTTAGTACTGACTAAAGCAGAGCAAGAAGTTTCAGGTCTCACCAGTCATTTATAATGTCACTTCATCATCCATCCAACAGCATGCGGTTTCATCTACCAAATAAAACAATTTATTAATGAAAGGTGAGTTCTCTCAGAAAAATTAAACAGAAGTTGCTGTTTAAGAACACACACAAACAAAAGCTTAAGCGTGTCAGTATGTGACTGAGACCTCAGCAGGAACTAGGCACCTACCTGCTATATTTAAGAACCTTCCTCAGCAGAAAGTGAGGTGCACATGGACTTTGAAGCTTTCCTGGATGGGGATATAAATATCTGCAAGAAAAAAGACCACAAAAAACAGGTGAGGGGAAAAAAAAGTAAGAAAAATAGAAAGTCCAATTCCTATCAAACTAAACAAGTCTGGAATATTACCTCCAAAAAAAAAAAACCCAAAACCCACAAACCAAAACATTAATATATATAAAGGAGAATCACACAAATTTCAAGACAGAACATGTTTCAGCCAGCAGCAAAGGTCCTGTCACCCCCTGAGTCAATACAACAATGAAAACTATTTTCCTGTGATATCTATGAAGGGAATAGCCAAAGGAGGAAGAATCCAATGCAGCCAAAATCTAAAATTAACACCACTAGTTTAAAATCAAGCTGCCACTTTGTAGGGATGCAATATAAAGAACGTAGGGCAAGTATAATGAGAGTGTGGCAGCTTAAAGCTGGAGAGCAAAAAGTCCTGCTGCCCTCTGAGCCTGACGGAGGACATCTGAGCAAATACCGCTATGAAGGAAACACCATAACTGATCTGTGGGGTTACGGAGGTGTGCATTGCTCTGAGATGGTCTTGGGATAAAAAGCAGTAGCACCTGCACATACTTTGCAGCTGACAGAACATTGGACAACCATAGAAAATGTGAAGGAAATGATATAAAAATTCATAACTGCTTTATCATCTCCAAACTTGTCACTTCAACATGAAGTTACATGGAAGAACAGAACTGTGTTAATATTGGGAATGTAGGAATGTTCCAACTTTCCAAAGACCCAGCACTTCCAGCAACAAGAGGGGCGGCAGTGTAGCCCATCGGTTCTTCAAAGTTACCTGGAGACCAGTTTTAAGTCAAGAGATCTGCTATGGTATATATCTTATAGGCTGCATTCAGCAATACCCATCTCATGTGTACATAATGTGTTCCAATATATCAGCAAAGCTCCTCATTCAGAAAAGCAGAGGTGCATTTCCCAATACTTAACAAAATGCAGAGTGAGCAGAAGTGCTAGCAGTAGGAGGCATAAGTGGTAGACCATCATTTGTGACCCTGGTATTTTTAATCAGGGTTGTGGTAATATTAAAAAAACAAAAAACAAAACAAAAAACCAAACAAACAAACAAACAAACAAACAAACAAAACAACCACAGAGGAAGAAAACATTGGACATGAGGCTCAAAATCTACCTAAAAATTTGTAACATGTCATGTAATCGCCTATACACTTAGGCAAGGTTTCTGTTGCACGTTTGCTACTTCTGCCATGGTGATAGTTCAGAAAACACACAGGCACGAGCAGCACCTAGGCATATTCCACAAACACTGGCAAGTTGGAGAGAAATATAAAAGCAAATCCCCCAAATCCTCATTTTTCATCTGGATTCACTTTAGAGTCTTTCATATCCTGAGATCATCCTTCTCTGGGAATTACATGACTTGCCCTTCACCAGAGCAGCTCACAAATAGTAAATGTGTTTCATAACTGAAAGCTGGAAGGGAAAGAAAATAATCGCAGTTTGATCTTGAATTTCTTTTTCATTTTTGATGAAAAATTCAAAATTATTTTCCCAACTCTTTTTTGATAAATTATGAGGACAAACACTTCATGTTTTATGATAACTCCACCTTCAGGTCATCAATGTGGCATGAGGATAAATCACAACCAGGTAAGCAGGACACACAAACACCTTATCTGGAACATCTCCAGCCCAAATTAGGAGGCATGAGTAAGTTTGCTGAGACAAAAAGGGAACTAATGTAAATTTTTACCAAGTCACTCAGAAAAATGAGGATTTACACATTTGTGATAATTTTGCCACTTTTTTTTTGTCTGTGTTACGCTCTCCTGATGGAGCATACTCACCCAATTTCCCATCACGCCTGGCAGTCATGTAGCCTGCATGGAGCTGTGGTAAGAACCTGGGATTTCAGCTGCTTGCCCACCGCACTGTCACACATCAGACATGCTGAAACGGGACCATCAGCACTTGTTTGTTAGGTGGAGGAACAGTTTAGCATGATCTGAGAAAGCATCTGTACTTTTGGATTCCCGTCAAAAAAACTATCATTGCCAATGACTTGGGCGCTTGTGTGTTAATCCAGGATTTATGCAGGTAGCCAGGTTTGCAATCCCACAGCACGAATCCTGCTCTCTATCTAAAACAGTAGCAGGGCCAGTAGAGATGCCTATCCATATCCTCCTAGTGACGCAGGGACTGTCCAAACAGCAAACTGCCCGTGCCCATCCTGAACAGCACCAGGCACCGGTCTGGCTGCAGCGGCTTGAACAGTCCTGCAATTGGGCTTCAAGCTGCCTGGGGTGTCTCTGCTCGCACCACCAAGAATGTGAGCATTTTAAGCTACTTTGGTAATGCAGTTTTGAGGATGGGGAGCTTCTTGTAAGCCTACTGTCAGACTCATATGCAAGGTTAAAGCTGTCAAATAAAATTCAGATTATGAGATATATAGTAGAAAGAAAAGTATGACACTAAATGCCATACGTATGGGTTACAGCACGGACAAGTGCATCTTACTTCAGCTGGCTGAACAGTTTTATATTAAGATTTTCAGAAAACTGTCAGCACTATATGTGGGTAACAGTTCAAAATGCTCAAGAGTTTATAGGCTGTGATATACACTGTGGCATTGTGTGGTAAATATAACCTTTACTAAACACAAGCTGGCAAAACTTTCCATTGTAAATGCAACTTCTCTTGTAGAGTTCATAATTACTCTTGCTGCCATATTCATCATCAAATTATATGTATGATTCATCCAAGGAAATGCTGAGTAAGGTCATCAACTTGCTGTAGTTAAAAAAAAAAAGAAAAGAAAAGAGGGAAGGGTAAATAATATCACAGAAAGGATTCAGAAATCAGCCTTGCCACAAGAGATATGAAATCCTTTCCACCATTCACGCTGCCAACCAAATGTTTGTGTTTATCTCTTTCTGTCCTTTGTGCTGCCCTGGATGTGGGGGATGACCGCATCATTGCTGAGATTGTCCAGGCAGCTCAACCCGGCCTCATCAAAGCTGCAGTGTTTTCCGGGGACTATGGGACCATTTCACAGCTCCCTGCAAACAGGCTCAGTCGCAGCACTGTCTGCTTTGATCAGGCCTCTCTCCTGAAGCATCTGGATGGAGCCTCAGACAAGAGATGCTCAGAAAAGCAGCTGGCTGCTTGCCCTGCTGCAGCTGAAGAATTTGAGCAGGGCGGAGGCGATGGGGAGGGATGGGGGATGCGTTATTTCCAGTACAGGGAGAGATGCAGCCAAAAGATATCCCAGATTTATAGAAGCTTTATCAGCGTACAGAATCAACATGTTTACTTACAGCGAGAGGTAGGAGGGACCGGGATAGATTGTCTGGGTTTTGGAAGGTCTCACTCCATCTCCAAATCTAATGACTAAATCTAGCCAAATCTAAGCGTAATTTATTCTCTTGTGCTGTGATAATTCATGGAATTTATGGTAACAGCATCAAACCCAAATCGGGCCCAATTCTCTACCAGGGTTATTCGCACTGTGCAGTCATTCATGGGGACAGAGGGTGCACAGAAGACATGCACAGGGTGCCTGTCAGCCTTTTCAATCCAGTCTGCACAGGTGCAAGCGACACAAGGTACAAAACAGTTGTGAATTGTTTCTAGTATCACAGGCCGTTGCGTGATGATATTATGATAAAACCTGGGGACACAGCAAGGAGAGGTCAGACTGACCAGGCTGTTCCTACATGAGAGGTCAAGCACCAGTCTTTGGGCGATAGAGGTAGGGGTCAATGTTGTAGGGAGCCTGTAACCCAGGTGTCAGCACTCTCTGGAGCAGCCCGTTCGCTCCCACATCACATAACCGAGGTGCAGTCACATGCAACTGCGATGGTATTTAGTATGTGCTCAGGAGGGACGCTGCCCTGACTGGTGCAGACAAGGACCCCTGCACTGGCCTTGGACATACTCCACAGTCACAAAGGGCACCTGCACTGTGCCACAGGTATAGGAACAGAAATGTCTCCGGTCAGATGTTTTCCTCTCTCGTGGAAGCAGTGGGTTGTAGCAACATGTCTCAGCTCCGAGCTAGATCACTCGGAGAAGCAGGATAACAAATTCAGCTGCTCTCCCACCTCCTCTGCACAAAAGACAGCAAATTGTCTATTGTTCTTAATTTTCTTGCACATCATTTTGAAGGAGACTTACGATCACTAAGTTTTGTGTTTGCCAGAATTTAAGCATTTAGAAATGTCACTGCAGTAATTAGGCACAGCCACATCTTTTTTACACAGAAGGTGCACCAAGCCGCAATACTTGCATAAACATGGCCATTACACATACCAGAGGTTCTTCTGAGCTCTGAGAAACCCTGAAACTTGCTGCTTCGGTACTAGTTCACTGCTCAGTCGTCACTCAGATTTGTGGTAGCTGAAAGAGCTCATACCCTTGCTCTCTTTCACTTGTAGCTTCTGCAGCTTTGCAGCTTTGCTGCAGAACCCGGAATCATCCTACTGCAGACTGCTAAGCCTTGGAGACCATGGGAGTAGAGCAGAGAAGGCACTGGCTCTTAGGGACTGCTCCAGTGCTGTGGGAAAGAAGCAGAAACTCCTTCTGGAAAACGAACTACATATAAGTAGAGAGAAAAATAAACTGACTCTTTGAGGGTCAGAGCCCAGGATGCTACCTGAGCGGCCATCCTCACCAAAGAACAAGAGTCTTCCTGTGTCACATGTGGAGTCTCCCTGTGTCACAGCCGCAGCCTTAACTGGAGGCTTCAACCACGTTCCCTAACACGAACTGCCGAGCCCCGCCTGACCCGCTGCGAGGAGCCGACCTCTGCAGCAACGCTGGCTCTGAGCACCTGCGAGTGATTATACGTACGCTGCTTTTTCCTGCTGAGCAAAGCCTGGAAGGATGAGCCCCAACAGGGGTCATGTAGGAAGCGGGTTATGTGGGAAATGGGGTACTACCTATGACAAAAGGAGGATTTAGCCCGTCTTGAACCTGGTATTTGCCTAGAAGGCAAACAGGGGCCAGATATTCCCCTTCATTGCTCTCATGAGCACTAAGTCAGAGATAAACGAGCACAACCCTGCTGGTACCTCAGCCGGAGGCAGGAGCACCAGCGCTCCAAGTGCCCTCTCCCCCCTGCCGCACACTAACCCAAGGTAGGAAAGTTGTTCTTGGCAGAAATTCAGTGGGCACCGCTGCCTGCAAAGGTCGTCATTGCAGAAGAGGCGAGAGAGCTCCTGGGAGCCTTAAAGTCATTCAAGATTCTGGTAAACAGCAAACTTTTGCAACACAAGGTTTAGCAGCACCTCAGAGAACTTAAAGCAACTCTATTTCTAAATATTTACTCCACCAAACTCAGTGAAGCTGCTACAGTATTTGCATCCACTGAGAACGGGGCTGAGGTGGATCTAACCCAGGCTGACACAATCCCGCACATGTATCCCGATCTGGCTGTGATTTTTGCCAATGCCACCTCAGTCGCAGGCAGCAATGGAAGAATTCCTGTCAGGGCATTTTATTGACACAGATGTCTTACATATTTTTGTCTCCACTGCAGGAGACAGCACTGGGCTCAGCTCTGCGACTACACACCGACTACAGCTGGTCAGCAGAGCACAGAAAACCCTACCTGCTAGAAAAAGCCAATCTTGCAAGCCCTGCAGTCAACACACCGTGCTCAGGGGGTCTGTGTAAACTTCCAAAACCCGGTTCTTTTTCACGAAGCCTTTGTCTGAGGACCTCGGAAAGGCAAAAGAGAAAAGAGAAATAGTCCAGTGCTGTTACAGAAAAGAAACCGTGAGACCAAATGATTTCCAAGACAAAATCTAGAAGACAACTTTGGGTAGATAAATAAATATGTAAAACATTGCCTCAGTAGCAGAGCTTGAGACCCAGAAAACCATCGTTTTCTCAGTCCGCTCGTGCTCCCCCCTCCTCTTGCACTGACACTCGTCCCCTCTGGCTGCACGCTGCCCTGGCTCGGTGCGGGGAGCCCACACCAGAGCAGTGCTGGCACTTCTCCGCGGGGACAGCACAGCGGGAGGGAGAGTTAGTTTTGCACCAGTTTGACTCCCTGATGTAGCTCAGGAGGAGGGAGGATGTGCAAAGACGCTGTTGGGAGAAGAGATGTGGTCAGCCAAGAAGGACAGAACCACGGCAGCGAGCCTTTAGAGACCAGAGAGAAAATGTTTCTCTCTTTTGTGTCGCTTGCACTTTAACATCACCAGGTCCGGGTTTTACTCCTCAGGATTGCTCCTTGTTCTCCTCAGCAGCCATGTCACAAACTCTGGCAGGCTTTTAACAGGGCTTGGCCGCACAGCACACTCTTCAGACCCGCAGTCACCACTGTCCCCTGGCCTCCTGCTGCACAGGCTAAGCAGCTTTGGCAGGATGCTGTCCTACCCCATCGCCCTTCCCTCTGACATCAATTTTATTCTCAGGAACAGGCTGTGTTATAAATTCAAGGAGCAGAAGCTATACAAAGCATGTTACATTCCATAAGGGTCTTAATGTTTTCCAACCTACACGCCAGATGTAAGGGACTGTTCGTGTGTTCGGTAGCTGAACGGTGGATGGACGTACCCCTCCATCCCTTCTCAGGGCTCGTAAGCTGTGTGAATGAAACACACAAGTGCAGAATTCATGTAAATGCCATAAAAAATCAAAAGCTGAGCTGAATTCTAGCCAAGCAAACCAAGTCTATGCAGCTTTGTTTTGGGGAGGGTACAGAAAAGAAAATGTAGATGGGGGGCTTTTCAGAGAAGATCCTCCCAGAAAGTTTATCACAATTTCAGTTTTCAGTGGGGAAGTCACAGACACAAAAAGAATAGAGAACACACAATCTCAGCATTTGTTTTTAAAGCAAAATAGACAAACGTTTTTCTCCATCAGCATAAATTAATAGCATATATGTCCTGTAAGAAGAGGGTGTGTTTGAGCAGAACAGCATTTTTTTTCATTCATAATAAAGCAGTGGAACATTTTCAAACCTCATGAAAGAGTCTTTTCTGGGTGGGCTCAAAGTATTGGACAAAGATTAAGATACATCTTTGCTACAGCCAAGCCTGCACTTGAGGATTTGCGTTTTGTGTGGTTTCGTACATTAATCCACTTCCATCCCTTTCCTCTGCGTTACGGTTTCCTCCCTTCCAGCTGCACGGTATCCCGTCCTCCCCACAGCAGCCCGCAATCCCTTAGTGCCCTCCAGCCTGCTCGGCTTGTACTCGGGACAGCTGCTGGCAGTGCTGCAAAGTGGGGGTTCACGGGCACTTTTTCCACCCCAAGCCTCTTTCCCAAGAAAGCACAGATGCCAGCACATTCGCGGGGAGCTCTGTGTTTGGTACCCTGACGGGGCAACTTGCGTGCACCACATGAGAGCCCCAGCGCTGACAGCAGTGGAATTGGGTCAGAGCTTGAGCTGTTAAAATGCACAAGCTGCTGGCTGCAGCGCTTCTGCTGATAAAAGAGCATTCATCCTGCACCCACAAGTGTGCCAGGATTCACTTTTCAGCAAACAGGTCACCCCCCTCTGAGAATTGAGCATAAGAGGTTAAAAACGCTGGTGTCCGCTTATCTTTTGTGCAAACATTGTGGATAGAGATCCACAAGGTCGGCATGAGAAGCAGCCGAAGGAGGGAGTCTTACGGCGGCAGGACGGTCCTGTTTTGGCTAAAAAATGCGGAATAAGCACACAAACATTTTCTACACAGAATCCTGAAGGCCACAGTGCCCGGAGTGAGACCTTTTGCTTAATTATCCGTGAAATGAATATTAAAGTTGACACCCCTGAATATGATAATGAGCTTAAAGAAGTACATGCTAAACATACATGACTATAGGACTCGACTCTCCTCCCAAATCATGTTAAACGTCACCTCAGGGAGGGGAACAGCTAAGGTTAGGGTATAAAGGATATGGAGGAAAATAGCTCCCGGGGGAGAGGAGAGACTGAAGACCCCGAAGAGGCAGGCGACGGGCTGTGCTCCTTCTCCTCCACCCAAGATAGGGACGCCTTCTTGGTAAGCATTGCGCCTTCACCTCTTGGTGAAGAATACCCGGGGTAGCATTTTGCTAGCACTGTCGTCACGTATTAGCGCTGTTGCAGCAAGTGTATTTATCAATGGCAATTCCCAACTTTTTCTATCTGTCGCATTAACAAATTACCTATCTGGTTCAACTTTGCAAAACTGCCTCAGCGAAAGTCCTTTGCGGGCTCTGACAGGCAAGCTCAGTGACTCTGGTAAGTGGCTACACACATAATCCTTTAGACATAAACCGTTGACCAAGTCTGGGACTAAGACTGGACCTAGCCGCACCTAGGCTCCTCTCTGAGAAGGAGTTTAGAAAGCAAGGGGGTCCTTTCTGAACCTCGTGACTCAACGGGAGGGCCTCCCTCAGCCAC
>VXBL01004952.1:197-11225 GCA_013400195.1 Aramus guarauna
TGGCCACTTTTCTCTTTCAGCAATGTCTAAAGCCGGCTGGATGGCTTCCACTTCTGCAAATTGTCTTGATTCACCCTCTCCTTCAGCAGTTTCTGCAACTTGTCATGTAGGACTCCATAAAGCAGTCTTCTACCTTTGATGCTTTTCCACAATGTGACAGGACCCATCAGTGACCAGGGTATATTGCTTCTCACTGTCCAGGAGTTTATTTTACAATGGGGACTCTTCAACATGTGTAACCTCCTCCTCTTGCAATATTCCAAAATCTTTGCATTCTGGCCAGTCATGATCACTTCCAAGATTCCTGCATGACTGGGGTTTCCTATTCAAGCCCACTGTGTGATCAGTGTGACCCACTTACTCCAGACAGCATCAGCTACATAGTGTTAGAGGGGACCCTCCCTTTGAACATCCAGTCCAGCACCAGCAGGCTGGGTGCCAGGAGGATCTGTGCTTTAGTACCAACCACCTCCAAAGCAGCTCGAACTCCTTCATATACTGCCAATGTCTCTTTTTCAGTTGGAATGTAGTGGGCCTCAGATCCTCTGTATCCCTGACTCCAAAACGCCAGGGGTTGGCCTCGAGTCTCTCCTGGTGCTTTCTGCCAGAGACTACAGGTAGGGCCATTTTCCCCGGCTGCGGTGTAGAGCACATTTTTTACATCTGGTCCTGCCTGGGCTGGCCCAAGGGCTACTGCATGAACTATTTCCTGTTTAATTTGCTCAAAGGCTTGTCGTTGCTCAGGGCCCCATTTGAAATCCTTCTTCTGGTTCACTTGATAGAGAGGGCTTGCAATCAGACCGTAATTTGGAATATGCATTTGCCAGAGACCCACAATGCCTAAGAAAGTTTGTGTTTCCTTTTTGTTAGTTGGTGGATACATGGCTGTTATTTTGTTGACCACATCCATTGGCATGTGACAATGCCCATCTTGCCATTTTGTTCCTAAAAAATGGATGTCCTCTGCAGGTCCCTTGACCTTTGTTTTAAAGGCAAAATCAGCTTTCAGAAGGATTTGGACTATTTTCTTCTCTTTCTGAAAAAACTCCCTTGCTGTGTTGCCCCATATATGATGATTGCAGGTGCTCCAGAGCTTCACTCTATTCCAATGCACTCTGGATCGGTTCATGGCAAATGGTGGAGCTGTATTTCCAGCCCTGGTGCAGTCAATTCCAGGTGTACTGGATGCCCCTCCAAGTGAAAGCAAACTGTAGTCTGCACTTTGCCACCAAAGGGATCGAGAAAAACACATTAGTGATATCAGTTGTGGTGTACCACTTGGCTGCCTTTGACTCCAGTTCATATCGAAGTTCTAGCACATCTGGCATGGCAGCACTCAGTGATGGCATAACTTCATTCAGGCCAGAATAGTCTACTGGCAGCCTCCATTCTCCATTACACTTCTGCACTGGCCATGTGGGACTGTTAAATGGTGAACAAGTTCTGCTGATGACTCCCTGGCTCTCCAGTTGACAAATCAGCTTATGGATGGGAACCAGGGAGTCTCTGTTGGTGCGATATTACCATCGGTGCACCATTGTGGTAGTGACTGGCACCTGTTGTTCTTCCACCCTGAGAACCTCACAACAGAAGAGTCCTCTGAGAGACCGGGCAAAATAGACAGCTGATTAATTTCCTCCGACTCCAAGGCAGCTATGCCAAAAGCCCATCAGTACCCTTTTGGGTCCTTGAAATACCCTCTCTGGAGGCAGTCTATGCCAAGGATGCACAAAGCCTCTGGGCCAGTCATAATGGGGTGCTTTTGCCACTCATTCCCAGTTGAACTCACTTTGGTCTCCAATACAGTCAACTGTTGGGACCTCCTTGTCACTCCAGAAACACAGATGGGTTCTGCCCCTTCATGGCTTAATGGCATTAGGTACACTGTGCACCGGGGTCCCCTAGAGCCTAATACTCTTGTGGATCTGACATGCCAGGCCAATGAGTCCACACAGTCCAATAAACCTGGTTGTCTCTTTCCTCCACCTGGCTGGAGGCAGAGCCCCTCTAATCCTGGTCATGGTATCTGTTACTCCTTCCAAAAATGACTTAGAAGTCCCTTCAAGAGGATGCTGAGTATGATTAGGCCTTCCACTAGATCTGGGGAACTGCCCGCTGGAAACTGGACTGGCATTTTTCCTAGAAGACTCCCCTTTTGTGATTGTTTTTCTTTGCAACTCATGTACTTGTGCCTCTAGGATCGAGGTAGGTTTTCCATGCCACTTCCTCATGTCCTCTCTGTGGTCATGCAGGTAAAACCACAGGGTACCTCATGGTGTGTACCCTCTGTATGCTCTCTCTTGAGCAGAGAAATGCTTACTTCTCATAGCTGAGATAGTGGTCCCTACAGGTGATGAGTAGGACATATTCTCTTTGAGTTGCTGTCTTCCAGGACAGTTTCTCCACAGCTGACACAAGGGAAGAAGAACGACTTTCTTCATATTACCAGAGTCAGCCAACCACTTCATCCACTGTTGGTGCCTCTTCACCTTTCCAGTCCATTACTGCCAATGAGTTGGTGTACAATCATGGTGCGCTCCATAGAAATTTCTGCCACTTGCGTTGGGTACACTGGACTTCATCAGGATCTGTGGGTAACTGCGTGTTGTCCAGGTCATAATAAACCATCTCCTGCATGGCTAATTCCCTGAGTTACTGGATATCTCTCTCCATGGTGGTCCACTTGCCTGGACAACATACATCTTTACTGAAGGGATACCTTTCCCTCACACCTGACAGAAGTCACCTCCAGAGGCTGAGGGCTTGTGTCCCTTTTCCAACCACCTTGTCAATGCCCACTTTCCTAGACAGGGATCCCAGCTGCTCGGCCTCCCTACCCTCTAATTCCAGGCTATTGGCACCATTATCCCAACATCAGAGCAGCCAGGTAATGGTGTGCTCACCTGGATGGTGGCTGAAATCTTTCTGCATATCTCACAGCGTGCTCAGGGACAGAGATCGACTGATTGCCTCTGGTTCTGCCACTTCCTCCTGTTCTTGTGATGATCCAGGTTCATCATCATCCCTTACTAAGCGAGNTCTTCCCCATAGATTGGGAACGATTATTAATAAATTCTGAGAGATGTTGTCCGAGGTGCAGACATGACAGCAGTGCTACATACAAATACCAGCTTAACCTCATGACTGGTGATGTTATCATATCAGTATTACACAATATAACAAAATGAGTACCCTGATCCCTCTCCCAGAGGTGATAAACAGCACTGCAGGGAATACACACAGCAAGTAAGGATTCACATCATGCAACAAAACATCACTGTGGCTATTTATTTAACTAATATAATAAATGTGTATAACAAATTTGTTTTAACATGCTCTGGTCATATCTGTCATTATCTCAACCCTTGGTGCCCCACATTGGGCACCAAAAAGGACTGATGTGGTTTAGCCCCAGCCAGCAGCTGAGCCCCACACAGCTGCTTGCTCACTCCTCCCTCCCACAGGTGGGATGGGGAGGAAATCAGAAGAAAAAGGTAAAACTCATAGGTTGGGATGAGAACAGTCTACTAGGACAGCAAAGGGAAAGGAAAATAACAACAACAATACTTTTTAAAAAATATACAAAGCAGGTGATACACAATGCAATTTGGTTACCAGCTAGAACCTCGTCCCTGAGCAGTGATACCTCCTCCCTGGCCAGCTCCCCCCTTATATCTAGAGCATGATGTCATGGTATGGAATACCTCTGGCTAGTTTAGGTCAGCTGTCCTGGCTGTGTCCCCTCCCGGCTTCTTGTGAAAATTAACTCTATCCCAGCCGAAAACCAGGACAATGGTTCAATCAGTATTTCAGGTCTTAACATCTAAATGCTTATTTTCAGTCCATAACAATAATGTACTTTATTTAAAGTCCATGAAAATAGTTAACTGAAGCAACAAAATAGCTTTATCCCTGTGCAAAGCAGAAAATAAACATGACCTGGTTTGGGTGACAGAAGGCTAGAATATGACCAAGGAGTTTCACTGCTGAAGTGATAGGACCTTTGATGGTAATAAGTGATCGCCATTCCAGGAGAAAAAAACACAAAACCAAAACCAAAACCAAACCAAACCAAACCAAACCAAAACAAAACAAAAAACAAACAAACAAACAAAAAACAAAAACAAAAAAAACAACAACCTGTTGAAAATTTGACCATTTATTTTTATTTTTCTCTTTAGAAAAAGTAACTTGTAGCAGCATTAGAAACTTTGTCATTCATATTGCAACTTTGTTAAAAGATACTTCAGTTTACATTTAGAAAGAAACAAAAAAACAACGCTCCCAAAATGAAGAGGGGAAGGGGGAGACTTTGATGGAAACAAAACAACAGTTACTTTGATTCTTTCAGAAAAAGATCTCTCTCTGGAGTTAAAAAAAAAACATAAATTCTCTGTGTCTTGGCTTCAACTAAAATACAAATAATGAAGGAGAATTTGTGTTATTCTGTATCCATCCTGACCTACATGGCTTAGGGAACTGAATTTGTGCAGATGCAAGGAGGTGCTCACCAGCGCATGTATTCTGCTCACATAAGATGCATACAGACCCAGTATTTGGTTTACTCCTGACACCTAGAATAATAGCTCACATCTTCTCCCAGAGATGAATGACTGTAAATGAGTGTTTAAAAGACTCGACTTCATCATTAATTCCACAGGGGTTTTTTTTTGCCACTCAGTCACCTCCACCAAACTGAAACTCCTCTCCAATTTCTGCCCCTTTTCATTTTGTTTTGCAACAGAAATACATCATCCAGTGTACACTTCTGAATTTATAAAATACACACTAGGAAGTCAGGTTTTCAGCAGTAGCATAGCTCTGGGGAGCTTTGAAGCACTTTGCAATTTCTGCAGTAGTACAACATGCTGCAGAGTTGAAAGTGTTGCCTTTCTTTTTGTTTCCTTTGCAATCATAATATCACCCAAAATCAGCAATATACTAATGCAGGCAATTAACAGAATGATTAAATTGAGAAATCTCGAAGACGGATAGCAAGACGTGGCCTCCTGGTAATGAGAGGCGCATTCTGCTTGTCATTTGGCATTTGTCCGTAATTGTTATGCCCTGGACTTCAACAGTGTTTCAATTTCCCAAAACTTCCCCCCTTCACCCCAGCAGCAGCTCCTTCTATCTTTTTCGCCAGCTGAGTTGGAAGCACGTTTCGGGATATGTGTGCTTGCTGTCCCAGGTGATGGGTTGGTGTGTGTCACTCCTCTCAGCATGGAATTAGCATCAGCAGGCCAAGGAGCAGAGAGCTCCTGTCCTCCTGGGCTTTGTTTGATCCTCCTGTAGCACGGACAGGCAGGGGAGAACATGACACACGACCTTAGTGCAGGTGGGATAGTTTCTACCTTGGCAGGTGTCCAGCCACTTTTTGCAAAGAATTCCTTCTTCTTGCTTTTATGGAAGAGTTTGGCTTTCCTGTCTTATTTATTCCTTCTGTTTCAGCCTCTGAATTGGTGCTTCTGTAAAGTATGGGAGTTCTGCTATATTCTAATTGCAGGCTGACTTTTCTTTTTCCACTTTTTACATGGTTTTCCTGCTTGAGGAACCAACACAGGAATGAACCAGAGGGCTTGCAGGTTCCTTGTAAATCACAGCTCCATGCCCTTTTACTTATTGCAAGCTCAGTCATTGCTTCACAGCCCACACAAGAAAGTCTCAAAGCTAATTTATGGTGCTAAGGCAGGGAGACCTCTATTTTAAGACAGCTCATCTGAAGAATCTCCTGTGAGAAGATATGGTTCATGAAAAAAGGGCCAGCCGTGTATGGAAAGGGGAACTGGGGTGATCATAACTGGGTAAGATCTTTCCCTGAGACCTCATGGCAGCATTCCAGCTGGCTATGCTTCTCTTCAGCAGTTTCTCCTTTCTTTACTCTTTTTATTTTTGTTTCATAGTTCATGTTTTCTTCTTAGGCCTCAGAGCATCCTATTTCATCACCCCATTTTGTGTGCTGCAAAAAGGACTTACTATGAATGAGAATTAGACAGCCCTTCTCTCCCTCTCTTGCAGGCCAATGTATGGATGCCTTCACTAGCAGAAACCCCTTTGGCATCACAAAGGTGGAAGCTGGCACGGTAATGAGTCCCTTCCAAAAAGACTAAGTTTGTTATTGTTAATATTAACCAGTAATTCATTAGGCGCTTTTCAAAATTAAGAAAGTACTGAATCAAAAAATGGGGGCAGAGAAGGATTGGATATAGAAAAATAAATATGAATAGTCTCAGACATTGTTTATTACCAACTGTTTTAGTAATCTGTTCTATTGTTGCCTATTAGTAGAATGAAACTGGTAGAAGTTCATCAGTATTTTCAGAGAACAGCATGGCAAGGGTTTAAGAATATACATTATTCTGAAAAACATGCAAAGCACGGAATTTTGGTTCCCTTCCTGATGTTGTCAAAACTTCACTGACACCAGAGTCAGGTTGTTACCCTAAATGTCAGAATACTTCTTTGAATTTGTGTGGTGCTGGATCATCCTTTATAAATCTCTATAAATTCTGGATACAGTGTTTATAGGTACCATTTTTAATGAATGGGGTGTGCATTCATTTGCGCTGAAGGTACAAACCTTGAAAGAAAAAGTCTTTGGTATTATATTCCTGTCCTCATTTTAAATGAATGCCAGTTTTTATGTTGTGTACAGCCTGTTTAACAGAACTTTTACAGGTTGCATTTCTGGAGATAGATATAATTTCAGGTTGTTGGCCATGAGTTTGCTCTGACTTATGGGAGGATTTCTTCTGACTGCTGCATGTTGAAGATTTGAAACTTGGCATCCAAAGCCTGTAATTTTCCTTATGAATATTAATTCCATAGTAACAGTTCTCAGTCTGTGCTGCTTACAGAGGACAGTTTTGGTTTATTTTATGCCTTAAGCTTTTTTCCCCTCCAGCTGGAAAAAAAAAATAAAAGGAATGGGTTGGATAAATAATTTGCAGTAAGATTTTCTTTTCCTTTTTTTTACAAGAAGAAGGTAAAGGCTTATCTATATTTCCTGACTTTTCTCTGGTCATACATAAGTTTTCAACCTACAGTCCCTAGAAGAGGCTGGTAATGGAAGGATGATTTAATAGCAAATTCCAGGTGGTGCCTGTACACATGAAGAAAATACCTACATGTCTTTATTTCAGCTATTATCCCAAAGAGCACAAGGGATAGCAAATCCCTACAGCAACGGGTAACTCTCAAAGCCTTTCACAGCAGGATTGTCTTGGCAGAGGAAAGGTCATGGTTATGGGTTTTGACAAAGAGTTCCTGAGAGGCTCTCTTGTCTTCCAGAAGTCTGGATTTTCCTTTCATCTTGTATCACTGTTCAAATACACTGAAGATCATCACTGTTCTGAAGAATATCCTGAATAGGAGGTGTGTCCAAGCAGAATAGCTATCCTTCATTCAAGTTCATGACACAGCAAGTTCTGCAAACCAGAGAAGCTGATAAACTCATTGTGCACCGCTAGCCGAGAACTGAAATTGCTGTTTCTTTGGAAATGCTGACATTTCATGGAGGAAAATGCAATTCATAATAAGAACAAGATACTAAAAATGTGACTTCTGCTCTAAAATGAAAATAGTCTGAAAGCATACTCGTGGAATCAAAACATTTTAATTTGGTAGAGTTCAGAAGTTTTTATGTGACTTGAATACTTCAAGTCATTTTGTTTCACTTCCATATTTGATAAAAACTTTAAATGTAATGAAAAGCATGGATAGATGAATGGTATGAAAAATGTTATATACAATACATACAAATAAATATGCAGTATAAACAAACACATAAACAAATACATATACGTTATGTACTTATACACACTGTGCCAGTCATTGTGGTTTTTAAAATGCTGTCTTAAAAATGTCACCAATGCCATCATCTTTTTCATGAGTTTTAGTCTTATGGGCTCCACCTGTAAGAATGAATAAAATGGGTTGGGAACTGTGACAAAAGGTTTTGTGACTCTGAGACAAACCTTCAGTGTGGTAAAACTCGGCGGCATACCACTAGCTGCTCTTGCCCTCCATAACTCACCAACTGTATGTAAACAGCCTTCTGTCTTTCAAACCATACTTTCTGATCCAGGCCAAAACTGTTCCTACACCTTCGCCAAACATTCATGGGACAGTCACGGGACAGTACTTTGGCCTATGATGCAATTCTTTTCAGTTTGCTCTTACAGATGTGGCCACAGAGACTATTCTAGGAGAGAAGGGCCCAAATATCCTTCCTGAAGATTTGATTTTGGAAAGAACAAAGAGTTCTTGTGACAGAAAAGCTGGGGAAGATTTAGTCAAAAGCTGTCAAAAAGAGAAGAACTGTGGGAGACCAGTGAAGCCTCAAGGCCTGACTCTGAGCTTGTCCACATGACTCAGGATAAACATTAACAAAATTCTTGGGATTGATCTGACATAAAAAATTGTGAGACAGCACCTGGCCAGAGATCCAGAATTAGATTCCCAGCTGAAACGCCAGGGGGAAAAAAAAAAAAAAAAAAAAAAAGCTTACACAGCTTACACACTAACTGCATATTCATCAGCTTTCCAGACTTTAAGTCAACTTTTTGAAAATTTACTCCTTTAAGCAATATTTAATCTTGGAGCAGTCTTGTTCTTTTCAGAGCATAAGGGTATGTATTAAAGCTACATGATCCATTGTAATAATATATACAGCAATTTTGTGACATACCTATTACCCATATATACAGCATTCAAGTGATGATGATTTATGCCTCCCACTGCTGCTGTCAAGCAGTTACGACAAGTGTCCTTGCCTTAGTCTTCAGGTTTATAGCATAGCAACCTTACTGAAAATCCTCCTGTTGACAATGGTAGGGGAAAAGGCACCAGCTGTATCCCATCTGACGGAAACACTTCTAACAGCACTGCCCTGGCAAAATTTCCAAAGCAGTAGCCTTTTTTTTTATTATTATTATTTTAACCCGGAGCAGAGTTGATCCAAGCATGAAGACTGCAGGAGTGCCAAATGTATGTAGAAATGCTATCAGTGTAGATTTTTAAAAAAAAAATCATATAGGAGCTCAAGTAACCTGAATGTACTTTGAGGATTGGTTTATAGCCAGTATAGAACATAAAGAATTCAGCAACAGATCAGATTCACCCTTACTATAGTTTGTATGGAGATCAGTCCACGATTGCTGATCTTTAAGTGCAAAGCCTCTGTCAAGGCAGCATTATGACTGAAAAAGCATGTGTAGAAACATCACTCTTAATTTGTACATCACCTTTTCTTTTACTTTTATTCACAGTTGGGTTTCCCTCTCAGTTGCGCCAGCAAGTCTCTGGGGTTGGTCCAGTGATGAGGCAGTCCAAAGTGGATATGCAGCAGTGACAGATATCTTTGTCACACTTTTCTCCTGTGTAGTCAATGGCTGACATCAAGATCAAGTATTTGGCCACATGCAGAAACTGATGTGGAAGGTCAGCCTTGCCCAGCTGGCAAGCAGAGCAGATAAGAGTGTGGGATTGTGACAGAATATGCAAATATTGCTGGTACATGTTTTTATGGTGAAAGATACTGTCTTACACGACACAGAAGGCAAATGTAGACCAAGCAGCTGGTGTAAGTAGAAGGATAGAAAGAAAAGGAAAAGGAAGAAGGAGAAAGATGAAGAGAACAGCAATCAGGAGCAGTAAGAAATGAGTCTGTGATCAGATTTCAGTAATACTTTGCATCCTCTTAAATAAATGTTATTGTACAATGCTAAAATTAAAAAAAAAAAAAAAGAGAGAGAGAGAGAGAAAAGGGAAAAAAATCTGTCTTCATTTTAAAATCTTTGTCAACAATTGTTCAGTTGTCCCAAAGACTAATCGTCATCACAATTTGAAATGTGCACTCTGCTTGAGTTCTGAGTTTGTTGAACTTCAGCTTGCAGCCATTGGTTCCTATTACTCCACCTTCTGTTAGATTGTAATCAAGCCTCCTTTAAGCCTCTCTTTGAGAAATGAAATAGATTTTCCTCCTCTCATGTTTCACACTACAGGACAATTTCCAATCATTTAATCATGCTGACTCTATTCTCAAATCACTACTGTTTTTGCCTTTGAACTGCAAGTATTACAACCACCCACAAAATGCTACAGCCATTTCCCCACTAGAGTCCAAAACAGTAGTAATAAAGCCTCTCTGCTTCCACTTCACATTCCCCGGTTTACGGAGTCTTCAGTCCAAATCATCTTTGCTTACCGCATTATTCTGAGATCTCACATTTACCCAATTACCCACCAATTCTTTTCTAGAGCCCCTGTCCCTAGAAGAGAAGCCTGTCTAAAAGATATTCCATTTAATGTTTTGTCTTAAATGCACCAGTTCCACTTCTGCTGTGATTAGAAAACAGGAGAGAGATTGTTACGTTTTCCCATCATACCTGGAGACATCTGTTCTGTTTCAGTAAGCAGTTGCTCTTATGAGCCATGACAAATTCATTTTCTGGGCTCTCTAGGTTCTTTGGGGAAAAAAGAAGGCCATGGAGTAGCATTCTTTGAAATAGCAGTCAAGCCTCCTGTGACAGTTAAGGGTGGAGTGCTTCAATCACACAAGGATTTCAACTTTTGAAGTATATATGCTAAAGAGTAGCATGCTTCATAAAGATTTTGGGAATTTGACTATAAATCTCCCTCTTCATCTCACTCCTCCTCCATCCCCCTGATTCTCTTCAAAGTCACCAGAGCTCTGATCTGTTCCAGTAATACTGAGACTAGTTAAGGTGTGTTCCTTAGGCTATCATTAGGAAAGGACTATCCAACTTCCTCCAAAAAAAATTAAATTCCAAAGATTAACTAATGCTTTGGAAAAAACTCTATGGACCATCTCATGAGGCGTGGCCACAATTGTTCATATTTACTAACAGAAAGCAGGTTACACTTTGAATATTAACCCTTTTCTCCCTCATTTTGTACATTTCCTTCTTTGAAAGTGTGTTGGGTTTGCATAGCAAGGTTTTGGTAGCAGGGGAGCTACAGGGGTGGCTTCTGTGAGAAGCTGCCAGAAGCTTCCCCTGTGTCTGA
>VXBL01004952.1:15347-45099 GCA_013400195.1 Aramus guarauna
AAAAAAAAAAAAAAAGGAAATACAATGCCCCAGTTGAAATGCATTCCTTTATGTCATTTGCTTTCTGTCTCTTCTGTTCAACCAATAAAATATATGGAGGAGAATTGCCTTCCAAAAGGTTGACAAGGGGCACAAGGTTCCCTTTTGTCCACACACGGTGTTGCTTTCAGGCCCACGCTGACTATCTGTACCTGGTCTTTGCAGTTAGCCCGGTGTATGAGGGAAAAGGGGAAAGCTGGACTGCAGTAGTTGGCTACACCAGCAGAAACCTGGTATAGCTCCTCTGACATCAGTGGAATACTTTGTCTTTAAAGCAATGGAGAGCAGAATTTAGCTTGGTGCTTCGCCGCCTGTCTTTACCACTGCATAAACCCACTAGAGATACTTCTCTGTGGCTCATGGATGTCTGTATGGGAGGAAGATTAAGGGGAAATATGAACGAGACTATTTGCAAACAGCTGTGAAAAACAAAAAAAGCTTTCTTTGTAGCCTCAATTTTACTTTCTATGAGGCAGTGCTCAATGCTTATAATAGAAAAGATCTCGTGCTCTGGAAATCTAATAGCACTGTTTAGGCTTATTTGTTAAAATGAAGTCAATTCCTGTCTAAGACAAGCCCCTTTTCCTGTGCTAGAACTTGTTAGCATTTAGCGGAGAAGGGAGAAATGCCAGCTAGGCACTAATAGCCTTCATTAGCAATTAATTATAAGTAACAGTTATGAATCTAAATCAGCATCAGAAACTAATGAACTCATCCTTGTCATGAATGAAAATGAGTGATGAATATGATCTGTACATAACTAAACAATGTAAGGTAACTATAATTTAGAAGGCAAAAGAATGGATACTGAGATCCTGGGTCTGACCCTGCTACCTCTGACATTAATCAAAAGGCTCCTGATACCCTTCAGTAAGAGAAAGTGTGACAAGGTCTTTCGTCATGGAAGAAAGATTTTTTTTTTTTTTTTTAATAGATTTGACCTAGTTTTTTGTGACAGACAAAAGACAAAGAAAGCGATATCTATTCAGGGAATACTGACAAAAAGCTGAGTTGAAACTATCAGAAGTGTCTAAAAGGTTTAGATGCTAGACTCTAGACACTAAAGTTGGGACACTACTAATGTAGCATTACAGAGACCAAGAGTGAAACATCCATATGATCAATAAGATGCAAATACTTAGGGTAATAATTAGGGGATACCTGTAAAAGAATAATACACATTTGCTGGGAAAGCAAGTACTGGGCATTTACATGGGTCTTTCTATAGCTGTATTTATTTTACTTATTGATTTCTAACCAACTATTTTTAAAGAGATAGTATAATAATAGCATAATCAGTTATTAATGTTTTGATGCCATAGCACATCTCAGGAGACAGAATCAGGAAGCAGAACAGATTTTCTTCTTCCTAACATTTTAGCAATTAGCAAAATAGGTATCATCCTATTCCTGTTTTGCTATTGATCTGAAGGAATTGTGTGGGAAGGGACCTGGCCTACGGAATTAAGATTCTCTCTCTACTTGTGAGGGGGCGAAAATGTCTTTCTTTTCATGTTTCCTCCATTTGTCATTTTATGCTGTGCACCTGCAGTTTGTAGGGAAGTAAGACCACTGGCAAATCCTAGTCGTGAATTAGCATCATATGCTTAGTCTCTTGTCAAGATACTGTATGAAAGATCACGGCCTTCTAGTGAATAATTGTATAGCTATCCTCAGTGGTCTCTAACTCCTGTGTTTCCACTGGATCAATCTTAAAGTCCGTCTTAAAGTTTTATCATGGAGCTGAAAGATAAGGCAATGGGAGAAGTAACACTGATGGCATTTTGAAGCAGGACCGTTTGCCTTGCAACTGATCTTAGCTAATTGCAAAACTGCTACCAGAACTCTGCTGCACCATGTCCCCAGGGCCAGCAGGTGCAAATCAGCATCACTCAAATGTGAACCCATTGAATCGCAGCGATTTGCACTGGCCGCAGTGTAAAGCCTAAACTGCCTATGTTGTTAATTGAAAATACTCAAGGAGCACAGCACTATGTAGTGAAATAGAGGTAGGAATGGGAGGGTGCTGATGCAGTTGAGTATTTATTTAATCCTTTTGCTCTGAGATAAACAGCTTTTATTCAGACATAATCAACTTTGATTAATACATAGATTTTTCAATTCCATTTGAATTTCAGGAGTAGATTCACTCTAGGTTGGTGGAACCCCAGTCAGGTTCAGTGTGGTTCCCACTTTTCCTTGTCCATTGCAGGATCCAGCTTAGAAATTCCCGGGACTGTAAACTGGGAAGCTTTATCTTCTGTGGAGGCAAAGGGAGTCTTCTAGGGATGCAGACTTTGGGCTAACTACCAATCCTTTCTTAGTTGCCTACCTATTGGAGTGATCCTCCTATTCTTGGTTTTATGGGAAATGGTCTCTGCCATTGTTACTGCTTCCATAGAAAAGTCCATGTGGCAGGCCGTTAACAGTGCAGGGTCTTGGCCCGGAGATGTTCCTACACAAAGGTTAGTCAAAGATTAAAGGAAGCCAAAACAAAAGAATGAGGATTTGGATTTAAGTGAAACACAACTTGATTTTGGGAAGTGAGCAGAATTAGGGCTGCAAGGAGGGTATAAATGTGGATTGGGTCGAAGCTTTGCAGACGAACTTTCTGTTTGCACTATACATAAAAATGACATGAAAGAAAACACAGAGGTGATAATATGCCCTCTGCTTTAATTATACAAATACTATTTACTTGGACTACAAATTGTGTGAAACTTATGTCTCTTGTAAAAACAGAAACTCATGAGCTTGCAGGGTTTCAGTCCATCCCATCTCCAGAACTAGCTGATTGCCTGTTACGCACTATGACCAAGCATCTCTCTGGCTGTCCTGGCAACCTCTCCACCACTTGCCCTTTATTTTCTGGCATCCTGGTGCCTGTATGAATGCAAAAGCTGCTCATGAATATTGTTGCAGGGTTATCACAGGATCCTGAGCTTCCATAGAGCAGGTCTGTTTGCCTCTTTATCCTATCTTCTGCAAATCTGCCAATTAATCCTTCCTGGATTTTTTTCTGCTCTCTTATTTTTATTCTTCCTGATTTTTAAAACACCTGACCCATATTGCTCTATCACAAAAACCTCACTTCCAAATATCTCCTCAAACAGTGATACTCTTTTCTCTTGTTTTCCTATGCTCCACATTTTGAGCTTTTCCTTTATTTGCTAAAGAGGAATCTATTAATCATAGCTTTAAAAAAAAATACTGTATTTTATTCCAATGATTTCTTTAGTTGACATTTTAATAGTCAGCAATTTGTTCTCGGTGAGTCTTAATGCTGTATTTATTGTAAAATATGTGGTGGGAACAATGAAGCATTTTAAAATTGCAAACACATCATTGTTGTCTGGGATTTCAGCTGGGATAGAGTTAATTTTCACAAGAAGCTGGAAGGGGACACAGCTAGGACAGCTGACCCAAACTAGCTAAAAAGGTATTCCATACCATATGATGTCATGCTTGGTGTATAAAGGGGGGAGCTGGCCAGGGAGGCATCATTGCTTGGGACAGGCTGGGCATCGTGTATCACCTGCTTTGTGTATTCTTTTAAAAGTACTGTTGTTGTTATTTTCCTTTCCCTTTGCTGTCCCAGTAAACTGTCCTTATCCCAACCCATAAGTTTTACCTTTTTCTTCCTGTTCTCCTCCCCATCTGGTCAGGAAGGGGAGGGGTGAGCAAGCAGCCACGTGGTACTTTAGCTGATGGCTGGAGCTAAACCATGACAATCAACTACATATTTTACATCAGGTAATGCATGCAATTTTCNATTTACTTGGACTACAAATTGTGTGAAACTTATGTCTCTTGTAAAAACAGAAACTCATGAGCTTGCAGTTGTTTAAGAAAAAAAAAAGGCATTTTTTGCATCAAGAACACTAATCCAGAACTTTGAAGGAGCAGGAAATTTATTAAGGACACAAGATTCTGAAAGACTCAAACTATTTTCAAGGCAAATCAGCCTAGAGAAAGCCAAATGCTTACTTTATATCTCAAGTTAATCCATTGATCACTGTGGACTTCTAATCCACAATCCCACTCTGCATTAGACATTGGGTATAGATTTCCTTCAAAATACTGATGGAAAAAGCCCTGACATAAAACTGAGTCTCTGCTCTGAAATCAGTATGGGTAGCCCAGAGGGATTAGGTTCCTTTACACGTACTGCAACTTCTATTCTTGAAGGACCAAGTTAGCTTTTACTGGGCATTCCAGTCACAGGGTTATGTTGCATTTCTCTGTGATCACCAACATTTTAAAAGCTTTGCCGTGGATTTTAGCTTGCTGGAGGCATATTAATAACCCATATTATTATCCTACCCATCTGTAAGTTTTGAATTGAAGACACAGACTTAATTTCCTATACATTTCAAGAATAGAAAGTTTGGATGGTTTCTTTTTGCCTTCACAAGCTCAACACCTTTTTTGTTTCATACAAAATATGAAAAACTAATTTCACAGAATTAACTTGAAAATCCTTTTCTGAATAATTCATTCTGGAACATCTGGCTGACTCATAGAGGCTTTGCTGTTGCAAGAAACTTTCAAGCCTAAATTGCTCTGTACATATCTTCATTTGCTTTGATTATTAATATGATGGACAGGTTTTGCACTGGTTTGTGCCAACATAAAGTAGCTGTGCAAATGAATGTCCCTAATGTTGTGTGAACTACAAGTGTTCTTCTACTGAAAGATTTATTTTCACTGTCATTGAACTCAGGGAGAGGGGACCAATTTTGTCCTTATGACTAAAGCAGCTGGCTCAACTTACCATTGTCCACATTAGACCATTTGCAAATCTCTTTTTAAGATTTCTTGAATTTAAACAGTTTATTTCCAGTCCAATACTGTACAAGTATTTTGCAATTTTTGCGACGAAGCAGGATAAATTTATGGTTCAAGTCAATTAAGCAGAATCATAGAAGCTTAGAATCATAGAATCTTTAAGGTTGGAAAAGACCTCTAAGATCACCAAGTCAACCCAATACCACCATGTCCTGAAGTGCCATGTCTACAAGATTTTGAACACCTACAGGGATGGTCACTCCATCACTTCTCTGGGCAGCCTGTGTTCCAATGCCTGACTACTCTTTTGGTGAATAAATTTTTCCTAATATCCAACCTAAACCTCCCCTGACTCAACTGGAGGCCATTTCCTCTTGTCCTTTCACTTGTTACGTGGGAGAAGAGACCCGCACCCACCTAGCTACAACCTCCTTTCCGGGAGTTGTAGAGAGTGATAAGGTGCCTCCTTTTCTCAAGGCTAAACAACCCCAGCTGCCTCAGCCACTACTCATAAGACTTGTTCTCCAATCCCTTCACCAGCTTCGTTGCTTTTCTCTGGACATGTTCCAGCACCTCAATGTCCTTCTTGTAGTGAGGGGCCCAAAACTGAACACAGCACTCGAGGTGTGGCCTCATCAGAGCCAAGTACAGGGGGACGATCACTTCCCTGGTCCTGCTGGCCACACTATTTCTGACACAAGCCAGTATGCTGTTGGCCTTCTTGGCCACCTGGGCACACTGACAGCTCATGTTCAGCTGGTTGTCAACCAGCACCCCCAGGTCCTTTTCTGATCGGCCACTCTGCCCCAAGCCTGTAGCGCTGCATGGGGTTGTTGTGACCCAAGTGCAGGACCCAGCACTTGGTCTTGTTAAACCTCATACAGCTGGGGAAAAGTAAGAGGTGTTAAATGTACAGTCTGATATAATTTGATAAGCAAATCAATTTACCATGTGAAGAGGTATCTCACCAGATCCATGCTGTGAAATTTTGTTAAGCAGTCTTTAAAAATACCTGCTGAGAAGCACCCAAACCACCTTACTACTTGACGTTTGACTTCTCTGTATTTCTTACTGTCTGTCTGTTGTATCTCAATGTGTTCTGCAAACAAACCATGTTTGCTGCTCTCTGTATGGACAGTGCTGCTCCAAATCGTACACGACACCCAAGTCAAGCGTGGCACAGCAGGAGTTACAGATGTAGGCAATTAAAACCCTGTCAAGGGAATGTGAGGTATGAAGGTGACAGTTAATATATATTAACATTAGCTTTTTTAGTTCCCTCATGAATTAATGGGTATTAGCTGCAGTATCAGCTTCTAATTATCACATATTTATTATAGGCACTATGGGCTGGAATCTGGCACACATAGAAGCACAGCTTAAGAATGACTTATAGGCTATGCTAGCAAAACTTGTCCAGGGAGCTGGGTAGGTGTCAGAGGGACTCGAGAGCCCTTTGCAACATGAGCTGGGCTGCACAAAGCCTGTTGGGAGTAAGTGGGGAAGCCCAGGGGAACTTCTGATTTTCTCCCACCTTGAGCAATATACAGGTCAGGCAGCACGTGGGATGCCACCCCAGACCTGGCCGGTCCCCACGCACTCCTCCCTCCTGCCCTCCAAGGGCATTTGTACAGGGTGCTCTGCCTGCTCGCTGTCCCATACAAGGGCAGAGGCTGAGCCTGGATATCTCTGCTTTTCACCGCAATTCCAGTTAGTTACCGAGTGTGTGTAACTAACAGCTAACTAAGCCCTGGACTACTTGTAGCCTTCAGGTCCAGCTTCTGCAGAAGCCCTTCCTGGAGCAAGCTCTGCCAGTCACCCTGAGGGAACAAAAGGGAATCTCATGAACTGACCAGATGAGAGGACTAAACTAAGTCTCAGTGACCAAGGGGGGAGCAAATAAAATAGACTACAAGAATGATTATGGAGGCTTGAGTATAAATACTTTCATTAAAGTTACGCCAGTTTCCTGTTCTGTGATTACAAAATGCAGCAACTACAGAGTCAAACTGAACAAGACACTCCCACCTTGAAAATCTGAAACTTTGGAAAGGCTAGGCCTTGCCAAAAGTCATCCAGAAAGCACAGGGATACTGGGTAAGGTAGGAAGTGGGAGAAGTCTTTAGCAACTAGCCAGGAGGTGAAACAGCCTGCTGGAGGCAGTGGCAGCTGCCTTTTTCCCACTTGTATGGAGCCAAAAAAAATCCAAATCCAGACTGTAGCCAGCACATCCTGCCCTGGCTGTGCATTCTTCTAAAACACTAGCTCTAACATGAAAGGGCAATTCTCAGCCTGGAAAACAGACACCAGCAACTGTTCTTGTTTGTGAGCAGTTGCATAAATATGTTTATAGAGAGAAATAGGTCAGAGAAGATGCAGCCTGTGAAACCTCAGAAGCCGTATTACAGAAATCATTGTGAAAAGCACTACCTAGACTTCAGAAAATGATCATGAAATTGCAAAAATCCTCATTAAACTGAAATACTGTCCCAATAGAGAGCTTCTTATATTGGACATACTTCGAAGAGTACTGATAAACACTGAAAGCAAGAAGCTGCAGGAAGAAGAGTTTGAAGCAAATGTGATTTAAGTGCTACTTATTACTGATACAAAATTTGACAAGTTTGAGCAAGAAATGTAAAAATGACCCAGCTTCACAGCAGCTTGAGAGAGTTACCTTAGACCGAGGCTAACAAGAAATAGCCTGAGCACCACCAACTATACAAAATACATTGGGATTATGGAGATGAAATATCTCCGCGTGATGGGATTTTTTATTAGAAAAAACATTATCACAATAGGATACCATAAAAGGTCAGCAATGTGGCACAAAATCCACATGGGATATTGAATAGAGTGGAGCTCACAATAGCTGGTACTGGTCACTGAAAGGACCCTAAGTGGACATCTGTATGGGCACAAAAAGCGCTGCTGCAGACAAAGTAGCCAAGTCTTAAATCTATAGTACATTGAGGGAAAACATGTCAGAGAGCCAGTGACACCATGTTTAATTCCTGATTACCCTGAGGCCATGAAAAACTTTGTATCTTGAATACTTGAATCCATAGTTAGGGAGTCTAACAGTACACTTTACATCATTTTTTTCTGAGCTAAACTGTTTCAGAAGTGAGAGGGGAAAAAAAATCTTTATCTTCACCTCCTGAGCTAAATAAACCAAAAAAGAAAATAAACCATGAAACTATGGCACAAGAGCCCTGTGCCAGGCAGTGCGAATAAAGGATGTGAATGACAAACACTCACCTGCTGGAAGTGGAAGTGTTGAATTTCAGCCAGCGGGTATCAGCACAACATATCGAGGATGGAGCTTGTCATGTCCACTTCAAGGCTAATGGAAGGACACTGAAACAAAACCAAGGGGAGGTTGCAATCCCTTTCCTGTAAGCAAACAGAAAGTTTAGCAGCATTCCTGCTAAACGTATTTACTGGCTGGACAGGAGCCAGCCACACCGAAGAAATGATGTGCTTGCTTCTGGAAAGGGGAGCTGACTGCAAGTTAGTGCAAGTTAGCAAGAGCACAGTTGGAGACATAGCGCATTGCAGACTGCTTGCATCTCGATGGCTGTAGCGCAGACCTGAGCACGGATTTACCAGGGGTCTTAGTGTCTGATGTGACTCAGTCCTGCTGCTCAGACTGTCCCCGCTGCCCCACTGTCTAATTAGGGGCATGGAAAATGAGTGATAACTAACTAACATCAGAGTTACACAGCTTTTGAGTGGGCTCAGGAAGTACCCCTGAGTAAGGGTACGCAGGCAATTGTCTCTTTGGTCGTGCAGGTTTCAGCAATGCTCCCTGGCCCCCACACTACACACCAGGTTGCACCAGTTGCAGGTGTGACTGGTTGCACCAGCACTTGCATTGTTGCACCAGTTGCAGGTGCAGTTCTGGGAGCACTGGTGTGAACCACACTGGGAACTGTTCTGGCTTTTCTTCTTTTGAAATTAGTTCCTTCCTTCAATGGCAGTGGAAACACTGGAACCGTGGAAAATAGCAATGGGGAAACATAATTCTGAAAGTATCTTCTAGCTGGTGAGAGGACTAAAGACGAAATCACTGTACCTCCAAAATGGAGAGTATCTGTGAGTTTCAAGAAATTAAAAAATGACCTAGCTTTGTTATACCTTTAAGTTTTATAGATATATAGCTCTGATAGGAAAAAAAAATAATCTGATTTTTCTTTTGTGTTATGTTTTATGGACTGATAAACCTCCTTGTACAGACACTGTTGTATTAGTATTAAGGTTATCATTTACTAGTTTCTTTTTCTGCTTTTTCCATGTGGAAATACTTGCTCTGATGCAATGCAACTTTTGTATCATTGTACCTATGCCCATCCTAGCGAAACTGAACTATTTCCATTATGCTGGTAAACACACACTCTCTAGAACTAGCCAAGGCCCTGATCACTACTGCAGATATTCATATTCTTCTTAATTAATTTTTGAGGACTCGAAATCCTATTTTTATCCTTATAATTAGTGATATTAGGCACTTTAGGGTGGGCAAACTCAAAAAAGAATCCCTAATCATCTCCTGTGTGAGGCACCACAGCATTTGTGAATTCAGTTTTGCAGCAAAAGCAGAGGTATGAGAATCCCTAATCAGGTTAATGAGGTGCTAGAGACAGAGAAAATATTTTTAAAAACAACAACAAAGTCATCCCCCCTTCCAAGGAAAATTATGCAAATGTCAGAAGTTTCTAGCAAGTAGTCACGATGACGAATGACACACTGCTCAAGTAGCTGGAAGTGCTTGCAGTGCTATCTAAATAATCATTTTCCAGTATTGATATGTACTGCATCAGTAAAAGTTAAGAAGAGATGTAGACATATCTGACAAGGATCTGGAGTGCAGAGCAGCCTGACTATGCAGTCCTCATTATGTTGTTTTATTCTAAGCTTTTGGTATGTGATGCATTTTTGCCTCCTGTTTTGATACTGTAGTTCAAAACACCTTCTCTGCCTCCCCCCTACATCTAGAAGGGAGGAAGATACAAACAACAAAGTTTCAAATAAGTAATTCTATTGTCATTCTCTCAAATATGAGTGGTAATTTAGGAAATTACAGGGTTTTGTTGAAAATAACTTCTTTAATATCACTGCAAGTGCTCATGTGTTGCAAAGTACTATCCACAGGGCAAATTATATTTGGAGAAACATGGCATGGAGTAGAGGCCAGTGTCAGTCTGTGTATTTATTTTGAAGTAATATTTGGCAGTACTCAGATGGTTACGATATTTTGGCAGGTGTATCAGAAAAAATTCACACTTCATTTCAGATTAATTTCATCAGTTGTCTTGTGTCTTTACTCGCCTTTTGAAAATACATGTTATCTGAACAATTTTAAAGTGCTATAGAATTTTGTTATGGTTCTTCTGACTTCTTTTCCTAAATATTCAAAACTGACTCCTTGACTATTGGGCTGCCAGGATCCCCTTGAGCATGTTAGCGTCATTGTAATTTTAGTGGATTTCATTACAGAAAACATTTAAAGTTTCTGCTACTGCTATGAAAAGTATTTGAAACAATCATAGAAATATGAGGAATGGATGGATTTCAGAAATCCCAATAAACTCAAAAGTCAGATGACTTACCAATTCCTAGTCACTAGATCTGATTTATATTATTCTGTTAAATGAAATAAACTTCCTTATACCCTTAGTTTCCACAAATCTGTCTGCGTATTGGTGGGCGATAGCAGAAATTTCAGAAAGAGGTGGAAGAAACCCTGGAAAAGATCTTTATGAAAGAGGGCACCTTCATAACACCCTCTGTCACTCCATAGCCAGTATGTGCCCGAAGGCAGAAAGGATTATATTGGTTACTACTTAAATTAAAGAGATCTCTAAAGAGAATTCAATAGATTTTGGTCTATTTTCCCATTTATCCACACTCTGCCACTTGATTTTCCTTTCTGATAGGGTAAATCTTCTGAGTTTTTACTAGATTTTCCATGATGATGTCCAGGTCTGTTACTTACGCAGTTATACGCAGAGCATAACCCAGAAGCATGTCTTGGAGGTTCAAGTGTCAAGTGATCCCCTTCAGTGCTCATTACCTGGCATTTGAGAACAGCAGAATTTCATTTGTCATCACACTCCCTTGTCACCCCCTTTCCCAAGGTCATTCCGCCTAAAAAGAGGCCTACAGGAAAGATGGGGAGGAGCTGTTTATCAGGGAGTGTAGTGATAGGACAAGGGCTAATGGCTTTAAGCTGAAAGAGGGTAGATTTAGATCAGATGTTAGGAAGAAATTCTTCCCTGTGAGGGTGGTGAGGCACTGGCACAGGTTGCCCAGAGAAGCTGTGGATGCCCCCTCCCTGGCAGTGTTCAAGGCCAGGCTGGATGGGGCTTTGGGCAACCTGGTCTAGTGGAGGGTGTCCCTGCCCATGGCAGGGGGGTTGGAACTAGATGGTCTTTGAGGTCTCTTCCAACCCAAACCATTCTGTGATTCTAAAAATTCTTCAAACTTGTCTCTAGTCTTGACTAATTCAAATTACTTTGTGTCCTCTGCAAATATCATCACCTCAGGTGGCTGGAGACGGATCAGCTTATACTTACTTTTATGTTCTTTCTAAGCATCCACTCCTGGCCACTGTTGAAATATCAGGGTAAAGAGATCTTTTGCCTAACAAGCGCAGCTACTCTTACAGCCACCTATCATCACCGTTATCCTCAGCTATTAACTGTTTCACCACATAAAGTAGATGAGACCCTGAAAGTATGAGCATGCAAAAAGCTGCTTGGTAAACTAAATGGCGAACCTGTGATTCAGCAGCAACTGCTTGTGTGCACAGATGCATCTCAACTAGCTATGAGCTCAGGCCTTACTTGGGAAGTCAGACTGGCTGAATTTGAACTGCAGAGCAAAACTGAGAAGATGCAAAACAGTGTTTGCAGAAATTGGAAAACAGGCAGAATATGCCCACCATGGAAAATGTCAGTGTCACACAGTTCCAGTTTAGGTGATATTTTGGTTACGACATCACCCAGCAGACTGACTGATGGAGAAAGATAATCTTTGCAGAGTTGTTCAGGTTGTGTCTGGAAACAAATTCACAGGCGAGAAATATTTTGATAATTTGATTTTGAGTGGAGGGACTGCACTTGAACTATGTGCCATCTGTACCACCTCCTGTCTGCATTTCTGCCTGTGCTATCTGCAGGCAATCTTCAGAAAAGCCAAGTGATTGCTATATTCTTCTAATTAAGAAAAGCATTGTTGCCTTTTTTGGAGCTTTTTAAACTAAACTCTTCCTTAGTCATAAGTAACTAGTACGAGTTACTTGTGAAAACTTTACCACTCATCTGTCCATCATATTAGTGGCTATGAAAATGATTAACATTCCACAAAGAGTTCTCATCCAGTCACTAATTGATTTATCTGCTAAACCTTGAGCAATTCTTTACTTACAACTGTAATTGTTCTGTTGAAGTTCCAGACCTGAATTATCCACAAGTTTTACCATAAGGTGACGGGAATACAATAGTTGACACAGGGAAACACTTGCCTTCCAGGAAAGGTTGAAAATACTTCACGATGGCAATAACTTGGCTCACATTAATCAGGATGGAAATCAGAAAGACCATAGTGGTAAAGGAAGGTAAAGACAGACTCTGGATACTTCTATGCTTTGGGGAGCATTTTTCTGAACTAAGAATGTGATTTTTGATGATTCACAAAAAAACATGTATTTGAGTCTTGAAAAACAGATAATTAAATTGTTCTATTGTTAGGCACAAAATAGTAATTAATCATTTTACTAAAGCTGATATATTTTTTTAAATGTTATTTGTGTGATACATTGTTTTAATGCAGCTGTGATAAATGAAAAAAGGTTATATGAATGGCAGCCTTATCTTGCAAGCCAAACCTATTATCTGCATCTGTCACATTTTAATAAATCTTACACTTTAATTTTTAAAGCAGCACTACATATTTATAACCATCATTATTCACCTAAATTAACAACTCATTCTGACCTCCTGTGAAATTTATGTTTGTGTTCTCCTAGACTTTTCTGTCAGCTAGATGCTCACTTCCCATACGTACAATATTGTATTTGTGTAGAAGCTCTCCATAGCAACTAATGAGCTCCTGAGGGTAAGAAACGCAATGAAGCTCAACTTTGATTTACGAAAATGAATCAGTCATTTTCCCTTTTTCGATAGTGACTTTGAAAAGATTTATAATTCATCTGCATTGTCATTTGCTTCCGGTAGGATTTCCATAGAAAATTTAACCCTATCCCTCACAGCCTGGGAGAAGTCCCACTCTCTGGAGCTCCCACGTGTACCTCAGGTACACCAACCTCCACGCTGGATGTCTTCTTTTCACTGGGACAAATTCTGAAAGTCCAATGACCTGCTATTGAGGAGTGGCACATAACAACTGAGCTGTGGTAGGAAAGTCTTTTTATGGCAACACTAGAGCTATTTCTCCTCTGCTAATGGGCATCACTTAATTTTGCTTTCACGCTGCTCCCCTTGGATCACTGCTGTCGTCTGGTCAGGAACTCCTCAACTTCTTCTGAATTTTGAACCCGTCAAAACACAATTCCCATCAGTGTGGAGTAGGAAATACTCAGGAAGTTTGCCAAGGAAGGTCCCTTTCTGATAGCTACTAGCAAAACCCCAGGCGAAGGGTTTTTCCTTTTAAAACTTGTCATTTTTACAAGTCTTTGTGGCTGAGTCTCAGGATCAATGTTACTGCTTTCGCTCTTCATAGGGAAACAAAGAACATTTTAAAATATTGTGGCAAAGTAATTGAAGTTCCTAAATGTCACTGCTGACCATTTTATTTCACTGACTGATGGCCCATTAAGTACGATTGGCTTTGTTGTAAACCCTTCGGGTGTGTCTCTGGGAAATAGGCATATGTCATATTTTCACACTATTTCCACTATGTCCATGATCCTGTTTCTTATCTTCTTCTTTTCAGCCAGAATAAAGAACTATCCACTTTATTTATCCATCAGCAGTTTATCCCCAGGAATTCCTGGAGAAGAAAAACTGAGTATCCTAAAGGACCAACTCAGATACTGTAAATGGCAAGTATCAACCTCTAACCTTCTTCTCTGCAGTTTTCTTGCTAACCAATTGAGCATGTATCCATTTTGGATTCCATTTTGAGGTAGAGACATCTTTTGGCTTCAAGTTCAGAAAAGAACTGTCTCACTTTCCAGAAGCACTGTGAGCAAAACAACTTGCACAGGGAGGTTACCTCTGGCTTTCATCCATACTGTGCCTGTCGGCTGTGTATTCCTGGTGTCTAGCAGTAAGAGTTATGCTTGGTGGGAGTTCAAATACTCTATCTCCGCTGCTAGCAGGAACACAATATCTTTAATAATTCTACCTTTATGCCCATTAAGTTGAAATTTGTCAACACATTCTAAAATTATGAGTCAGGTTGACAGACACAAAAGAACACAGGCAGCATAGTCAGATAAGTCCAGTTTTGTTAGAAAAACAGGATAAAAATCTTTTTGGATATCCAGTCCTCTTTGTATTGTACAGATTCCACTCCTTTCTCTTACTCCCCCTTGCAGTATAATAGGGCAGATAACTTCTTGCTGCAGATCTTTGTACGTTCAGTTGTATGTGCACCAGAAAAATGCAGTGAAATCTTCACTACTTTTAATGACAGACTTGTTCAGATGTTATGGAGGAAAAGACCAGACTAAGCTAGACAGGCAGTTCTTTTGTTTCTTGAGGTTATTATTATAAGATAAACAATGTTTTCAAATTATTATCCATCCCCTTTCTCTCTAAATCCTAAATAATCTTTTCTCTAAACTGTACATAACTATTCTATTCATGACCCTTCATGTGGCTTCTCAGAGTTTAAAATGTATTCTGTTATTTATGTAATTTATTATCTTAGCAGATTATTGTTTACCAACATTATCCCTCATGCCTCTGCTTTCCAGTGTATCACTCAATCAAAATCCCTCAGGAATCTTTTTTCTTTCACAATTCATGAATACTTGTATTTTTCCCTAGTGAAACACCAACACTTGAAAACAATAAAAAACATTTTCTGGTTATCTGAAAATAGCTGCACAAAAAACCACTTTGCATTTCATTAAAATTATAGCCAGACAAGTAATATTCTTTCTATATTTGCATGAATTTGCAGATTGGTCCAACTGCATTTATTATCCTTTTCCTCCAATTCAGGTTCCAGTTATCTTTAAAACATTACAGGGTATCTTGGCTTCCCAGGACCCAGAGGAAAAGGAAAAGGGTGAGTGAGTGGCTGTGTAACCATGCTGCTTGGCTACTAATGTTAAACTAAGCCCTCAGTGTAGTGAATAAGAAACATGATGGGATATTTCAGGGTGCCCAACCTGCTGGTGAAAGTGTTCTGCCAGACTAGAGCAGTGGCACATGCAGAGCTGAATCTGTTGGCAGGGTGGACTTGGCCTTGTCTCCTCTAAACTGGGAAAATGTCACTGGAATCAATGGAGTGTTCCAGGATCCTGGTGGAAAAACCAAGGAGTGGGTGCTGGACTCTGGGACAGTTTTATCAGGACCTTCAAGCCTTCCTGCATTTTCCACAAAGCCTCCTAAATATGGACATTGACCCTGCCAGTCTTGTTGGCATTAGCAATGTTTGGCTGTTACGCCTGTTGACGCACGCCAGAGGGGAACACTAAAACAAGCAAAATGTATGCAATTTCCTGATATTAAAAGCAGAGCTTTTTTTTTTAATCTCTTTAGTTTTAATACTGTGATAACCTTCTACCCATTCTCTTGTCAGAAAGCTTGTGATCATATGGGAAAAGGCGGTGCTAGTGAATTGCATATAACAAATCTAATAGTACTGAAACCATTAACACCAGAAATTCTTTATGATTTGAGGCACATCTGCGAAATTACTATTAACTTCTCTTTACTGCAGGCCAAGTAAGAAAATGTCAGATTTTTCATTTTGAACATCTGATGAAGTTATGTGCATTTTCTTCCTTTTGAAGGCTCATCCTTGTGTGAATATTTGTACTTTACTGCTCCTAAGAATGGCTAAGGCAGACTTTCTAGTTTTGCAGCTTTACTTTAGAGTTAGGAATTAAGACATGCCATATTTGCCAAAATCCAATAGTATTCTTCCATAAATATATTCCTGAGTTGGATCAGTAGTGTGTGTGACATCATGCTATTTATATACTGTGCTCCTGATAACCAATCCTCAAGCATATGGTTTGGTTCAGATAAGAATCAAGTTGATATATATTTATCTGACTTTCCTTCAAGCTTAGACTGAAAATCACTCCAGTAAAGACAAGTTAAGTATTGTGTGTATGGTGCCACTCTTTGTCTGTTCAGTCCCTACACTCTTCAGGGCAAGAACTGTAGATGAAGGTATGGCAACACTTTGCAGCTCTGACCTCTGACTGATATTACTGTAGCAAAAATAGGGACATATATATCAATTCTGCCAAATATAGACATTTAGCTGGTGACCTTAGCTATCGGCCACAGACAGTAGGAATGTTTGGCCATAGAGTACAAAGATGGTAAGAATAAAATGAAGACAGAACATGAGAAATGAAGTGGAAAATCACAAAGATCATTGTGGGGTGGGGGCGGGGGGGGGGAATGGTGAGAGAACTAATAAATATTTCAAGCACACCAGGAGCAAGAGGTCAGTAAGGAATATAGAAATGTTCTTTGAGAAGGAAAGCGTAATGTATTGACAATAAAGGATTTTATAAACAGTGCACTCCAGAAGTGGATCCTTTGTCTCCACGTCTATGAAGAAGGATGGGGAGAAGCCAGAAACAGACAACTATATTCTGGCAAGAAAGAGGGAGAATAAAAATTCAAGAATTTATTTCCCCCTGCAAAAGAAGGGGATTAAATATACATGTATTCCAGGAAAATCTAGTGTGTAATACAGTATTAAGTACGATGGAAAATTAGTCAACGTGAGTTGGATGTGAAGGCATTTTGCTTTAGTATGGAAAACCATGCACTTTGAGTCTGAAGAGCAAGTGCATGAAAAGAAAAAGCAGCACCTTTTAGTCTCATCAATCAGTGTATTCAGTGGTCTATGGGCATGAGCAAGCCCTTCCTTGCTAGCGTGCGGAGGAGTTAGGCCAAGGGAGGTCTAGCAGCCTCCGTCCTACATACTCAACAGCTTGCTTTTTACAAAATTTGATGTTACTGTTCAAATGAAGGATGCTGACTGGCTGACAGATGCTGAATGCTTTTCTTCCGCATTTTATGGCATCTTTAATGCCATAAGCTCTTTATGTGTGTGTGTGTTTCGTTCCTATGTGGGTGGGAGTATCTTGGCATTACCACAAGGAATTGGAAAAGTTCCTGTTTAGGAGCAAGGAAGATGCTCAACAGTAACCTGGTAGTCTAAACCATCAGTGAGTATGTGGGATCCCTCCTCTGCCTGATTTAGAGCACAGATGTGGATATGGGCTTCCTATCTCCAACAAGAGCATCCTGACCAGATGATTATTATCTGTGCTATCATAAACTCCTTTCATTCCCCACTGATGGAGGTTGTGTTCAACATTTGTTATCACTGATGAAAAGAGAAAAATGGTCTTCTAGTTTCACACTTACAGCATTCACCAAGTATGTGCCTAACGATCCAGATTCATTCCTGCATATTTTAGTGTTTGTGCACAGTGGCTTGTCTTCAATATGCTCAGAGCCATAAAAAGAACATGCAATGCCCCAGTCTTTCCAGCGGGGATGTGCAAGACTGGTGCATCCCAGGGAAGCAGTTCATACCTGCATCTCACAGATCCCACAGGCATGCTGTCACACAAGATCAATCTGAAATACCTCTTGCTTTGCATAGAACCTCTGCTGGAGACTTGAAAGACCTTTCGTAGCAGCGGTTTTGCAAGGAAATGACACTTTCCAACCTCTGAACTCAACAGGAACCTGCAGTCTCTAACAGTTCGCTATTCATAGTCAGATGTAAACAAGGATTTCTCTACATCCTACAACTTTTGGCATTTCTGGGACATTTTAGCAGAAAGGAAGGCTTCTGATGTTACATCTGCTTCCTCTGCACCTGTCTGTGCGTCCTTTGATATCTATAACTGTCTGAAAATGCAAGATGTCTCTCCTGTCCTGACAATGCAGCAAATCCTGGGGCAGCAAATACCTCTCTGTGTTGCATGATAAAGTGCCTGTGTTCAGTGAAAAGTTGCCCTTGGTACTCAGTGTAAGGAATTCGGCACACAAAGAAGAAAGAGGGTCATGAAAGCACTTTTGGGGAAAAGTAGCCCTGTCAGATTAAAGCAAGGGGGACGCTAAAAATATTTAAGTGTGCAACACACACCCCTCAGAGATAGGAAAATGCAGTCAGATAGCTATAGCGTATGAAAAGGTATATGTTATGTAAATGTGACGCATCAAACACTCATCTAGCATAGCATGTATTGATAACAAAAAGGAAATATACTGTCAATTGTGAATCACACCAGTCAGGTCCCACTTTTGCTTTGACTGTTAAAAAGGGATGAGTTAATTACCACCTTGTTATCTGGCAGAAAGATTCACAATATAGCTTACCCTTGAGAAAAAGAAAGTCACCATGGTTTCTCTTCCCTTTCTTAATGCAAGACAATCAGAGAACTGTAAGCTAGACCACGTGATCAATAATTGCCCAAGTGGAATAAAAATAAAGCCAGAAAAAATGACTATCTGCTTCAAAAGTTTCCGTGAAAACATCTCACACGAAACTGAAAAAAATTATTCAGAGTTTTTTGAGTGGGAGACAATTTTCCAAAAATACTGCAATTTTACAGTAATTTTGCTCATGCAAAAACAGAAGTTCAGCAAAAAATAGGTTTTTCACAAATTCCTCTCATTACCTCATCTCCATTGACTGCATAAATATGGTCTTTCAGGTTTAAAATGGGCAAGTGTGTCATGCAGCACCATTACCCGATGGCCACATTCTCTCACAGAGGCCATCACACCCCTGGGGTCGCGGAGCAGTCAAAGGCAGGCACACACTCACGACGTAGCCCTGAGCCAGCTTTGAGCTCCGGCACGACAGGAGTGTAACCGTGGCAGTACAGCGCTCAGGAAGGGAACACACATCAGCTTTGCAGCTGATGCTGATGCTCACCTTACACCGTCGCTGGTCCCGGTCCCATGGATGCTATAGCTGGGTAAAATATTAAGAGTTTCCCCTTCAAAATTGCTGTGATGAAGGAGCTTAAGGTCAGTTCAGATTTTGCTGGACCAGTCACCCTATACCCTTTTTGAGGGGGATTGAATGTGTTAGCTCAAATCCTCTGCTGGGTTAAATGGCTGAGTCTCCGTTGATGTCAGGGAGACGAAGCCATTCACACCAGCTAAACAGCCGGCCTGCTGAGAGCACATCAGGGTGCTCCCAGCCACGGCTTGAACGAGCAGCTTTGTATGCAGCAGCTGCACAGAGATCCAGAAAACAGCCTTTCCCAACCTGGGCAGAGGAATCCGAGCTGAGCTGATCGCAGCGGGAAGTTTTCCTTTGCATATCTTCCAGTCCACATGAAAGAGCATCGTTACCTGTTGCTTTGTAGACTGATCGTGAAGAGAGCTTTATATTGCAAATAGAAGGTGTGAACATCATTCCCTTTGAAGTCGAAGCCAGAACTCTAGACTCTGATGGCAGAAATAGCAGGAGCATCATTAGTAACTTTCCTGTTTCTTCAGCACACAGTTGAAAGGCTGCTGTCATGGCAATTTTAAAACATCTGCTTTGAAATTATTTTAGATACTTTTTTTGCACTTAACCTTACAGTTTTTCATCTGCTTTGTTTGCAGCTCAAGCTCTGTAGCTTTTCCTATACTTAAGTTCCTTATATTAATTTCCTTATATTTAATTTTTTAATGCTGATCTGGCTTTGCTTTATTCAGGTAAAATCAAAGTGCCTCAAAACGCTGACAGAATGAGATGAATGGATAGACAAACAGACAGTTAGATTTTCTCTTCCTATAGCTTAGTAAATTAATACCTGATTAACTTGTCTTCTTTACTTCACATTGCTTGTACCTCTTGCTCAAGGAAGCAACCTTTTTTCCTATTTGCTTTGAAGGTGTATCACAGAGCAGTCTGAGCATCAGAAACAGAACTGAACTCTGTAACAGGTGCTAGTAAGTAAAATCTTCAGCCATTTTGCTCAAAATGAAGTAAAAATGTTGATAATTTTAAAATAGGGTGGGACTGTTCAAGATGTAGGATTTTTCTGAGTGCAGATATACTTTCTGGACTCTGGCCTATTTATGTGTTAATAGTGCATGTGGGTAGCCAAGAGTGTGTCTGTTCATTAAAAGGAAAAACTTCTGTGTTCAGTTTTTCTCATGATAGCACAAGACAGAGACATGCTTTTGAAACCATCACAATGTCATCTCAGGTATGGAGGAGGGAGTAGGGGGAACAAGAGGTATTTCTTTTAACCTGTGGTGCTTTTGCTTAAAATGCTGTATACATTTCAGATGGCTTCAATTATCTGGGCGTTGGCAATAATAAAGTATTTCTCTAGCACTTAATAAAAGGAGGTATTTGTATTTTTTAATCGGAACTGGATTCCTGGAGAATGCTTCATGGGTAGGCAACTTTATGAAATCAGATGGCTCCTTGTGAATTATTCCGGTCTGCGGGGAGGGAGAAGAATCTGCAGGAAAGCCCTGCTCTTCCACCGCTGGCCTCCTCGCACTGCTCGGGCTCCTTCCCTGGCTTCTCTGCAGCCTGAGAGCAGCCTTCAGTTCGGTGGTGCTGAAGGAGACAGGAGGGAGGTCAAACCCAGCTCTACCTTGCTCAATGCTGTGGTAGAGCCCATTTCGGCAAAGGGAAAAGCTGGGCTGACCTCCCGCTGCTCTCAGTTGCACCAACACAGAGGAGGAGGCTGGCTTCAGCCTGCCTCTCTTACACACACACACAAAGCTGGATGAAATGAAGATGGGGAATATCTTGCTCTCATTGCAAGTCCCCCTTCCAGCATACTCTGATGACTGGCAATACCCTCCTTTTCTTCTTAGAAAGCAGTTAACCTTCCTGCAAGAAACAGCTTCTGTCATTAGAGAATGTTTGATTATTCTTACACATCTCCGTCCTGTGGCTAGAAAAAAGTAAATAAATAAGCAATGACAGAAAGAATAGCAATAGCTAGGTCATGCAGTAAGGGCGTCTGCTGATCACAGAAATCAGGGTTGAACGGCAGAACTCCGCCACCCCAGCAGAGCTCTACCAGAAAAATAAACTAAATAACTGGTGTTTCATAACAATAATAGTAATAAAAGTCACAGCAGGGAGTTCTGACTCTACCTGCACGGAGCCAGACCTAAGCTCCCCGAAGCCATGGAAAAGCTGCCGCCAATACAGCAGGCTTTGACTCTGCACTAGAACAAGCATGAGAAAAAAAAAAAAAGAGCAACGGTTGCCTCTGATGAGAGGCAATGGGCATAGACCGTGGTGCTTCCTCCCTGGGGAACCTCTCCCCTGTGTATCTGGACAGCAAAATATCACTACGGGAAAATTAGATGCAGTCACATGAAGGGTGTGTTACAAACTGACTCCCAAATCCCAGCCTCAGCCCAGCCAGCTGCTTCCCCACGGCTTGTGGCCCCACACAGGACTCCTGCTCTCCCTGGGCTGGGAAGGGACTGGGAATGCAGGTGCCCAATGTGGTTTTTAATGAGAAGAACAAAAGATCATTTTTGATTTACTACAGCATTTTGTTTTACTAAATTCAGAGCCCTGTGTAGGTTTCATGTTAGAAGAGATGGGGGAAAAAATCCAAATGAGTAACGCAGCTTTTAATAGGAGCGTCTGATCCTGCAGCCATACTGAGTGGGAGGAGGAGGGTTCTTTCCTTTTTAAATAAAGCAATGATTATAAAAACATGACAGGAGTGTGTCTTCATATGGGAAAGCCTGTCATGATTATTTCTGCTGGCAACAGGCATTAGATGTCCTTTCTGAAACATAAGCCTTTCACTCGCAGGCACAGCATAGAAGCATTTCTCCTGTGAAATGCGAGGAGAAAGCCAGAGGTGGATGCAGCTAATCATATTGGGAGAGGCTGTAAAAATAATCACTTGTTTCCATCTTTATTACTTATGCCACAGCAACACACCTTGGGCCAGGCTCTTCCTTTACAGTACCATCGGAGGGAGGCTGTGATCTTTCAGAGCGAAGAAGACGAGTTCTCTTTCCTGATAAGTACTTAACCAAAGCCTTGAAAAGGCTGTGTTTTGTCCCTTTGAAAGTGATCCTTTTATTTAACATTTTCTGCACCCAGAGTCCCTCGCTGTTACTTCATTATTTAGAGTGCATGACGAAATCCTCATTTTTCAACTCAATTTCCCTTTTAACAACAATGACTAAAAGTTCTCGTTCTGGGCTACTGGAAACAATGAGCATTTTAAAGTGAGGATAAACAACAACAACAACAACAACAACAACAAAAACCATGGGAAGAAACCCAGAGAGTTATCTCAGCAACAACTGCTGAGAAATTGCAGGCATGTTGAAGGGGACAGAGAAATTATAATATTCACGGCAGGATAATAGCTGGGAAATGAGGAGAAGCAGGATTCCCCCTGTGCCGTAGTCCCACGGGATACCCAGTGTGCAGAGGACATAGATAATGCCAACATTCCTCAGTGCTGCTGCCAAATCTTGAACTTAGTTGGCTCAATTTGACCTATTCATTCTTTATTAACTTCACCCAACAGCCAGAATTAGCTTCTGGTGGTTCAGCTCATCAGGCATCAGTGTGAAAGGGGGTCAGATAGCTGGTCCTCTGCAAGTCCCTTCTTTTGGCCTATAAAGAGTTTGGGCATCTTAAACCAGGCATTGCTATGCCCGGGTCTGGAACAACCCACCCTGCAAAGCACGGTGCTGAGCGCCCGGACAGCCTGTGCTGTGCCGGGGAGCACGAGGTTGCCAAGTTGGGCAGGGACGTGCGAGGGGCACCCACAGACATAACACCCAGCACAGTGAGCTACTCACAGAAAAAAGCCACTGCCTCTGCCCCCGCATCTGTGCAATATAAACCACAGAAGAGAGCTTCAGAGCAGACCCAGCGTGCCCTTCTCCCTGCAGTCCGGCATTACTAATAGAAACAGGCTCTGAGTTTGGATGGCCTTGGGTAGAGGAGATACCTGGCCTGATTCCGTCACTTCTGGGTGAGCACTCCGACCCTGTGGGATATTATAAAAGAGGGAAGAGGTGAAGACTTCTCATTTTCCTGTTACATTTGGGGCGAAAGCAGCAGCCATAACCACATTTGGTATAGAGCTTGGTTGAGTGGTGAATGTAAAAAATAAAGGAAGCTCAAGTGTTTGATACTCACTACATGCCTGAGGAGTGAGGATGAAGATGAGCAGAGGTTCTGGGTCAACATTTTGGGCCAGTTGCTGGAAAGCTACGCTTGTTCGGTGCCTACCTCCTTTATCAGGTTTGGCCCCCACCTGGCTCTGCTTGCATTCCCCCACCTGCAGAGCAGAGGAAAGAGAATGCCAGGGGCCAAAGGCTGATGGTTGGTATTAACAGGGATAGGACTTGCTGTGCCAAAATAAAAGAAAAAAGAAAGAAAGAAGCTACTTATATGTAAACATTATAAGAGATCAGTGAAAAGAGTAATCAACCCTTGGGACAACCAACCCTCCGGAAAAAAAAAACCAAAACAGCTCACAAGCATGGAAATGGACAGCAAGGCAGAACCCGTGCACTTCCAAAGCACAAAAAACAACCCCCAACCTTCACAGAAGGGTCTGGTAGCCACCTATGGCAGTGGCTGAATTTTGTAATGCTTTGACCCCCAACTAGGAATGAGGGCTGGTTTGTGCCGGTGACTGCCTGGCAGGTGTGATGAGAGACACAGCAAATCTCAGAAATGTGAGGGTGCGTGCAACAAGAAAAGGTGAACAAGAAAAGGTGAACAAGAAAAGCTCTGTTGACCTGGTAGGAAGAAAGATTGAAGAAAAAGTTTAAAAGCAAAATTTGAAGCAACGCAGGTGCCAGAGGTCCTGAGGGGTAATTCATAGGTTTTCCCTGGGGAAATGGGTTTTGAGGAGGAGTTTAAAAGGAATTCATTATGATCTTGCACATATCTTGGTGGGAGAAATTGCTAGGCAAAACCACTTGGGCACAGGCTAAGCTGCAAAATGTGTTTGTTCATCCAGATCCATGTTTTCAGCAATGAGGGAATTCTGAGTGCCATCCTTTGTCCTACTCACTTTTTCTGCTGGTATCAGGCAGGCATTTAGCATTCACTCTCCAAAAGCAAAAAAACTCAACTGTCTCTTGGTGGGTACTCAAAATCACTGATCACTTATAAAAACACAGGTGTAAATGTGGTTGGAAGGGATCCCAGTGAGAAAAGAACCCATTTATTACTGCTTTTAGGTTTATTTCAGCATCCATTAGAAATTATTTAGAATTATCAAAACTCCTCACTCTGACCACAGAGAACACTTCAGAAAATCCCATTTTCTGTGTGTCATCTTACTTTACTTTCAAGTTAGCTTGGTTTTGGCCACATTATAAATGGATAAAGCATAGTTATTTTAATGATAACAGATAATATGCCTAACTCTCTAACACAATCTTCCTGTGCAGGCTTTTCATTTATCTTTGCATTTTCTACTGTCACTGTCACTTCCATTACTCTTACTGAGAATTGCATGCCTTCCCAGGCAACAGCAAGAAGGCTTTGGGTATAACAGTGAGACAGACAGACAAAAGTGAAGATGGAAAGATACTACAACACCACAGTATGGCAATATCTCCCTATAATTCTGCTTTCTTGCAACTCTCTGGTACTTGTGGCAATCTAAATGGATACTAGAGGTATCTTTTCCAGAAATACATATCCCGAGAGGCATTTGACAGAAAAAACCCCAAGTAATATATTTATCGAGATCCTAATTTGATTGATAACCAAAAGGGTTTTAAAAAAAAAAACCCAACAAAATCAAACCCACTTGTACTCATATGCAGGAGTAAACAAACTGCTATATACAGTAGCCTGAGTTTCTTTCTTTGAACAATGGTAGCATCCAGAAGGCCTTACCACAAATCTGTGTTGTACGGGCATGTAATCGTGATCCTTCTGGAACTGATAAGAAAGTAGTGACAGGCTCCAGTGGAGTATGGATTTTGAGTGGATTCTGTTCCTTGAGGGTTCCTGCACTTTATCCGCTAAAGACATCCTTACTTTTTCAGACTGATGTGTGACCTCCAACCTTCTGTTACCAGTTTTCAAATATAACTGTTCACACAATTTTTCAGCTGTAGAAACAGGCATTTCTTCATGCTGAACTGCTCAGGAATAAAATTAAAGTTCACATACAATGTAGTGACTTTTTTGAAATCTTCCCTCCTGAACCAATATCTCAATAACAATATCTCAATCAAAATAACAATAAATAGGATTGTCAATGCATAGAAATTACATGACATTGCCTTCCCAGAGTAAGTCAACACTTTATTCCAAAATAAATAACAATATCCTGAAACAATCACTTCACCCTAGAATTTTTCGTGAATAAAAAAAATAAAATCTCCTGGAATAAAACCACCACATTATGGGACACAAAGAACTTGGAATTATTCCTGACAGTGTTAACGTGGCTGCATCACAATCATCATCTTGGAAGTGCAAAACACTTGGAACTTCTCTTGGAAATGAGATCTACAGGTTGCTACTCTCAAGTAGTTTCGATCTGGGCTGTCTTTGAACTAGGAAGCTGGATAAATATTATTTTGATCTCTTTAGACCCATTCTACTTCTTTTGGCTTCCCACATCGCAATTGTCAATAAGGCAACAAGGTCATCATACTCAGTTGTGCTCACAGTTAAAGGACCTGTTGTAGAAGGTTGAATTTTAATGCACTAGAGATGAAGACCTTAGAGGATTACGAGAGCTTACGACCTAGAAACAAAAAACCAATATGGTCTGAAGGTTTGTTTAAATTGACTTTAACGACTTTACTTCAAGCCAATAAACCTGAAGGAGCACTTGCTAATTAGCAAGCCAGTATCTTAGCTAATTTTCTTTCCCTGGGTCCACAGTGTAACCATTGCAAATGACCCTGAGACTTTCTTATGCCACAAGAATGGGTTTATAGAGTCTACACTAGGGCACTGAACAATTGTGATGAACAACCCAACGTAGCCTGCTCATTTTATAAATATTGCAAGTGGGGTTCTTAAAACCTCCCCATTAGTGCCAATAGGGAAACAATTTCACCAAAAGGAGACAAATACAAACAAGAGTTTTCAATNTGAGCAATAGGTGTTCTGGGAACAAGCCTCTTTTCCGTGTGCTGTCTAATGAATGAACCAATTTGCTCTCTCCTTAGGAGAAAAAATTAGAAGAGGATTTCATCCCACTTAATCAATATTAGTCAATATTAGTCTGCTTTGGCAAAGCTAGAAGGCAATTAAAGCGCACACACCTCCCACTCTAATTCTATACTCATAAAGATCAAAGCAAATTACCATTAATGATCAGCTTCCCCCCATTCGAACACCATGGTCTACCTTTGGCAGAAATGAGCTACTTCAAGCAACCAAAGCACTATCAGAGAAATAAAATCAACTGTTTCATTGTCTCAACAGCTGCTGACAGTGTCTTGTTGCTTGCAGGATGATGTGTTAGCATCTGGTACATGCCCTCTGAGATAAGGAGTGCTACATATTATTTGGGGAATTGGATTCCAACAAATACCTTTGTTTCTGCAATTTCAGCAGAGCTCTTCACAGGTGTGAACTCTGATCCATCTACTTTGTGCAAAGTGCCAAAAGGAGCGTGACAGAAGAGACTGGAGGACAGCATAATTCAGATTCTTTGGTTGTCACGCCTGCACTGTAGACCTGAAAGAGATGTTTTGATATTTCACTGGTGTGGATAAAGGCTGCCTAATCTCCTTGCACAGTGTGCAACTGTTCACACAATTTTTGCTGGCATTTCAGTGATACTCTTTTGCTCTGCAATCCCAAATGTCTAGTCCTGTGAAAAGCACATTATCCCATTTTTAAGTGAAGTTTGGCTTTGAGAAAATTGGCACTCTAGAATATAAACCAATATATATACAGAAGAAACACAGGAAAATTCATCTATTAGAATTTCTTTTTTGTATTTCATGAATACATTTTGCTCTAGTGAGAGTATATTCTGCTATTCTTTCTACCAGTTTCTCTGCTCAGCTTTCAGGTAGCTATCAAAAATTATGACTTCCCCCTCCCCTTTCCAGAATATTATATTGACCTGGTATTGAACAGGACTTAACCTGTCTTTAATCAGAGCTCAAGTTTATTTAAGTCCTCACAGATTAATATACTACATGCTCCTCATTGTCCCACATTCCTCTCCCTCTCCCACCACAGACACAGATAATTAACAGCTAGGAACTGATGTGATTCTCTATTACCATTTACAGAGTAAGGTACTCAGAAATATATAATGTTTTTTACAATGCCTTTGTATCATCCTTATGGGTCCAATCTCTGTGGTTTGCTGCAATCTAGCTAAGCCTTTGTGTTAATCCCACTTACAAGTATTAGCAATCTCCAATATAATGAGATCATTTCACTCAGTGAGGTTTGGGGTCTTCATAGAAAAAACAGTGATGAAGCACATGGGGGATCTTTGTACAGATGAGGTCTTTCTTTGATGAGCACTGCCTCTGATCTCAAAGAAACGCTGTGGGCCTCCTGATCATTCTTCTTCCCAGTCATATCAATATCCAACAGGGCCAGCACAATTCTTACCATTGCATTGTAAGTGCTCTGGTATAATTAATCTTTTTTGTTGCACTCTTTCCTGAGTGATTTCCTTTCTAACTAGATATTTCAAAGAGAGGAAGAAAAATGAGCCTTGAATTGCAGCTACGTTGCTGGCTTTATGAAGATACATAGTACAGCTAGGCAAACAAATTCTCCAAACTTGAACAGCCTTCCTTGAAACCACAGATATCAAGCAGACACTGTTCAAAACAAAATGATAAATTTTAAGTGAAGAAAAACCCCCACCTCTTTTAGGTCATATAAACTAATTATTTTGTGTTCAACCACATGCATTCATTCTATTCTCACTTGCTATTAAGAAAAGATAGAAACAATTTAGAAAAAGCTACTGAATTTAATGTCAAGCGTAAAATACCCTTCCTGCATCTGTTCTCTCCTGGTCACCTACTGAGGAGTGTTCATGGTGATACTGCACACTCAAGCGCAAATCTGTCAGTGACACTGCAAAAATTGGGGTTCCAGTAGGTCTAGGTATTGTCTAAATGCCTTGGAAAGTGCTCCAAAATGGCTGTAACCTCAGAACTGCCCAACCTGCAGAATGCCTTTGGAAGAGCTCCACATAATTGAAAGTGAATTAAGGGGTGTGGAAGAGGAGCTTCCAGTGAAATCAAACACAGCTCCACATTTAGTTGAGTTATAGACCTAGCACCAGACTAGCCTTGGCTATTTTCACATACAAGGTTTTGCAAAGGCATGCTGAGTAGATCTCCTCCACCTAGGATGGGAACCGCTATATGGGTCTTAATCCAATGGATCCACAAATTCAAATCTTTCACCTCTTGGTTAACCCTGTCCCCTTCCCAGATTGATCACATGTCCTGAGGGGTCTGTATGTAGAGTCGCATTCTGTGGTCGGAACAAAACTGCCTTGTTCACCTTTTTCCATTTCCTGCTTACCCCTTGCTCAGGAAAGAATATTGTGAGTAAAAACATCTTAAACCTGGAATATTCACAGATGGCGTGTGTCTATCTCAGGCACAGAAATGCTCATGCAGATCTAGCTGGAGCAGCTACTGCCTTCAGCTCTTTGTTACTATTCCCACAGCTGAGACATTGTTCTGCTGAGTGTCAGCAATTGCAGACTGTTTTGTTGCAACGTCAGCCAGTGGGTGATCCTCTGGTTTTGGGATCCCTGGGGTTAAGTTTTGGGTGGGATCACTATCAGCCTGGGATCCTTTGGGTTCCACTAAGAATATCAGGCATCCTGTTGTACTCAAACACATGCGAACAAATGGGCCAGATATTCTGCTTGCGTTTTTTTGCATATGTGACTCATATGGTTTGATTTTTTCACTTAGAACCCCCTAACATATAACCAAAAAAATTACTGCAAACAGAGATTGTTCTATGCTCACAGCGAAAGGTTCCATTGAGCTTGCTCTGTGGCTTGAATCAAAATGAAACTAGACCAGAGTTTCATCCGTTGTCTCTTTTTTCCTGAGTATATCAGCACAAGGACCGTAAGACAATGGGACCGAGCTGCCATTCGTGCTTCAAATACATGTGGTCGCACATTTAACCTTCTGCAAGGATAGCTCCCTCTTCCTTCACAAGAAGTGATGCTGTCTACTCTCCTGCTTTTGTGCCAAAAGCAATAGATGAAAAAAATGGTGTGTTAAATGTTTGTCAAACTAGGATAGCATAGAGGAGTATTGCCGGCTCGTCTGGGCTTTTTTGGCTGGTTGGTTTGTTGTTGTTGTTGGGTTTTTCTCTGAAATTACTTTAGGATGGTAACCTTTCAATCCCGAGCAGCTATGGCTACTATATCTGTGCTCAGTCAGATAGATAAATCTACTGTACCCATGCGCTCTTGGCTGCTATGTTTTCTTTTTCACCTAAAAAATAAGTTTAGTTTGTTCTTGCCCTCCAGGGACAAGTTTCTTCCTGTTTTCACAGTGTTAAAGTCCATTTTCTTAAAGATGTTTTCTCCCTTCATGTAAATTATAAAATGTTTGCTGTACAGCCACAAAAATGTGTTACTCCAATTTTCTGTTGTCCAATTCCTTGTGTTCTAGGGAAAGAGGACAAAATCTATGTTCGAACTAACCAGAGATTCAGTTTTGCTCATTTTTCATCTCTTAGGACAAAGATTTTTTGTTTCTTTTTTATTTCTTCTTTTTCCAATCTT
>VXBL01004952.1:45166-89923 GCA_013400195.1 Aramus guarauna
CTGTGTGTGTGTGTGTGGAGTGGAAGGGGGAAGAGGAGAGAGGAAATTTAATGTGCCCAGCTTGTCAGTAGAAGTAATTCATCACAACTCTATAAAGCCCAAAGGATTATTCCAGTTTGCACCAGCAGTGCAACTAGTTTGCCAGACAAGTTTTCTCATTGTTATCCTGTTTTTCCAGCAGTACTGTTAAATACTTGTTTTATAATAGGTTTCTATTTTCTTCTGGCAACACCCACTGTTCATTAGACATTTTTGAATTCAAGAGGAGGAATGGGGTTTTTTGTCAAAAAAAAACCCTGCTAAACAGGTGCCAATGCATATAATTCAGAAACTGTGTAATTATTTTTTAAATAAGAAGTTATTACTAACTAGTGTATCCAAAACTATCATTTCCAAATAACTGCAATTGTGTGTTATGTAAAAGATGAGGAATTAACATTTTAAGGCTGTTGAGACTTCATTCTAGCCAGTGCTGAGACTTTGCAAACAAATGGTTTATGTTGTATAAAGTAATACTATTGTAATCCATACAGTAGCTGTCAGACGAGTGATAGAAATTTTTTTGTGGGTTTGTTATTGACTGGTGCTTGTATTATTGTTTAACTATTGATTGTGACTCGCAAGCTTCAGACCTGTCCACAGAAAATTATTAATATGCAAAGGCATTAAATGTCAGGACATAGTCATAATACCTAAATATGGAATAACTAATCCTCACCTGTAGCCTTTGGACTAGTTCTGCCCTAAAACTCATATATGCTGACACTACTGACAGAGGCCTGATCCTGTACTGACCTCAGTGTAGGCATTTGTCTCTGTCAGGACAGAACTTGTGTTAAATTGGAGATGTGAAATGGGCTTGGGTATTGTAAGACAGATAAAAGACCTGCTCAGTTAACTTCATCCTGTTTGAAAGCCGCAGACTGAGTTATTTCATGTATAATAGGCAGCAACCAGGCTTTCAAATGGGTCCACTCAGAGGATGCGAAACCCTCCCTTATTTTTAGTTTTAGTTTTCAGAATGTTTGTCTTCTCCCTGGAGCTCATCAAAATTTTTTCCATTAATATTGTCACATTCCCTCACTTCATGCTTTGCATGACATGATGTGCTGTGATTGACCTGTCCTGAGAAGATACTACTCAAAGCAAGGAGACAAATACAGCCACAAATATTACTATGGCAAGAGAAACCCCCACCTGTTCCAAAGCAGCATCCAAGCGCTGCCTGGGCTGGTAGGACGCGGCACGCAGGGCTCTGTGCACAGCCGCTCTCCAGGGGTCCGACCGGGAATCGGCTGGCGTGGACACCACCACTCTCTGCGCTGGCTCTAGAGACAAGCGCCCTTCCCTCCGCCTGCATGGCTACAGCTCCTCTAAGGACAGGAGAAGGAAAGGGACGGGTCCATGTTCAGGCTGCTCGGTCCTATTCAATGGATCCAGCTGGTGAACTTAATGTCTTGGCAAACTCTAATCCCCGTCACAGAAGCTGTCCCCTACCGTGATCACTTGTTCTGCCTACAAGATTTCTCTGGTGTTATTTTGGCAGCCCAAGCCAGGTCAAAAGGGGAACTGAGGAAGAAATAGGAGTTGCAGACTTCAAGGAGCAACACTTTGAGGACATGGCCAGCGTTACTGAGGATACCCCATGAGGCGTTGACTCTGAACACATCTGAGCAACATGAGAATTGTGGCACTGAGGCTGAAGATGGGCCCGACGCAGGGCTGGTGGAGAGAAACTCAGGCTGCAAAAGAAAGCAATGTCTCAATGAGCTGTTGGAGGTGAAGGAACTGTGAGAGAAGCCCATGGCTAGTCATGGGTGGATCCTGGGACAATGGAGGAGCACAAACACATTTTGCACTGAGGGGAAGGAGACAGAGGAAAGGGTCAGGTGAATAATTAAAACAGGAGAGGGAGACACAATGGACACAGGACAGATCAAGAAACGAAGTGGGTTGTGGCAAACTGAGGGTGAATTAGAAAATTAGAGAGATCTATGACAAAGAAGGAAGCAAAGAGTTGTCTCTTTTCATTAGGAAAAAAAAGTTTTAAAAAATTCTAACTGAGGGTGATTTTTTCTGTGTCTCAGAAGTGGGAATTGGCCAAGTAGAATCAGTTCCACCTAAATGAATGTGTCAGAGTAGGGTCTTTCTCTGGAGGCCCTCAAAGACTCCTACATCTCTCCAATGACAATGCAGCCAACTGAAACACTTATATCAGAGGACTTTTTCACCAGGTGCTTATAGATAAATAAGATGCCTAAATTAAGTGGGTGAATCTCATGCAGTGGACCTAAGGGAAGTGAACTGCATCATTCCGATACTGTCACAAAAAATAGGTTATTCTTACAGCAACATAGCTAACGTTGTGAAATACTAAGGGCTTGACTTCTTTTTGATCTTCTCAGACTTCCTCAGAAAAGCACCCTCTGGATGAGTGCAGCAGACCTAGGACAGGCAGAACTCTGCCTTGCCCCTCTATCCCCCACTTCTTTCCTCCCTGCAGTTTTGGTAACTGTGATGGGAAAGGGAATCAGATGAGAAGACAGTCTATCCGTTCCTCACAAGGGCCAGGGACAGAGCTGTTACAATGTCTGGACAGGGTCATCTACCCATTGTAAGATTTCAGCACTGAGTCATAACGGAGTGAATTTTACTCTGCTCGTAAGCATTGAAGGAGATACAACTAATTTCACATTGGGATAACAGAGAATTAGAGACCAAGATTTTAGATTTGCAAAAATATCAGATTGATTTGGATAGGAAAAACAGGTCAGGTCACTCAAAATCAGAGCTCAGAAGACCAGCTCAGTCAAGAAAATTGGTGTTGATATTATAAAATATGTCAACTTCAAAACATCTTGGGTCTGAAAACACTAAGCTTTGTACTGCTAAGTGTCAGAAGAGATACATCCAGTGAATTTTCATGGTCCAGAATGAATACAGGCACTATTTTACTGAATTGATGTGCTAATTAATATTATCTGCCTCTTTTGAACCCTATTTGGAGCCTTGCCAGCAAATTTTCAATATTTCTGCACAACCTCAAGACCCTGCCACTGGATGTGAATCAGTATTACAACACAGCATGAGGAGGGATGTTGGCTACAGGACAAAACACTCCAATGAAAGTATGTGAGGACTTTCACAATCAATATGCTCTCCAAGTCTGTAACACTTCCTGAAGAAACCACCTCTGATGCTGAGTCTGGACCACAGCAATGTGTGTATTTCCTTTCAACAGCAATAAATTCAGCTCCAGCCCAAGCCTAAAGGGAAGGATGGCACTGCCTTGTGACCCCATGACCACATTACCTGCCTCGAAACAATTGGTGTTAGTGGAGGAGCAACAACTCCCTTAGCCTTTCACCTCCTTTTGTCTCATCTCACCCCCTGCCTCTGGTAAATCCACTTTAGTAAATTCACACCTGCTTGAATACTACTAGGCAAATAATACACATACCCAGCCATGTTGAAACGATCCTATAGAAATGAAACACCTGTTTGTTAATAAAACTCAGAAGACTAGGTAATTAAAGTCTTGTTAACCCCATGACTTCTGAAACCCACCCCTATTGCTCACACAGCTCCCAACCCCACACAGAGGGGATTGCTCAGAGAGTCGATCCTACCTGCAGCAGATGCTCTTATTATTTAGGCAGCAAGATCCTCAGGGACCCTGAGCTCTCCTGCAGGAGCAATCTGTGTAGTGAATTTGAGTGAAACTCAAATGGGCAGTTGGGATGAATATTTTCATTGCAGTAACATTAGCCTCCTTGGCAGCATTGCTAGTGCAGGGGGATGTCTCTTTGCCATTCTCCCAATACAAGTTTGTGTTGTTCCAGGTGCTGTTTGAGCACTTCTCAGATAGGTGGTCCTGGACTGAGCGGCGTTTTGTTTCATGATAAGCTCAGAAACACAACCTGAATGCAACAAAGCGGTGGAGGACAACAGTGATGTAATTATTAAGAACATGAAAATTGGTGGTTATCACAGGCCAGGTATTGCCAGGCAGTAAAGAGTTTTGAGGGTAAAGACAGGTCACCAGTGACTGATAGATAGGGAGGGAAAGGGAGGATCGCTGCTGAGGAAAATGTGGTTAAAACAGGAATGTGGCTGTCATAGCTGTATTTACATGCATATAGGTGGAGCAAAAGGTCCCTGAAAGAAGAAGCATCCTATCACATTGTTCATTTGATTTTTTTCTTAGATACAAGTTACTTTTCATCTGAAAGAGGAAAATTTCACCCTCAACAGAGAAGAGAAAAACTTATTTCTTTGTTTAAGGGAAGTAATTTGGAAGATTCAGGAATCAGTTCCAAACACAGTTGATGCAATTTCTTTTTCTGTTTTACTAAACATAGTTTTATTGATTTGAGTGTATCATTAACAGAAGTAATTGAAAGGGCAAGGAGATAGAACTGTCTACTATAATTTAATTTTTGTTCAAAATCTATATACCTGCTGCATTCTCAGTTTCAGTATTTCGTTGTATTGCCACTGGCAGACTACTCACTGAAAAGACTCCATTTATTGGCAGCAAAATGATCTTGTGATTTGTCCTATCACAGCTGTGGAGACAAAAATACATAGACTTTAGTTTAACACAATGCTTAGTTGCAGTTTCAGTCGGGATACCAGGACAGACTAAAGGCAATGCAACAGCAAGTTAAACCAACACATGCTTTCTGTGGGCCTGTGAGTAACCTTGAAAGAGATTTTGCCTGTATAAATGACAATTTGGTGTGTCACAGTGAAAGCTGTGGGGTTGGATTCTCTGTTCCCTGTGCTGAACAATGCAACAAAATGATCCCTTTTTTTTACCATTGGGATGACTGTATTTGCTACTGTATAAAATGACTGAGGCACTGTGATTGCAAATTTAATATCACAAAAATTAGGAATCACGTAAATTAGCACCGCAATGCAAGCATCAGTGCAACTCTGATTTTTGTATTGTGCATATTAAAGCATCCAATCCAGCTTCCCCAAAAGCTCCAGAGTGCTTCACAGTCTCACCCTGTGCCCTGGGTCTTGCTCAGACCACTGTATGTTAGCCCAGATCTCGAGTCCCACTGCAGGCTCTCTCTGTGATGACAGTAACGCAAAGCAGGACAATACAGTGGAAAGATGGGAAAGAGAGGAACAGAGCTAGCATCTCTATTTTCGGTTGTGGAGCCAGCATCTGCATTTTCAGCTTCAGCGTGGAAGACATCCTGGCAGAGCCTGTCCCTGGGTGCATATAGAGATCAGAGTCAACTTTGCTTTGGACAGGAGCCATCGACAGTGAGAGTGGATGCCCCGCAGAGCAGCTACTCCAACAGCCAAACCAGCCCTAATGGAGAGAAGTCCTGTCTCTGTCCAGGCATGGGTCAGTTTGAAGTGGCTGGTGTACTGTGGTCTGGAAGCCCTTGCTAGACAAAATTGTCCACTTTTTTATGCCTGAGAGGCTCTTGTCCACTACAGAGATCAAAGCATTATTTATGTCAATTTGCCTGCTGTCATTAAAACCAATATCTTGTTCTTGTTTTCTACAAACCAGAGGCAATGTGCCTCATTTAGCCCAAGACTCTTGGGAGGATGGGATGGGTGGGAGCTATGCTCTGAGACTCTTCTGCAGTTTACGGTACAGCTACATCTGCAGTGATTAGCTTCCCCATTTTCAGGACCTGACAGCCTCTGCTGGTTCAGAGAAGTTATTTCATCCTCACCTGTCTTTTCCTAGAAAAAGTGTAAGGAGGCCCCTTTTAACCTTGACAGTGAATCAGAAGGCCTGCTGACCACAGGAGGGGCCCCTCCTGGCTACAAGATTTGGTTTGCACTGATCTTTTCCTCCAGATGAAAGGCCAGATTTTTTGTTCATTTGATCGGCAAGGCAGAAAGCTTTCCCAGGCTCCCAGAAGTATGAGAGGTCCTGGGTGCTATAGTCTGTCATGCAGCTCCTGAGTGCGCAGAGCATTTCAGAAAAGCAAGAAAAGGGTTAAAACCTCTGCAGCATCTTACAAATGGCATATATGCTTTAGTGGCTAAGTTATTGCTTGCTCCTCTTGTTTTCCTGCTGCCTTGTAAGATCTTTACCGGCCAATTCTAGGCATAGGAAGAGTAGCATAACTTCAATGGCAATAACAGGTAAATTGCCCTCATGTATGTCTATTGTGATAGAGTCCATCACGACATGAGACATCCTGAAGGGGCCTGACTCTGCTCTCGGTGGCACTGGTCCCTGCACCACTGCCACTTCAGCAGGATTACTTACAGTCCACACCAGGGCGTGTGAAGTCATGCTCATCCCCCGTGCCGCATCTTCTTCCTTTTACTTAATACTCAGAGGTTGTTTCTCGCTTTTACGATTTATTCCTTGCTGAAAGGCAAACGAGTGCAATGGTTCTCTCTTCAGCTTTTTAATATCACTCGAATCTCTATGGGTGCAGGACAGATTTTCCCCTCCAATAAGAGAAGGGATTAAGAAACTCAGATTTGGCAGAGTAATGGAAAGAGATTAGAGAATTCAAATAATTGGTACAGGGGTTACAGCTCCGTCCTCATAGCACATGAAAGTGCTTTATAAAGAATTTGAGAGGTCAAAACTTAAAATTACTTTCCACCATGTTGCTAGTTTTCCCTGGCTGCTGTAGAAAAGCACATCAGAGGACCATTTTCCCCTTCTACTTCAAGCGATATTGTTTCTCTCATTACAAAACCACTGCATAAAATTTTGTGGTATGCCACGTCTGATTCTGGTCTCTCTTGCATTTCTGAAAAGAAATTGTTAACTACAAGTGCAATAACTCCTAGAAGTTACACTGTCATGGAATGCACGGAGTGGGAAGAAAGGCAAAATCCATGTGTTGAAACCTATTTTGGAATAGAAAATGTTCAACTTTCTTTATTTGGTCAGGCATTCAGAAACAAGTCTCCTTCCTTTTTTAACATGATACTGCTGCAAAGAATGATTTTAAATTGATTTGACATTATTATACTGCAGTAATCTCCAAAATCCATGCTAAATCAAATGCTTTCAGTTTACAACCTCTCATAGTCCCTCATAGCTCTGTTTTCTATGGTTCTCCAACTGCAGTAATTTCCCCATCTTTCTCTAGAGAGATTTCCTTCTATATTTCCGTACCATTGTTTACAATTACTTCAAAGTGCAGTAAAATAAAATAAGCATGGAAGTCTGTGCAAAGATCAGAGTTGTTTTGTATGCAGTTAAATCTTACGGAAATAGAATTCCAGAAAGTCAGAAAATATGTCTCCACTGCAAGCCAGTACTCACAAAACCTGGTGCCTGGTCTCTGTGAAGGTTAAGGGACCCGTGTTGGAGCCCGCAGGCAGTCAAGGACAGACACAAAGTGCTGGACATCGCTCTTCTCTTGCATCACCAGCACTCCAGCAAGTGAGGTGGAGTTACGCTGACGCACACCAGGGTAACGGAGCACAGGAACTGACCCCCTCTTGTCACAAGCTGATGTGAAGAGCTGCATCGAGGAAACCATTTGCAGTGCACAGTAGCATGTTTTCATTGGCCCAATAAAACACAGGAAACATAGTAAATATTTTCAAGTGCCACCTACTGGCACTTTATCTAGTATTTACATAAATACAGCTATTTTTCATTTCATAGAGCAGATGAAGGGCTCTAGAAATTGGATAAGTCTCATCAGCTGTCTGGCCAACAGTTGAGAAGACTTCAAAGCTAGACATTACAGCATTTTGTGCACAGCACGAATATTGCACCTTTCTCCTGTGCAGTTCAGAGACCTGCAAACATGAGCTAAATCTTTGTAAATCCATGTGAAGCAGATGCAATCAGTGGAAGAGCATTCTCATTGCAAGCAGGACCCACCAAGGACAGCAGTTACCAATTCTTGGTTCTACTGGAGACCTCATGATACATTTCTTGTGAATGCTCCAGCTCATGGAGCCAAGAGATTGTGTGAGAATATAAATTCTGTTCAGGAATAAAATGGTGTATGTGTGTGGTTCTGGAAGACGGTCGTGGAAATCTGAAAAATGGGACTCCCACCAGCCTAGAAAGCAAAGAAACAAGACATACCTCCAGTAATTTTTTTAAATCTCAGAGGTAGGTGAAGGGAAGAGCTGGTGAATTAATTTGCATACTGGGGCTTGGCAGCATTGCGAGAGTTGAATGATGAGGCCAGCATCTCACAGAAACTCTGTGATGCAGCTGGCAGGAAATCCCAGGCTTTGTCACTCCCAAAGTCCTGCCTGCAAATTGCTTCACTGATCAGTACATCTGATTCTTACTAATGATACAGACTGAGTATGGGACTGGAGCCTTGGGTTTGGTTTGGTTTTCTTGTTTTGGTATTAATGCTACTGTTAATTAATGTGAATCTCTCTACATGGCTATTTTCCTTGCAGGGCTGAAATGCCTGGAATGTTGCAAGAAAGGATTTTATAGACTTTGAGAGAAAACAAAATTAATTTAATGACATCAGAAAGTGATTCAATATAGCCATGAGTTTATAGGACAAATTATTAGCCTTCTGCAAAAACTCCATCCAAGATTTATATTGCCTGCAAAACTCACTAATGATATTGAGGCTAGGGTCTTATGAACCAGTTTAAAAGAAATTGTAAATCTAAATGAGCACATCTGAGCATGAACCCTGCCTTTTTCTCCAGACTAAAACAAGATTTATTATGAGAGTTATGAAACTTTGGACCCTATTATATATTAAAGAATCCTATTTATGACCACATAATTAGGTCTGAATTATTGTGCTTATTCTAAACACTTCTTTTGCAAGATTTATGTCTCAGTTATTTTACAACTTTCAGGGATGAAACTTTCCATTCATAACCACAGCACAGAAAAAAACTTTCTTCTGAATTTTTTTGAAATACAATCAATCACACTTTAGAAGTAGAGAGGTGAAAAAATGTTATTTTTTTTAGGAAACCCTCACACCTACTGAAAGAGGTTGTGACCATGCTTAGCTTTAAAAATTACTTAATTTTGAAAGCTATGATTTTATATCCTCACTCCCTGAGGTATTCGAGCTCATTATTTACAGTACTGCTTTTCAAATGTAAATGTCTAAGAATTATTTCCTGCAAAAGGCATTTGTTGCATGTCTATAATAAAAAGAATAACATTTATTTTCTTGCCATCTGAAAAAAGTGTCTCATTTGAATAAAAATAATTTCAAATTTTGCCATTGAAATTTGGAACACAGTGCTGCTTAAGATTAAGAAAAAAAAGGAGTGATTTCCATGCCCTACTGTCCAGGGCTACCAGACATCAAACCTTTAAAGAATTAACTGTGAGAAGTGTTCTTAATAGCTGAGTCACATACCCCCTGGACAAACCATAATTACTTGTCTCTATAGATGAAATAGATAGCCGGGCTGTGGTAGCCCTGGATTACAGCTGATTCAAGCCATTCAGTGCTGTCTTGAATTTAATTGCAAAAATGGACCTCATACATTCCCCTGGAACACCACGGTTGTTGGTTTTTAACAAACCCATGACTTCAAATGAGAGATCTCTGAGAAGAGTAGCCCATAGGTTTTATTTAGTGTTTACTGCAAATAAACATTTGGCTGAAAGAATCATCTCAGTCTTGTGGATCTGTGTCCTCCCTGTATCACACTTCGACTCCACTAAGCTTATTTATTGTGGTACTAGATGTATCCTCCCATGGTTTTCTTTAGAGACAGAAAATCCTCTTGCAATTGGGGCAGCTGGTAACCATGCCCTGAGCTCGCCGCAACAGAGCCAAGAGAGAATCTGCTCTGGTTCTCAGGGCAGAGGAGGGCTGAGAAGGGCAGGAAGACAGGCAGCAGGAGACTTCTCCGAGATCAGCTCCCTGGTGACCAGAGGCAGGCCAGAATCAAGAACAAAACTTCCAGCCACTGTTTAAACAAAAGCAAAGTGCCATAGCAGAATTCCAGGAGGGCTAGGATGGACAAACAACCCTTGCACTGTCTCTGCAGAAGGTTCCAGTGACAGCTATGAGGTGCTGAGAACATTTTTCTGTAACAGCAGAACGTCCCCTACATGCCATCTGTATATGACCCAGTGCGCAGCGTCACCAACGCATCCCCTGCCAGACCTGCAAGGGGAACCCCAGTACTCGAGCATGGAGAAGGCTAGACTGAGCTTCATTTCTGAAGCAGATTTAAGTAGGTCAAAGTTTTACTTTGGGTTTGTTGATTTTTTTTTTTATTTTATATTATATAGTAATGCCACCACAATTCTTAATGTAGGCATAATTGTGTTTGGACAAAAATGTTTTAATAATTGTGTGAGATTCGACTGCCTGCCATAGCAGGGAGCTGGAACCAGTTCTTTGGAAGTGTGGTTCCCATCCCTCATCAGATATTTCATGTGCCTGTACGTCTGCACCAGTAATTAAAAGTAATCAAGCCTAAAAGTCTGCACAGTTCCCCATTTACTCTTGCAAAACCATAACCAGCTTTCCCTTGCAAAGAAGCTACAGCCAAATGAAAGTGATGTTGGTTTCAAATCTGATTAACTTGTAGAGCTTTGTGCACAAAAGGACCGCTCACACAGTGGTTCCTATGAGGCATGACACAGAGTTTGGCCCTTTTTAGGAAACTCATTACTTAGCAATACATTATTGTGTCTGATTGAAATGGCATGGATATGCTTGGCAAGTCTGCAAGAAGAATCTCTGTTGTCCTGCCAAATGTTTTTCAACCTGTGTGTGCCTGCGTTCAGGTCTGATAAGGTTATCCGTGGTGCACATGCTTCTCATCCAAAGGTTACATTCTTGTACTGTCCATACAGGCTTCAGGGAGGTTGCATTTGACGCTGAAAAAAAATCCATGTGGAAAGGCAATTCTGCCCTAGCCCAAGGCTAGATCAGGCACCCCTTGCCCTATTGTACCTATTACCTGTGACTTGTACTTCCCTGGCTGCACCATCCCTCCAGTTCAACGGGAGAGGGGGAGAGTGCCCCACTCATCCTCACCTTCAGCTTATTTTGTGTGGCACTTATGGAGGCAGACATGTCAGTTCACATACTTTGGGGCTCGATGAGGTGACTGAAGCAACTCCCTCACACCTCACGTACAAGCTTTAACTACTGTACCAGAAAAGAGGGCCTTGCCCTTCCCAAAGGTGTTGTGAAATGAGCCTGGACTCACTGCTGTCCATGTTCACCAGGCACATGCTGAACATGCCTACTGGCCACGTCTGACCAGAGGTCTTAAAAAGAAGCCTCTGCCTTTCGGGTAGGGACAAGGTATCCAGCTCGCCTGTCTTTTGTCCGTATATACACTGATATTCATATTTTGGCATCTACTAGATTTCACAAGCACGTCCCAGGCTGGGGGCTGTTGAGCTGTGGATGGATTTCAGTGCTGCAATTTGTGGTCTTATTTTAGGTGCCATTGCAGGTACTCTGGTTCTCTTCCCAAAGCATGGTACACTGGAAAATTAGGGCTGCCCGAGCTGTCTGTAAGTCCTGATCTAACTTGATCTGAACACGGGTTTTACAATGGCTTAACTTAATGAAGTGACCTTTTTTTTTTTTTTTTAGATAGTAATACTGGCATAATTCTTACCATTATGTACAATTATGTTAGGCTGAAGATGTCTTAATAATTGCATATCTTCCATGTACAGAGGAAATGGTATTGGTAATTTTGTCCATGCTGGGAATTTGTACCTCTTTGTCTATATCAGACTTATCAAAACAATGCTTTTCAGACATCTTTTATAGACTTCAGAGTTGCAACAGTCCAGTTTTTGTGTCTGGCACCCTGATGTATAGTGTGTTGCATTTTTGAAGGACAAATGCACATTTCTATTGCTAGAATAGGACTTTAAAAAGTCCTATGTGGTTGCAAAAGGTCAAGTTTGCTAATGATGTTGGTTGGCACCCATTTTCCACTGGTTTCTTCCTTAAGTCTAAAAATGTTCCAGTTTCCAGCCAGCTTCATTTCATCTGCTGTTGTCTCCATGAATCTTCTTTCCACCATTTTGTCTTCACTGCATATGGATGTGGAAGTGCAAGGAGTGTCCCGTGTCTTCCTGATTCCTTCCCATTCTCTATTTCTTTCTTCCTGTTCTCATTCTCTAGGTAGTGATTCTTTTGCCACCTGGCAGATTTCCAAGTGTCTAATCAGAATTTACTTCTACCATTCTGCAATGTCTTCCCCGACTACTTCCTTACCACTGATTGTCTCTTTCTTGGCAAGATGCCTCCCTGATGTCAAGAAGAAAATAAAACCTCTGAATCTATAGTATCAATTCTTACCTGGAAGGTTTTGTTTGTCAGCCTGAGGACTAGCAATTTTTTTATTTTTTTTCTGTTTTTAATGCTATATTCTGCAGAAAGGGATTGTTAAGAAACAGCTGGTTGTTTAGGAACAGATGCTCTTCCTATGTAGTAATAAGAGCTTGGCTGAGCAACTTCTTTTTCCTCTGAAGGACTGGAACAGTACTGACTCCAGAAGCCCACTTCTGTAAAAGTTGCACATCAAGGTTCTTTGTGAGTTACCAGCTTCAAAAGCAGGTGATGAAGAGGAAGCAATCTCTGAGTCACACACTGACCAAATGCATGGTTCAGATGCCACATCTGATCAATCTGTGTAAACAGCCATGTCTGGAAAGTGGCTTTCTTGACCCTTCCTTTTCTTGGCCTCCCTGCAGTTATTTGGGTGAACACAAACATCTAGCTGCCCTTCCTATTTAAACAACTGCTACCTATTTGCCCAGGAAGACAATTGCATTGGTTGCCTTATCAATGTCTGCGGCAAGAAGCTGTGGAGGAAGATGATAGTCACTCTGCTGCAACCTCCTATAACAACTCTGTACATCCTTCTGCTGTAATCCTGAGCAAGTGAAAAAGAGTGGTGACAAGGACCCTTCTCCTCCCTGCATCATTGCTGGTATTTAGACATAAAGGGAAGCTTCACGCCCCCCTTCCAAGCCCCCAAGTGAGAGCTGGGCCACCAATTCATGTCAGTCATGTTCCACATGTTTATACATGAGAGTAGCAGCAGTTGCTGCTCTTTGAGCTCCCACAGCCTTGGTAAAAATGCCTTCATGAGCAGCTCCCTCTGCACCTTCCCCCCACTGCTGGATGTGGCTTAGCGCCACAATCCAGCCCTTAGACTGCAAATGGCTTGGAGCGGGGATTATACTTTTCTTTTATGTTAAACAAGAGCAACCCACACTGAGTGTGCTCATTAAAAAATCATGTTGTTCAACACTGTTCCCTTGGGCTATAGTTAGAGCTTCACAATATAACATGCAAGAGACAGGTTGAATTCTCAGGCCAGCCAGGCTCAGAAAGGGATGAGTGGACGGCAAAACTGTGTCGGAAGAATAAACCCCACACCCACAGTGGAACAAGGCAGCCTTCAACAGGAGATGTTCTTAACAATGTGGTTGCTTAAATGAATTTAGAAAGGATCCAAACAGGTGTGAAAGAGTGGCTGTTTCTGTCAACCAGAAAGATAAGTTCTTGGCGATGCTGCATCACAAATCACATTAAAAACCAAATTAAGTAGTACCTCATGCCATTACTAGAAGGTGTATTTCCTGGCCTTCCCTTCCCAGGAAGCCTACCCATCTCTAAAGACCACATGCGTAGGTGGATAAACGACACAAGAAAGAGAAAAATTACTAAGTAGCTAAGCCTATTGTGCATAGTATTAACTTCATAAATGTCCCTAATGATTTTGCTATGGGTGAAGTGCATGAGGGAAATTGCAGAGATAAAAGATATTAGAGTGCATAACAATTTAAGGATTCCAAGCATAAAATAGATGCACCACTTGAGCTGAAAGCAGAATGATGTCCTGAGAAGAGCATTGAGACTTCAGGTTTTTTACATCCTAAAAATCAGGAACCTTAAGTGAACAGGATCCCATGCACAGTGGCTGCTGCAGATGTTTTGACAGGCTTCAGCCTCTCCGAGCAAACTCTTCAATGCAAGATTTTCCCATTGTTGATTTGGCTGCCCCCGCAGTCCCCCCATCCAGCTGCACAGGGCTGTTTGCAGGAGAGAGATCTCAGGAAAGAGAATGCACAAAGGAGGGAGGAGTGAAGCTTGCTCCATTCGAATGGGGACTGCAAAACCAATTGCATTCATACTCCCTGTATTCCTTGGTGCATCATTCGGAGATGAGATTTGTTAAGCAAATATCTCTGCATCACGATAATGATGAGGCGGTTCAATCATTTGAGCCTCAACACTCTACCACCCTGAACTGAACTGAAGGAGGCAGATGAGAAACTTCTCCATTGTTAAAATTGCAATTGTGTTATCCATTGTTGGGATAAAAAAGGCTGAAGCTTTAAAGCAGCTGGCAGACACACAGACATCACAGAAAAGCGGTGTCACTGCTGGGTTCAGGGAGCAAGATTAAAAGGATATATGTGACAGAAGGAGAGCTGAGGTCATTTAGAGCAGCATTTCTCTGTCTTGGTCTGCAGAATACCAACAATCTATCAGATATTCAGAGATGATCCTCAGAAAGATTCTAACTACTTAAATTTCAAAAATTGAATCATCGTAGAATCATAGAATCATTTTCATTGGAAAAGACCTTTAAGATCATCAAGTCCAACCATTAATGTAGCATTGCCAAGTCCATCACTAAACCATGTTCCTAGCACCACATCTACTCATCTTTTAAATACCTCCAGGGATGGTGACTCAACCACTTCCCTGGGCAGCCTGTTCTAGTGATTGCCAACTCTTGGTGAAGAAATTTTTCCTAATATCCAATCTAAACCTCCCCTGGCACAACCTGAGGTCATTTCTTCTTGTCCTATAGCTTGTTGCTTGGGAGAAGAAACCAACACCCACCTTGCTACAACCTCCTTTCCCTTAAATCCTTCCCACTCATGCAGGTAAATATGCCAGAGAATTGTGGGAAGGAAGCCAGAGGTAATAAAAGAATGCTCAGAGTGAATCGTACTGAAATTAGCCTGTTGTGACAGCGTTGTATGGACTAGTTCATGATTACCCTTTGAGAAAGTCAGATCAGAAAAGGCTGAGAAACACCAAGCCCTGCAAACAGTTCAGCATCTGACTTGATCAACTTGTGAGAATTTCTTTTTTCCTCCAGGAAGATTTTTGCTCAGAGATAGTTGTATATTAAAGCCCAGATCACACACTAATGGCCTGATCATCTGTGTTTGTAGCAACCCATGTCTTTACTGTAATCCTCTTTTTCCTTCACCTCAGCAAGGCGGACACAAACCCTGCTGCTTTCTGTGGGCTCAGTCTGCAGGAGAGGAACTAGCAACTCTTTTATTGGAAGGCAGGGAAAGGAAAAGGCGACCAAAAGTCTCAGCATTATCCTTTTTCACCTAAACAACTGCATTAAGGACAAAGGGGGCTGCCCTGGGGCCTGTAGTAGCAGAGCCCACAAGTACCGGGGGGTGCACAGGAGGGCACCACTTGCCCTGCAGAAATTTTGCCTCGGGAAAAAATGATGGACTAGCTAAATCACCCTCTTTCATTTTGCAGTGGAAAGCTGGCACGTTACCAGCACACTGTCCTCACGCCTGGGCAGTTCTGACAGCTGGGGCACATAAACCATATTGTCCTAAACAAACAGCCTGTGCTGCCGAAGCACTTGTGCTCCATGTCACCGACCCTGGCAGTGACCTGACTTTGGGACCAGTGTAGGAGAGGTCCTTCCTGAGTCCAAATGGGACACAAGGGACAGCCCCCCTTCCCTCCTGGGTAACCTCAGGCACGTTTCGAAAGAATTCCTCGTTCGTGACTGGGAAGATAAGCATTTGGACCTAAATATACCATCAGTTTGGCCTGCCATGGTACCATCTGGAGATCGTTTGTAATCTCTATAGTTCAGTGGGTTAGCACACACCCCTTCCAATAGCTGGAGGAGAACTGGTGATAACTACCATGAAAACAGCATCTTTATTTATAGCAAAACTAAGAAAGTGCTTAATTGGTTAAAAAGCTGCAAAATTGCTTTTCTTAATATAGACTTGAGTTCAGCAACAAAGTTGGAAATAATTACCAGGAATCTGTTTTAGAAATACAATATTTTATTCATCTGGAAGTAAATAAATTGTTTACTAGTGCATGCCAGGAGGGTAGGGCGGTGTCCTTTCCATGGAGTTCCCTTTCCCAGGTGTTATTTTATGCCTCAAATACTAAAAGACATTTTGCTGCTGCTCAATGGGAGAAAGCAAGCTTGTAGTGTGGAGTATGCAGGCAGAAGTGAACCAGTTTTTTCCAGCTGGAACTAGGTTGTTGCTATAGCAACACCCAAATGATAGACAGATTTTCTGAATGTGCAGTGGTCTACTGTGATAAGAGAGCTTCCAGAATTCCTACCAAAGAGCTCCAAACTTGTTGGAGTGCAATAACACCAAATGCCACATCTTTGAAATTACACAAGCAAACAAAAACCAGCACAATAACAAAATATTTTTTTCACCTAGCTTTCAAATAAAACCCCCACTTGACACATGGCTTTTATATTCCTAGACAACATCTTCCTGCCAATCTCTTTTTAGTGCACTGGCACTCTGAAAGACAGACCACACTCCAAGTTTAACACCACCTACGGACAGATGCAATACGGTGGTGTGCAAAGTCTTGTGTGCACAAGATGCTAGCTCCTTTGGATTTTTTTTTTTTTTTTTAGGTTGCATGCAGCCTGCAACACCGGTGAGAATCCTGTTGAGTCAGTGAAGCTTTGCAAGAGCACACAGCTCGGCTCATGGCTATATTTTGCAGCACAAAGAACTTAGAGCCTAAATGGCTGAGCACATGGCGGAACAAATATTATATTCATAAAGCATACAAAGAGAAGTTTCCCAGGGGCCACTTCCATAAAGTATAAAACATACCTGCCTTGGCCATGTCTCCCTTGCACACACTGTGCACGTGGTTTTCATTCAAAGCACTTTCCTCCTCTGCTCTTCCTTCTTGCTCTGCTCCAGGGCAGGAGGGTCCAAGATTTTGGATTTCCAGGAAGAAATCACTTCCTGAGCACAGCTGGGGCTCATGAGCATTGCAGAGACATTTTGGCCGTGTCTCTTCATCATCCATTACCTCGCAGTGGGAGTGCTACTGCACCGTCTGCAGTCTGCAGCTGATAGAGTGTGTTTAATGTCCTTTTGCCCCCAGTACCCGATCCCTCTGGCAGTTCCTCTCCCTAGGAAGCTGCTGCCAATTACATTGGTGAAATCTTCCAGTGAACTTAGCCTGATTTCTGTAAAGGCAATTTCATCCCCATTGAAATGTATCTGTAAATCCAAGACAGGGGTTTTGACCTGTTTGTGTGTATGAAATGTAGTCTGTACTTAGATTACCCTCACCACCCTTAGATCTGTAACCTAGTTATTACTAGTGACTTTATCCTCACAGGGGAAGTGGGACACACAAAGGTTTTAATGGCAGCTTTGATGTAAAGGCAGCTGGTAACTTGGAGACCTTTCCACAAATGTTAAATGAGAAGTCTTGTATGGAACTGGAAGCCCAAATGTCTTCATTTCAGGGCTTAGATCTTATGCACACAGCCCTTCTTCTACCAAACATTTCCAGATAATGAAGAAAAAAATCTTTCCTACATCTGTATGTTAAAATTTTGCTGATTGCAAGAGGAATTATGTGTGCAGAAGGGTGTCAGAAGCAGAAAATCACATGCATATCTAGGTATTAGAACAGATATGTAGTTTAGGAAAGAATTAATAAATGAAAGAATAACTCATAGTTTGATTAAAGTTATATGCATTTGCTTTGGGGTTTGGGGTTTTTTTTTATAATTATCTTACTACTTACGATTGCATTGGAATATATTTTCCTTCTTGCTTACTTGGCTTATACAGCTTTGATAATGTCCTGCAATAGGGCTCAGCTGAATAAAAAGATTAATTGCCTTTATGATTCACAAGGCACTCTGGATAATTAATTACTCAGCATCTATGGTTTGGCATGTGGTCATCAATCGTTCAAAAAATTCACATTTGTAAACATATCCTTTGCAGCTGGTCTTCTTATGTCAGACTTCAAAATGACTAGTGGAGATATGAGAGAGCTATAAATGTTTTTCTTTGAAATTTACTGGTTGTGCTCCGGTTTATTTCTTGTGGGAAAAATTAAGCAACAGATGTGGGAGGACAGGAGCTCTAAGGAAGAATGGTAAAGCATCTTGAATGGTTCTCAAATTTACTTTCTTTTCCCCTTTTTGCTAATAGATGCTGGAATCTTTAAATGTTCCTTCTTGTGGCTTGAGTCTGTGAGCATTTGTTCGGGTTGTAGGGTGGCTGTGTGAAAAATTTTGATAAGTCTGAGATGAGACCTGTTGTAGAATGGGAAGAAAAGCTAACCAAAAAAGTTTGCCTCATTCAGCTCTGCTCAGCAAGGGAAAGAAGTGTAAGAACTACAAACCCTGAAAGAATAGGCTTTAATTTTTACAAGAAACACCAGCAGCTTCATGGCTTACACAAACAATTCTTAATACTCTCCATTGCAAGAGTTAGAATCGTCTGATCATTAGATAGCAAAAATCATAACCATCTGAGCTAAATTTTTTCATGCTAGGGGTAAATTTTGATATATGAGACAGATGTCCTACAGCTAGCTGATTCCCCCACTGCACAGTCCTGATTTGTCACCACCCAGGGCTGCTCAGTGCCCTGAAAGAGGCAGATACTCTGTGAGGAGAAAGAAGTGCCAGACATTCAGACAGACTCACCTTCAGGTTGCTTGAGTGATCTTAGTTCTAGCATTTCCTAAGTTGCAAACACTTGCCATTTCAACCTGCACGCTTTGTACAAAGTGATTGGCAGGCACTGTATGTATGCATGTATGTATGTAAAGACAGAGAGTGTATACAGCACCTATTTTTATAAGTGATACAGGGAAAAGGGACTGAACACCATTCCTATTTAAATTACAGTGTCTGTTGGTTTCATTTGGTCATTTTTTTAAAGACTTGTGTTTTTAAAATCAGATGCCAGCTACCATGCCACAGGGTGGAACTTTGACCTGCCTTAAATGCAGGCTTCAGCTATAGAGCTGTTGAAGGACATATATTTAGAATTGGGAGGACCTCCCTAGTTGACACGAACATCTCCATGGGATGTGCTGAAAGGGTAACTGCTGTAAGGAAGAACTTCTCCTGGGAGGCCATGACCAAGACTTTTGATCAAGAGTAGATACAACTTCTGTGATTGCACAGGCTCCACATGCAAATCAATGTAACTCACATGCTTCTTTACTTGACCTGCTATGGTGAAGAGATTTATGTATGGCAATTGTCATACCCCCAGGCAGCTCTGCCTCTGGGTCCTCCTAATAAGTCTACCCTGGCACTAGGGTAAGCTATGACTCCCTCCACCCAGTATGTATTTTCCAATCCTATTTTGGGGGGTGGAGGAAAAGGAGTCTTTAGGACAGGTAGTTTTCTGGTTTAATAATATATTAAAAGGTGAGAAAACTTGCTTGTCTGCTTCATATAAGTCCCGGGCAAACTCAGAGGTGCCAGTGTTGTTAGCACCTTGTCTTGCATCTTTTAAACCCTCAGTCTGTCAATGTTGTATGTGTGCTCGATTCCCACCACTTTGGGGGCAGAAGGAAGTCAAGAGTGATGTAAGGGTTAGAGTGAGCCAAATTCCAGGTACTGCGGAGTCAGAGGCAGCACGCACGCAAGGCAGGCCACACTGCCTAGGGCTGGGGCCATGGAAAGCGATGATAAGGCAGGGTAGATGTAGCCTACACCATCCACAGTAGAAGCAGAGAAATTTACTTTACCTACATTTATCTTTGCCTTCCTCAGACACTGCAGTGGCATGTTATTACAGGCTCATTTTTGCTACAGCTTAGGGAGGAAGGCATCTGCAAGAGTGTCCTGTCAAGGGACGACTCTGCCAGCTTCAAAGTCTGGTTCAGAGTGTCAGTTCTTCCCTGGTGAACAGGTTAAGTGAGCAGTGTGGCAGTGTGCCCTGAAGAGTCTGGGGAAGCCCCATGCAAGGGAACACTTGGACCCATCAGAACAACAAAACCTCCTTGGGTACCACTGTAGGGCATTTTTTACTTATGTGGGATGGAGGTCAGAAGTGCGTACTTTGTGCTGCACAGGAGTCACGAGCTTGGATGCTCAGAAGCATTACTGAGGTATGCAGAAGGAAGAATCCAGGGGCAATAAATCAATAGCTTTGCATTATGTGTTATGAAAAACCTTCGGAAAGGTTAAACATAGCTATCTAAATGAATGTAGTGAATGAGTTTCAGCGTAAACTATGCAGTCATTGCCTTTTCCTGCTGATGCACATGACAGGGAAAGAGATTTTGCACTGCTAAATACAGAAGGAATGTGGGACAAAGATAATTTTGTATACCTTGACTAGAGTTTTCAGTTTACAGAGCCTCTACAGTGTCACTTTGTCGTGGTTTAACCCCAGCCAGCAGCCAAACACCACGCTGCCACTCGCTCACCGCTCCCCCCAAGGGGATGGGGAGGAGAACGGGAAAGAAACCAACAACTCGTAGGCTGAGATAAAGACAGTTTAATAGGATAACAAAGGAAGAGAATAATAAAATAGTAATAGTAATAGTAATAGTAATAGTAATAGTAAATGTAAACCAAGTGATGCACAAATGCAATTGTTTACCACAGGCAGAAGGAAAAAAAAAAACCAGCAAACATCCAATGCCCACTCTGTTTCCAAGCAGTGATCCCGCCTCCCGGCAGCTTTTCCCAGTTCTATCTGGAGCATGACATCATATGGCAGGGAATATCCCTTTGGCCACCCTGGGTCAGCTGTCCTGGCTGTGCTCTCCCAGCTCCTTGTGCACCTGGCAGGGCATGGGAAGCTGAGAAGTCCTTGACTTGGTGTAGACACTACAACTACCCAGCAACAACTAAAAATATCAGTGTGTTATCAGCATTATTCTCATCCTAAATCCAGAACACAGCACTATACCGGCTATCAGAAAGAAAATTAACTCTATCTCAGCTGAAACCAGGACACACTTCCACTCAGAATACCACGTTTGCCTGCCATTTAGGCCTGGTTTGTGTTAGAGAGGCTTTATCCTGCTAAAGCTCTTTTCACTAGCACACAGTGATACATGCTTTTTTTTGTGTGGATGTTTGGTTTACATCTATTTCTGGAAGCTGCAGTTTAGGTGTAGTTATACTGGTATGAAAGTATCATTTGAACTACAGGAACTCCTTTTGCAGCCTGAAGCAGAATAAGCTCTACCCCTAGAAGCACATTTAACTGGTATAATTGCACTGGAACCCAGGGAAGTAAGAATGGCTTCTTTACTGGTGCAGTTAAAGCTGCAAGACTTGCTAGACTAAACAAGTCTTTAGATGCATTTTTTCCCACTCAAGCTGTTTCCATCCAAAATAATCCCAGATTTCCCAGGTGGGAACCTGGAGTGCAGCAAGAGAGACGGGACTGAAAATCAAGGGTTCACAAACTGTGCATGTCCACATGCAAGGACTTCTGTGCATCCAAAACTTCAGAAATACACCTGCTTTCTTGCTGAGTACCAAATTAACAGAGTGGCCGAGCTATGTAACCATGGTTTATTTCTAACCAACCTGATTATTGTGACGAACACTGCTGAAATTTCATTTGTGAATAAGGCCATCGCGTTCTGCCTGGAAATAAGCTTGTTCTGCAAGCATGGCTTGAGCTTGCCAGCCGTCCCCCAGCACAGAGCTCCCGCCACACTCCCCAAGACCACCGCACACACTCTCCTGCTGCCTTATTACCACTGGAAAATTGTCTGCCCACGCTCTGAAGAGCCTTGCCAAGTGCACAGCACCTCAGCATAAAGAGAATAGACAGGAGAGGATTTACTTTAAATTGAGCAAAGTTAATTACACAAGGAGGAGAACTTTTCTTAGGGACAATGATGTCTTTCTTGTGGCTTTTTCTGCTCTTGGGATTCTTTTTAGCTTGATTTATTTTTACATTCCTTTTAAATATGTGTGTGGTGCCTGAGGGCTTGGCTCAGAACAGGTCAGTGCTACACGTACTTGCCAGCCTAAGCCATGCTCTGACATCTTCTTTTTCTCAGAGCTTGAGATCAAGGGTTTGGGTTCTGGGGACTCGCCCCGGGCTTCTGTGGACATGTTTGAAGAGGAGCGTCCCTGAGAGAGACATCCTATGGTCATGTTGAGGTCAATCCTAGAGGCCAAATGTGTATGAATGAACCACTGCAACACCTCCCTTCCTTTCAGAGTTACTTCTCATAGAAAACTCTGGCTCTTGGCTTTGCCAAGACACTCTCATTCTCATCAGCCTGTCCACTTTTAAATCTGTGAGCAACTACTTTTTTCTTGGTCCATCTCTTCAAAGCAGTATTTAAAAACTATCCTCTTCCAAAATTTTCTGCCTATGGAGATATGCCAAAAGGGAGATCAGCTCCAGACTACAGACACACAAATTCTGCTATCTACACATACATGTTCACATGTAAGTTAGATCCATAAACTCCCTCCGTACTCAGTGGAGAGCTAGTCAATACAGTGACAGATCATGGGGAGACATTTATCTTGCCCTGAAATAAATGCCTATTAGCTGGTCACCTGAACCACCTTCCAGACTCCATTGAGTGCACAGAGTTAGAGAAGGAGAAAAGAACATGGTAAAATCAAACTGAACACAGTAGCTATAGAGACATTCTTCTTTACTCCCGGCAGAGACAGCATTAATTTTCTAAGATTACCATAGTCTTATGGATGCCAGAGAGGTGCAAAATTACTGCAAGGACTAAGAAACCAACATTTCTGTGGGGCAACTCAAACTGTTTTGTGTGAGCACAGTTTTAAGACATCTGAAAAAAGGCAGCAAGCTCCAGCACTGAGAAGCTCCGTTATATAGACACAAATATTGTTTTTTTCTCAAGTTTTTCAAATGCACTCTCACAGATTTTTCCCAAAAGTGTCAGAGACCTGTTCCTAGTAACAATCAGCTGATTTGCAAGCCCTGCAGTGTTTAAATGAATAGCAAAGTTTTCAGAATTTGGGGAGGAGGAGAAGTGGCTGTGTCTGGAGTACCTGGAGATCAAGTCCAAATCTGGAGTACTCTGCATGACATCCTGAAAATCTGGGGATAGACTCCCCAGAGTAAAAGGAGATGATCTGTCTTGCTTTGCTTAATGTCATTCATTAGCACAAGTTTTGTTTCATTAAAATGCATGCTCAACTCCTGTATGAAAATATATTTGTAAATACATATTCATTTCCCAGTCCAGCTCTTTTGAATGCATTAAGAATTGTTCCTAGAGACATTATTATATGAAGGCATCTCTGAGGACTCAAAAAATAATCAGAAACAATAGATAGAGTAGAGACAACCCTCTCCCAACAGACTGCACTCCACACTCCCTGAAATCCTATTCCCTATGGTATACATGCATATTCCCTATGGAACGTACATGGTGCCACTGAATTTGCTGCAAGTACAGACTAGGTCTGCAGAAATACTTACTAACTGATATTGAATCTTGCACATTCAGTAGTTTGATTCCCTTCTTTGCCCTGACCCCTAACCACTGAAAGTTATACATAGCTTACATCCAGGCTTCACCCCTCCAGACATTTCACTCTTTGAAAAGCAAGGCTAGCCGTTATCATGAAAAATAAAACATTTCCACAAGCTGTTTATTTTTTGTTCTTTTGGGCAGAGAAAGAAAAAAAAAACAATCCACCAACTGGTCTGAAGGGTAGGGTAAGATGTTTGCAAGGGATTGAATTCTCTTATGTTAGGACATTGTTGATTTCTTGGCTAGATGTTACTCCTGTCACCTGAGGGACGGCTGCTGTGTGCTGCTTATCTATTACAAAGCAATAGTAACGCTCAAACGCCCTACAGTATGTCAGAAATTAATTTCACGGAACAGGTACAATTAATTGTTATTCTTTGATCCCACTTTGAATAAAGGATCATCTAGAGGACTGCTGCATTGTGGCTGCATCCTTTCCCCACCAACAGGGATGGAAACAGCACATGAGTTTTTCAGAGAAGTCAGAATGGACATCAGTTTCTTCAGATTAAGGTGTTCGTCCTCTTGTTTTGGGGACAAATGCAAATAAAACACCTGAAACGATGTTGGTGGAATAGAAAGCAAGGCTGCAAGTGTAATTCATATCTCTGCCTCTGAAATCATGTGACCATGCATGAAATAGGAAGTCTCCGACTTCAGAATACATTTTTCTCTTGTAGAGATCAAAACCCTGTATTTTGATTTAGTATATATAGTACCATAGATCGGTAACTACATTTTATAGACTGAAAAAAAAAACCCAAACAAAACCAATTATGATCTTCTTTTAACTATATTGGAGAAAGTAACATGGTGAGGTCTTGAATGTCTTCTGTCACCACTGCTGCTCTGTTTCAATACAACCCAAGTGGAAAATGCCTCACGGAAGTACCTGCCTCACCTCCATCTCTTACAGCTCTCTGGTGTTGCCAGGGATGTGGCAAGATGCAGCTGCTGCCACATACTTTCCAATTCCTTATGTGATACCCAACAGCTGTTGGAAGCTGTGTGTTAAAATTCATGCTGGGATTTGAATTTCTATATAATCTTCCTCAGGAAGTGAAAGCTGCAAAGCAATCTTTATGTCCCCTAACTTCCAGCCTGTGCTCCTATATTAAGCAGGATTCCACTTTGGCTGAGAACATGCACTATGCTATATCATTTTCTTTAATTCTTTATGTGCACAAAACTACATTTTGGCACGCAATCACTCCCTCCATCAGCCTGCTCCACATGCATGCAGTTACAAAGCACTCTGATTTATATCTTATGTAAAGATGCAAAGCTTCAGGAGCACATCTCAGTGATGTGTACAGATTCAGGAGGGTGGCAGCTTCCTCAGGACTGTCAGCATCTGTATTCCCCTGCCTCAGCCAAACAACACACAGTGCTCAGCTCCAACACCATCATTAGAGCTGACGGACCTGACTTCAGGCTACTGCTCTATTTTCCAAAGGCTGCTGAGGGCCTCGTCACTGATTCCCCAGCTGGAGAGGTGAGAACCCAGAGACAAGGTGCAGAGAGGAGCAAACAGGGAAGCTGTAGGTAGACTACTGCTCCCCAGTCTAAGCACACCTCTGCCAGAAAGGCTCCAACAAACTGCAGGAAATTCAGAAAAGGGCAACAAAAAAAAATTATTAAGGGACTTGAGGGATTCATTTCTGGAGAAGATTAAAAGAAATAAATATGCTTAGCTCAGTATCGCTAACTGACTAAGGGGGAATTGGATAACTCCATATAAGTATCTGCAGGTGCAAGGAAACTGAGAAACCTTGTTTAAAATGATTTAAGGAATAGCTAGTAACAAAAGAATGGCATTGATCAAAGGAAATGTAGATGAAACCCTTGAAAGTATTTTGTAACATGGATTGTAATCAAGTGATGGATCACTGAATTCTAGGAACTGGGAATAGACAAAATGAATAAAGTCATAGGGAAAAATATGAACCTTCTTTAAGAGGTAGGAACATACCACTAGGAAGAGGGTGCTCCTGTGTAACAGAGGTGCAAAGAAGACTTGCAATGGCTTTCTCAGGCTCTCTCGATGTACTGCACCAGGAACTGAGCAGTTTGACTCAGACAATATGCTTCCTTCCTCACCCTTCTCTCCCTAAGGCTTCAGCATCTGCCCTGATGTGTCACATGTCCTCCCTTTGGCATGTCTTCAGAGTAGCAGAGGCCCCCTACGCTCTGGTTGATCCAGGTGTAAGTGGCCATGAGATAAAACCTTTCATACTCATCATATATCAACAAGCTCCTTTACCCAAGCAGATTGCTGCTGCTGGGATTAATGCCAGTCCCAGCAGTTGATATTTCAGTCAGGAACTATGTAGGAAGATGAATCCCATCCTGTCCAGCAGCCACTGGGACCTTTTCTTTTTTTACCTCATGTGGTACTAAAGTAACCCTGATCAGTGGAAGGACTATACTGGAAAGACAGCTGCTGCAGAAAGACGCAAAAATGGAAAGTGCCCTTTGTTGTGGTGTAGGAGTCCAAACTGCAGTAAAGAGGACTTGCGTTATCGTTTTAGGGTATGTTATGAACTGACTGGCTACAACTTCCTTCCTCAATATCAATAATTGTTGTTCAAGTTTGAGGACACAGGCTGGGGACATTCAGCTCTGCTGAAAAGGAGCTGAGGGTCCTAATGGGGAGCAAACCAAACACGAGCCAGGAGTCTGCCATTGCAGCAAGCCATATCCTGGGCTGCATCAGCAAGAGTAGAGCCAGAAGATCAAGGAAAGTGATTATCCCACAGTACTTGTCAATTGTTAGGCCACAGCTGGAACACTGTGCCGTGGTTTGGTCTCCCCAGTTCCAGAGAAACATTGAAAAACTGGAGAGGATCCAGAGAGTGGTCATGAAGATGATGAGAGCATTGCAGAACCTAACTGAAGACAAGTTGAAGAAATTGGGTTTGCTTGTCCTAGAGAAGGAAAGGCTCCAGGGCGATATAGTCAGAGTCTTCCAATACCTGAAATGCAGTTACAGAGAAGAGGGAGGCATGCCCTTCACAAGGATGCACAGAGCTGCTCCAAGGGAAACTCTGTCTGGATATAAGAAAAAAAATGTTTCACCGTGAGACAAACACTGGACTGCATTGTCCAGAAAAGTGGTGGAATCTCCCTTGCTGGAAACACTCCAGACGTGGCCTGGCAGGGCCCTGGGTAACCTAATAATGAGAGGCCCTGCTTTCAGCACAAGGCTGGACCAGAGGTCTCTTCCAGATGAGACTTGGCAAGCTCACTGGAGTTTTTAACATAAAGAACACTTTTGCTATCCCAAATCAGGTTTAAAGGAACATTACTTCAATCATTTGTTTGAAACAATAACCCAAGCAAATTATCCAAAAGCATTCAGCTATAAGTTAATTGTAATGTTTGGTTTCAGCTTTGACTTTGACTTTATTACAACTCTTTCAAGCATGTCTTCACCTTTCTGCATAGGAAAGGAAATAATCTCATTTCTATAGGTGATTTCAGCTATTTCAGCATAAATCAAGAGATCTGGCAAAGCCAACCCTCTCCTGTGAACTTTTTAAGCGTCAGATAATACCATTTTCCAATGCTGGACCAAGATACATTTCTGGAGTATTTCCAAGCCACTGAACTATGGATACTGACTTAGCAGAGCAATCAGCAGAAGTTCAGTATACATTAGAAGGACACAACAGTTGTTTCTTTAAATGTTGCTATGGAGCCCTTGCTGGCCAGGAGCATTGCATGCCATATTTGAGTCTTTGCTTATAAAGGAAGACTGTGCCCTTTCAAAGAATAAAAGTGGGAGCAGTGAAAGAGGCAATCTGAACACTCGAAGTTGAACACTAATGAAGTTACCTAGCCTAAGAGGAAAAGAGTGGATGCTCCGTCTTCCTCTGTCAACCCAACATTTCTACGGGCTTTTAAATTCCGTACTTAATGCTGATATGCATCTTTGGAAAAGTGATATTTTTCCTCCTGAGCCAAGCATATTTATCAAATCCATGACTTGCATTTTAAGAAGGTAGAGATTTGAATGCTTTAAATGCCTTTGGATAACAGGATCTGGACTGGCCCCTTACAGGAAAAGGAAAAGGAAAAGGAAAAGGAAAAGGAAAGGAAAGGAAAGGAAAATCTGGAGAAATAAACTCCTACTTTAGAAAAAAATGAATCAAACCCAATTTCCATGGGCTTATGAACACACATGCATCTTGAGGACTAGTGAGAAATTTAATTCTCAGAGTACTGCCTCTGAGAGCTTTGACAGATCCCATATCTTTGACTGTTCCGATTTTCTTCTAGCTGGTGTCCCCACCTGAGTTTGTCATGCACCTAATTCTGGGATTAAATCAAAAGAAAAAAAAACCCAAACCTTTAATTTTAATGCCCTAGAAACTTTACAAGTGACTTTCACACTGGAACAAACCTGGAACTATTTTATTATGGAAAATATAGCAATTAACTTTGTCAGTAATTTTTTCACTTTCATGTTTTTTATTATTACAGCTGTGATTTTAAATGAATTCAGTTTGCTTTCTACTTGGTTTTCTAATGAAATATGGTCTCAGTGTTAGTCACATCACAAAGTTTTGTGGAGGAACTAACCTGAAGACAGATTTTACTCCTAGCTGAACCTACACAAGTCTGATGGAAAGTGATACCCAGCCACTTTGCTACTCACTTGGTCAATAAACTGTAATCTCCTCTGAGGCTGCAGACAAGTTGAAGGATTTTGAGAAAAACTAGTTGGTTTCAACATAGTATCTGTGCATTACGGCAAATCTGTGTGCTTTTGGGCTCAGCAGTTTGTCACGCTCTAATCAGGTAGGCTTCATCCAGCAACAAACAGTGATGCCATTTTACCGTTTGTGTAGTGTGGACCCCCCCAAATTCCCAAACAGGACTATGGGCTCCTGCATGACTAGTAAGTCTGTGTTGTGTGCACCATGATCTGAGAGGCATCCTGAGCCCCAGTGAGTGCTAATGAGGAGGAAATACAATTCCTCGTACACCGTAGACTTCAGAGTGTGTGTTTGTGTCTGCTGCTGGCTGCTGCTGAGGAAAATGGCTCTGTGTCATGCCTCAGAAAAGCAAGGTGTCAGGACACAGCTAGGAGACTCAAATCATTACAGTCAAAGATAATGAGACATTTCTAGCTCAGGCCTCTGGCACAGCCCAGTAGAAGGGTACCTGTGGTAACGTCAACTTTAGACATGAAAAAATGTCATGCCTAGAGAAAATCACAATTGTATTAAAAGTAGATTTTTTCCCAAGTTTTGTGTTTGCCATTTGCCTTCTGTTTTTAGGGTCTTGAAGGCATAGCAGCCTCCCTCCTTTCAAGAGCTTCTTCCTACCCATGGAGGCTAAGACTGTCTTCTTTTTGTGAAGCTGGAAGCGATAGGTGCTTGGAGGAAAGTGAAATTCCCTTAATGCAGCCACACATCATGCCTCCTAAGTGCAGCCCGTGCCTCATGCTTACATTACTCCAGCAGTCCAATGCCACCAGCTATTTGCTGGCTGGCACATCTCTCCTGCCAAAGCTCAACGCTGACAGTCAGTGGCTGCCCTGGGGCTCTTCATTATCCCTGTGTCCTTTCATCTGCAGCAACTCTCTCTCCCTTCTGATTTGCAAAGTCCAGTTGTCCACCTCCACACCCCAGCCCTCTGGCTGCTGCATCTCCTCCACTGCTCATCCCCACTTGGCCAGCAGGCTCAGAGCCTGATCCTGAACGAGATGCCTCCTCGTTTTGGGGTCTCCTTCCACTGCTGAAATCTCTGGGCAGTCTCTCATGTAAGTGCTGAATTGAATCCATGCCTTTCCCAACAAGATCTTGGCCACATGTCCTTTCCCAGATTTTCTTCTCAGAGAAGAATGGCTGCTTGGGAGGGAGCTGATGGACTGACTGTCACAGATCCTGTTTCTCCGTAACCCTCACAGCCCAGAGCAGGAGGCACACAACTGAACCCTTTACCACCCAGCAGCTCTTTGCTGCTTTTATCCAAGTCTCAGTCCCAAGTCAGTAATGGTCCATGTGCGTTATTTCTCTCAGTTACATTTCTGTGAAGTGTGGCTGTCAATTACATACATGTGAAGACATTATAGTTTTCAACTGAAAAAATAGGTTGTGCATTGAGGTCTGTACTCCATCATGCTTCTGTAGGAAGCATTTCCCTCGTAAAGGATTAACAGCTCGTTCATAATTAAACTGCACGCAAGGACAGCCCTTAGTTTAGCTTACTGCCTACCATCTTCCTATTCAAGCAGCATCAAGGCGAGGGCAGGCAATGGCTCTATGGAAAAGGTATCAAAGTATATATTTATCAAGTTCAAACATTGCAAACATGCCCTGGGGGAGGGAGGGGATATTTTAACGCAACAGATCCCCTGAGGTCAGAGGCACACAAGGAGAGACATGTCCCTAGGTTGAGATCCTCTTGATGGGGGACATGCACTGAATCACGGCCTTGTTTACGCATTTGATCTCTAAAGAGCTTTACAAGAGCTTTTGAAGCATCTTGGCAGCTGCAGAGGTCAGAGAGGGTGCCCTGGAGCTGGGCTAGCCTGTAGGGTTTCTCTTCATTTCTGTGCATCCATCTGGAAACACAGCAACTCACCGTTGGTCTTTGGACCACAAAAGTCAAGTCCATCTTTCCTTTTACCTTCATTTTTCTCAGGTGATCAGAGTGATGTTAGGACAACCTGCAAACTAGAGATGCTCCATTTCCCAATGAAACAATAAGCCATAAAACAAGCTTGCTGGAATGTTCTTGCAATTCCCAGCACGTCCCTCAAGACTCAGGGAGTAACTAAGTGCTTCCATCCTAAACAGCAGGTACCACTTTGAATGCTGGTCATGAAGGGCATCTGCAGAGAGAGGTGTCCTCTAGGGACCAGCATTAGCCAGAGTTTCTTGAGTGTGCTGCACAGCTATGAGGGGAGGGTCAGGCATCCTCCAAGTTTCTAGCAAGAGCCAAGAGGGAATGTGACTTTCCAAGGCTGGAAGAACACCACTTCAAAGCAAAGGCTAAGTAACCGATGCTCCCATCTAGTGGTGAAACTGTACCCAATGGCTTAGTCATGTCAAGCAGCAATCTGAGCTTCCCAGGGGATATGGAGTTGGATGGACCATGCCACAGGACAGTGCCGCCCCTGGGAACGTGGGGGTTTGCAGACTGTGACAGACACCCATACACTTTCAAAAGCTCAGGGGAAACCAACTAATAATCTCAGTTAAAGCTACAGCATTAGTAATGATAAATAAAAAGATAACATCAGGATCAAGGGTTATTTTAAGGCAAGGGAAGTGTGGAATGGCATTCTTGAAATTTCTTAAGCAACTTCCAGTGTAGGTGCCCACATTATCTTGGCTTTGGTTCCTAAAGCATGAAGGCCCCTTTCAAAATGTTACCCAAGGTTAGTAATTAGCAACACATTATGATTTGTGTTGTTGTTATGTTGATTACCATGTAATTAATATGCTAATGTTCTAGTAGGCTGCTGAACTTATAATTATTGGCCAGAACAAAACTGCTTTTTTTTGTTTCTTTTTTTAGTTTACATCTGAAAGCTTACAGTAAGAGGTGAACAATTACCATATGCTCAATTTGTGACATTATTGGGAGTCACCCCATGATGCTATTGTAAATCACTTCACGAGGTCTGCTCAGTTCTTTCTAATATGCTTATTTTCAATTGTTATGCTTGGAAGCTGAGCAGATCGGCAGGAAAACGGTGCTGTTCTTCTCACTGGATCTTTTTTTAAAGGCACAGCTGCTGCCTACAGGATATACCCAGAAGCAAAATTCATTAATGATGCTGAGACAGTACTTTGTCACAAGAATGAGCTATACAATTGGGAAAGAACTTTAAAATATCATCTCTTGTTGGACTGTAATTGTCACTGCTCTTGTTTCGACTTCACTGCCCTTTTTTACTATACCTACATATAATAATGCAAATAGCAAAATAGTTCTAAGACCGGTCTCATATATGCACTTTCCAACAACACATTTCAGAGCACTTCACACTGATAATAATCCCCATTTTGCAGAGTCATAATTCCCAAATCTCAATCCAGTGTCAGTTGTGATAGGGCTTAACATGAGTCAAAGGATAGGGCACTCCTTGAGAGGACAGAGGATTCTGGAGTCCATGCCTGCTGTAGGTGAGGGACAGAAAGGCAGCTCTTCTGACAAGCTGTAGGACTTGAAGCAACAGACAAAACTTGGCTTGCATCTCACCGGAGGTCACAATCAAGAAGGAACTACAAATTTATTTGTTGACCTGAGATGGAAGGAGAGGGAGCAGCATGGGTAGTGCTTGGCTAGATGTTAGCTGAATATCTAAACTGTTCTCTCCAACAAGCTAATCCAGTATTGGCAAGCCATGAATTTAATAACTCGGTACAAGATCCAAAGTGAACCCACGTAATGGCTTATGACAGGTTTGTTAATGAAGGATTCTGTGTTTATTGATAGGGATGAAAATAATCCAATACTAGGCAATCTCTGAGACAAATTCAACAAGAATTAATTCAGGTTGACTGAAATTAAGCAAAAAGCATTGGTAAAAGTATTGGGAGGATGCAAGTGCTGCTAGAATTCATTTCCAATCAAAACGTAGCTGGCAGTGTATGCATCCTATATTATACAGATTATACACCTGTAAATGAAGAGAGAGTCTGCAGCAAACGAATGAGAACCCGCAAACCCAGTAGGTGGCTTTCACAAGAAGTTACGCTGCCAGGGTAAAAGAAAAATCACTCTGCCAAGTAAGAGCAATGCAAAAAAATGCACAGGTAGCAAAGAAACCACAGATGCTGCCTTAGTGAAGAAGGAGGTTAAGGAAAGTAAAGACTGGACTAATGTCACCTTGTCAATAAGGTACCAGGTGTTACTGATAGAGATTACTCCTAAAATTAAATACCACTGCAAAGCCCAAGCAGAATTCCAGTGCACCAGTCAAAATAATGCTTGCAAAAGTGCATAAGCAGTCGCAGCTCTCAAACCTTGCATAGATGTCAACCAGAGATTTTTTTGATAAAGGACAGAACTGTTAATCAACACATTAAGTGTGTCCATAAGCACACTGCATGCACAAACACATATGGACCCAACATTCAGTTGGGTCCATTCAGTATAGAACTGCCATTCCTGTACCAAAAACCTGAGAACTTCACACTGTCAGGATACAACATGATGCAAATGTGCATCGTGCTCCAGACAGCTAAGAAAGGAACAAGTGCAACATCAGAGTGAAATATTTTCATCCTGTTCTTTTAGTTTAGGATAACCCTAAGAAATTGGCAGCAAGTCGTGCTACTGTTGTTGCATGTTCAACTTAAAAAGATATTAGGGATGGCAATTTATCTTGCCAAGTTTTTACTTTACCTTTCAGAAGTCTTGGTAACACTAAGATCTGTTGAAGATTTGGTTTCAATGGGATGCTGGCAGGAATCCACCTTCATCGAAACGAAGTAACTAATAAAAATTCAGATGGATGCATCTAAGCAATGACTTGTGGCTCTGCTACAGCAAGTAGGGCAGAGAGTGGTTTATGTATGCAGCTCTTCCACCTCTACAGTAATAACCTACACACAGATTGAAAAAGAGATGTATGCAATTGTGTTTGGCTGTGAGGGTTTCCATCAATATGTGTGGGGGAGAAAAGTGATTGTGGAATCTCATCATACGTTACCCATGCTGGCTGGATTGCAAAACCATCTGAAAAACTCAATCTATAAATATTTTTATTCCTATTTGAATAATATGGCTTGTCATTAAATACCAGAGCTCTAAAATGCATACTGTAAGCAAATTTTAAATTGATATTAATTTAATATATCTTATTATTACTTTACCACTTTTAGGAAAGGGAAGGAGGTAAGGGATCCAGAGGGGCTGCTACAATAAACATATTTTGATTCATTTCAGTACAAAATTGGTATTACTGGTGACAGAGAATCATCAGTAAATAGTGTGACCTTGAAATCACCAATTGTGTGAGGCTTTAAAAAGAGGGAAGACATGACAAAAATGACAGAGGATTTGACTGTTTATTTTCACCTCCCCTGCATTCCCCTGTCAAAAGATGAAGAACAGAAAAGCATAGCATCTGTGCTAAGGAAATGTCTATGAGCATTAATTAATTATAATGCTAGTCCTCTGTGTGCTGGATGCGGTGTCGCTCTCTCACAAACACTTTACTTGTTCCACTATCATCAACTCAATTATTTGAAATGCTTCTCGGCAGGTGTATATGATGTGTTCTTTCAAAAGCTTCTTTGTGATGAAATATTCTCAATGGCTTAATGCATATTCCCTTATGCCACAGACTGTTAAAAGCCCAGTTACATCCCCAATTCAAAAACCCCTCAGTAACATTCAAGCTGACAATACAGCAAGAGCCCGCCACAATGACAAGAAAATTTGTGACTTATCTATTGAGGCCAAACAAACCCCTCAAAAGCATACGGCAGCCTAAGTGGGTTGAAGTCTATCCTTGCCTCATCCTCCGGCTTTAGCGTGGAGAGTGTGAGGTCGGGGTGGGAGCTGTTGGAAAAGAGCAGCATAGCGTGACTTGGAGCCTCCTCTCTAGCCAGAGTGGCTGTGGGAGAGAGCACACGCTTGGCACAAGCCAGCAGGCTCTGAGACAGCACCACCGGCTTGTAGCTGCCTGCTGAATAACAGCAACCGCTCGGATCGATAGGAGGACATTGCACCGTGCTTGGGGTCCTGTTTTGTCCTGCGTGCCAGAAAAAACGCTCTGTGCTCTGAGGGCGTCCCGTGGTTCAAGTGAGATCTTCAGCTCTTGAGCAGACTTCCCTGTGCCTTTTTCCTGCTGCAGACAAACGTCAGTCTTAAAGCAAGGGCTCAGCAGACACCAAAACCAAAGCACAAATAACCGAACGTATGTCAATCCACAACTACTGGTATTGCAGCTCCATCCTTGGTACCCAGATGTGCGTGTTTTATTTGCAAAAATAAAAATACTCCCCATATCTAGAGTAAAAAAAGAGATGCCTCCATTAGTGTTGGCACATTGGGTCTATGTCATGCATTCAGATACCAGGTTTTACAGCCGACTTCCACAAAGGTGGGTAACAGTGCACAGCACTGGGAGATCGAGCCCTCTTCATTTCCTCCACACTCATAGCTCATTAAAATCCTACCTTTTCCTATCCACTGCTAGAAAACAGTCTGCTCCCATTGTACAAAACAATGAGAAAACTGTAAATGACAAACCTGGCTACAGATATTCAGGAAGCCCACTGCCAAAGGTTGCCCTATTTATCCACAGTGCAATGTGTATGCTTTATGGATGTGGAATATAATTAATGGGGAATATTACCTGTCTCCATTTTTAAATCTGTTGTTTCAAGATGATGTCACATAGAGACAATACTCCCCGGCTAAGTTATACGCCCATGGCAACAGGGAGGGAAGAAATTTAGGGCTATTTGCTATACAAGCCCAGGTCCCATTGCTTCATTTTGCAATAGAAATGATGTACAAGTAGGCTAGCTTGTGCTCAGACCCTTGTCTTATTTACAGTTCTTCTGTGCTCTTATTTTCATATATTATGGGGCAGTCAGACCAAAAACATGTTGTTGTTACAGCCATGTACAATCTGTTCTTCCTGCTTTGTGAATGTTTACTTTACAAGGCTGTTTGTCAGAGAGACAGAGGACAAATAGGAGAAGCCCACTTTATATCGCTAAAACTAAATTCAGACCTGATAGAGACACACAAAAGTGGTGCTGCAGTTCTTCCAGTTAGGAGTTTGATCCTGCCTCCATAGAAAATAATAGCAAATTCCCATTGATTCCAGGGTTAGAGAGCAGGGCTTGACTTCAAAACATCAGTTGAAGAGCTCTCTGGTGAGTGGTGACATTTCTGACTCTCAAACCCTTCATTAGGATGGTATGCTGTAAGAGACTTTGCTTCTTAAAGAGTTTGCTGGCTGGTTTCATACTTAATAAACTTGCTGTGCAATCATGATGTTCCTGCTGCTAAGGGACGTAGCCCATGGATGATATACATCCCCACGAATTCCCATCAGGAAGCGTAGATGCTCCATTATAATGCAGGTACATTATATTTACAACTACTCCTATCCTGTTTGACACTCACTGGGCTTCTCTGTTTGTATTCAGCGTACAGGATTTATGCGCTTCTACATTATTTAAATCTCAGTGTGCTCCTGCATCATCTCTGGTGCCGGGTACTCTGGCACATTTCCTTGGTCTTACAAATGCCCCTCGTTCTTACACAGGTGCATGACTTCACTGATACCAGGATCTCCCATAGTCCCTGAACTTACAGTCACCCTTCTCCCAAACCCTACCTGCTGGCTCTGCTGGTTCTGCTGTAGTTTTACTTTGGGTTTACAAATTTCTTCTTCTGGGACCAGGTGACAGCTGGAGCAAGAGGGCATTGCTGGAGCCGAGGAAAACAGTCTTTGCTTTAGCAAATACAAAAAATATATAGATCTAAATGGAATAGGACTATAAACTCAAACTCACATTTACCAAACTCTTTCCTCACCGTTCTGAACCTTTCTTTATCTTTAGATCAAAGTCTTGCCTTGCCTTCCCTTTCCTTCCAGCCAGTCTTTGAGCTCTCACTTCCAGGGCTCTTTTCCTCTTTCTCCAAATGGCTGGTGAAAGATGCCAACCTTAGCAACAGTTCCCACTGACTTGACGTAACAGAGTCAGACTTTGGTAACAGAGTCAAATAATGGTCCAGTTATTTGGAACAGAACAGAACAGAATAGAATAGAATAGAATAGAATAGAATAGAATAGAATAGAATAGAATAGATTTAGAATAAAACAGAACAGAACAATTTCTGCTGGAAAGGACCTATAATGATCATCTAGTCCAACCGCCTGACCAATTCAGGACTGAATTTAAGGTATAGCAGCCAGTTATTAGCCCAAGAGGATTTCCATGTAATGGAGAAACACAGATGTTCAGCAGTTCCCTGTTATTAGGTGTGTGTCACCGCTCCTCTAGTCTTCCTCTGGTGGGCAGATGGGCCAAATGTTTCAAGGGCTGCAATCTGATATAGATATGTCTTCATGGTCCCTGATGAGAAACAGAATAAACTTTATATGGAGGCCCCAAATTGATACCATTGTTTGTTGCAAATTTCCCCAGATGTTATGATTCAAATGTTTTCATGATGCAGGGAAAAACAGCACTTTCCCTGCAGTCAGAGGAACTCAAGGCTTTCCAATTATGGCCACACACTCAGTCTTATTAGCACAAAATTTAATTTGCGTTAATCAGACTGAGGTGGGTAGAGCGCGAAATTAACTTGACTTTCATTTTGCATCGTACAGTAAACTGACTTGGTGGAATCACTGTAGAAATCTGAGCTGTGAATGATGGATGAGATGAAAAAGAAAAAAGGAGAATAAACAATGTTGTGTAATCGTCACTGCACTAAAAGGGACACGATGTTCAATTCAGTTGTTGGGAGAGATGCCTTCCCTTCCCTGGCAAACCAAAGGGCATGTTGCCCTCAGCTGCACCCGTATTTTGCCACTGAAGCTGAGAACAGTTTGGACCCAAATATTTTTCTTTAGCATCCTCTTTATTCTGAGAGCTATATATGCTTGGTCGATCTTGCCAACAATTTTTCAAACTGCTATTTTTGCCAGAAAATTACAATTTAATGAAAATAGAAACACATTAGTTTCAATGAAATTTCCGTTCTCAGTTCAAGACTCTTGTTCAAAATCCAGAGGGAAAGAGAAGCATTTACTAAAGGCAGGCAGAAGCCACGGGGTGTCCAACTGGGGTATGGGTTTCAAGTGTCTGCTCCCAGTGAGGAGGAGGAAGAACACACACCTGAAATCTTCCACATCCCAGAGAAGTATGCTCATGACTGGCTCTTCTGGAAGTGTGTTTTTCCTTGAACTTATTCAAAAGGTTTCTGTTTCGCCTCAATGAAGAACAGCGTCTTGACATTTTCTTTTCCTTTTCTTCTCTTTTTTTTCAAAACAGAACTCTATTTTCCAGCCAAGGTTAACATTAATTCCCTTTTCTCAACTCTCTGCCACCTTTCCTGTGTGGCTGAAATAAATGTTTGGGAGATGGAAGCTGCCCTATATACTGGAACCAAAACTGCCTCCACCTGAGCCATTTCCTTATAAACAATAGGAAAACTAAAACAATGCTTCTCAAACATTGGCCTCCAACTTTTTCAGTAAGATTTTAAAACTTTTTTCCACCCATTGCCATAAACAGATTTCTGTCTGGGAGCAAACTGCAAATTTGAGGGTACTGGCACAGCAAGAAAGCTGCAGAAAAGTTTGGAAGATAAATTCAGGGGGCGGGGGGTAAGAGAGAGGGAAAGAAAAGCATCTATTTCCTGAGCAAGGGCAGAGAAAACTGAGAAACAGTAAAATTCATTTCTGTGCAGGAAGACCTGGGTGGGACAGGGACTGGGGCAAGAGAATCGGGGAAAGGGAGATGTGCTCACAGCCGTGGGGACAGGCGCCCAAATGCCACCTCCCTCCTGACAACAGGACAAATCCTGCTCTTGTTCATACCCAGTGCTACATACTGGGGCAGAATGTTCCCTGCACGAAATGGTCTTAATTATTTTTTTTCAAGGAAAGAGTAAATTTTATCGCCGAGTGGGAAACACTGCTTACTGTTTACTATCTTTAAACTGTAAAATGTGCTGGAAAATAAAGACTTTAATTAAAGTTGTCTTTTCAATGCCTATTCCTTGCAGAAAAGTGACACCATTTCAAAACACAGCTTTTCTTGTATGCCTCTATTTACTTTCCCATTTTTCATATAATAGCTTCTATTTAACCAATTTCAGCAACATATTTAACATCTTTGCAGATGTAACTGCAACACATTCAAGTGCCTCGCAAAGTAGAATAAAGTTGTATGGTATCTTCTAAGTCTCCGAAAAAGGTGGGGAACACAAAATAAACCAGCCTAAAAGTTGTTTTGCCAGATTAACATCAAAAGTCCTGCCTTTATTATTTAAACAAACCAGGCAATGTTTGCACTGTAAAGTTCTGATCTGAAAATACCAAAGCAAGATAGGAACAGGTTTTGCCAACTCTTCTTATTAACAATGGAGGGTAAAAATTGCTGACTTGCTTTGTGACAGTAATTGGCTAAACCCCGTGTACTTTAATTGTGTTTTTAACTGTCTTAAAAAAACAAAACAAAACAGTATTTGCATATTCAAAATATGATACATAGCCTGTATGTATGCAAATAGCCATTAAACCACAGCACTGTTCGTATTTCTTTATTTGTCTTAAAGCATTTGGAAAGCACGCGTGATGCGGGTGACTTTGCTACACTGATATATCTGCACTTCCCTGCAGCGGTGATCAAGTCATGAGGGGGGGGTTTAGGCTACGTACAGCAAAAAGCAAGGCAGCATTTCCCAGTCCAGCTACAAAGTTACATGAAACAACGTACCAGCAATAACTAGCTCTGGAGCAATGAATAACCAGCAACTGAGCTACTCCTGGGAAAGCTCCCTTGCATTTCAAATCAACCAGAAAACAATGACCCATTTTCAAAATATAAAGTAATTCCTATTAGCAAACTATCTTGGGTGGTTCCTAACCAGGTGAAACTAGCGTATGTGACTTCTGCAAAGCCGCAGTCCCACTTCAGGCTATGAATCCTGCCCTGGATTGCGCCCGATTTGAGACACTTCTCTGCCTGCAGGAACGTTGCGCCTTGCCGTTGAGCAGCAAGTGCCCACGTTCAGTGGTCAGACGACACAAAAAGGGACACTTGGAGTGGAGCTAGGCACTGAGCATGAATTTTTGAGAGCTTTTCAATCAAATGGTATAGGGGCACTTTTTTGGACCTTTTAGTTACATCCAATAAAAGCTTAATGTATGACGGTGGAGGGTGGCCATGGCAACGAGGACAGCCTGAAGGATCTTCTAGATCCCTTCAGGTACAGGGGGCCCAAACTGAACTTGAGAAGGGGAAGCGACAGCAAAACAGGAGAGGCCTCTCCCCATCCATGGCAGCTGCACAACCTGCTGCGGCACGGCGTGCTGCCTGGCCTGAAGGGATTAATCCTGAAGGGATCATCCTTGCACGCTGCCCCGGCCTCTCTCTGCGCAGGTGGGGCTGCCCCCAGGGGGGCACGGGCTGCAGCGGGCAGGCTGGGCAGAAAGGGCTATCGGCGAGCGAATATGTATTTGCCTCCCTGCTGATAACACCATCCCGGCAAATAAGTATTTCTTCAAATAGGAAGGAAGAACCCCACTGTACACTTGAGAAAGCTGTCATCCCAAAACCAATTTTTTTCTCCATTCTCCTGTCTTGACGATTCAGCAGATGCGGCACATTTTTTTTTTTCCTTCGAAAACCTGCTACATAAAAACATGTTTATTTCAGTTAACCTTTCAACCAAAGAGCCAGCCCACTGCAGCTCATCAATAATGCCTCCATAAATCACAACCGCAGACTGCAGGCAGAGATTAATACTAAGTAATTTTGTGTATAAAATTTGCTTCAAAACTCATCTATCTCTAGACATTTATTTACATACACAGAATATCCAGGTTTTGAATTCCAGTGAAGTTTTGCACTGGGTGATTTTTAATAAAAATTGCTTAAAGGCTGCATATTACTTTAGCATCTTCAACTTCCATTGAAAGGAAGTTGACAAGGAATCAAGCCAAGGTACATAGCACCCAATGAGTGCTACCAACAGTAATAAATAACAGGAGGGAAAATGGACAGAAACTTCCAGAGCTTCAGCAAAAAAGTGGATGAGATCATTGTTTGAGTTCATCAAAGCAACTAGTCTTTAGGAACATTTTACTGCCCATCCTTAGGATGCTACAGTCAGTCTCCCGCTTGTGAGGGCAATGCAATCTCGTTAATATGAAGGATGGAGATTTACAATGTTTGTGATTTTAACTGTGACTCTGCCTAAAACGTTCGTGCAGCACCACAGAAACACTGGCTGAAGAACGTCAGCTGAGATCGGTGGGACCGAGCACCAGAGAGGACAGAAGCGATCTCCCTGCCCTGCTCAAGGTGAAGTCCCCACCCTGTTACCTACTTGTTTTATAGATGCAGCTGAAGTTCACCTTTTTTGAAGCTTGGGGATGACTTCTGCAGTAATGTGACAATTGGCAGAAAAATCCAAGCTGAAGATAGCTTGTGCACCTTTGTCTTTTCATTTTAGTACTTTACTGTTTCTTACGAATCTGTCTCCTTGATGAGGAGAAGTCACAGAGGTGACTTGCATACGCAAGGGAGTAAATGGACAGGTGACCCTGGTCTGGCTGAAAGTCCATGCTGTGGACATGGAAGTCCGTGCTTCTCTCCTAAGGCAAATGTGAGGGAGAGGAAAGCAGAGAATAAGCTGTGACTCTGATTACTGGCTTCCACGTCTGAGCCAGCACTGAAGGATAAGCATTATTTATTAATACAGGTCAGGTCAGCAGTAAGTTAGCACTTTCCCTCATAAGCTGGGAAAAGTAGAAAGAAGTTGTGTCCCTCATATCGTTGAGTCCCAGGGCTGCTTCAGAAATGGTGCAGCTCACACTCACGCTTGGTGGCAGGCTCCCAATTCACACCCACTGTGTCTCCTGCTGCACCTTGCTGAGATGCAACGAATGCTGGCCTGCAGCTGGGCTGGCTCATCAGACACACATGCAACAGGATGCACATTTCTTTCCGAGATGATCTATGCCATGGTGGCAGACACCCTCCCGCTTCTTTTTTTTTTCCCCTGCCTGTTCTGGGCAAACAAAAGGAGTTCTTAGAAACACCTTGTACACACACCAGTACCTGTCAGCCAGGATGCTGACCAGCCAAATGTACGTACGCACCTGAAACTAAACCACGTCACCACTGAGTCAGGGAGGATTTCATCAGGATGTTTCTGAAGGGTAAAGAAACAGCTTGCTTTGGAGAGGAGGCAATTCTACCAATCACCTGCCATGAGATGATATGAGAAAAAGAAACCAGGCCACACTCTCTCCTAAGGGGGAGTTGTTAATTGAGCTCTGTAGGCTCCGATCCTAAATCAACGTCTGCATCTGAACAGCTACAACACCGAGATGCATCCGAGGTGCGCAGAAGCCAACAACAGTAACTCCATCTTATTACAAACCTGCTTGATGATGAGAAACAAAAGACAGGTCAGCACTAACGAGAAACATGGCATGTGACGACTCCAGGTCCTCCCGGGTGCAGCAGGATGGGAACGCCCGGCCAGAGGAGCCCTACCTGGAGGCAGCGCTGCTGAAGAGCTAGGACATTTACTGCTTCCCGAGGTGCTGCAGGAACAGGCTGCAGTGTGCTCCTTCCTTCCCGGCCCCAAACAGGGACGGCGTGCACCCCCAAGCTGTCTGAGGGTTTGCAGAAAAAGAGCAGTAACCCATCTAATGCGTCCCCTCCAAGACTAATGGCAGAAAACTATCTTGGGGAATCGTGAGAAGCGGGTGATGCACGATCTGCAGGTACCCAGGGCTTACTCACCAAAGTAACCTTAAGAGCACCTGTTTCGTTCAAAACCAGAATACTTCTGAAATAAAATTGCAATTACTTGGGTGAAACTCAGCTTTGGTAAAGTCAATGGAAAAATTCCCTTTTACATCAGTGGAGCCATACGAATCAAGGATATATTTTGAAAAGGTTGAATGAGTTTGTGCCCGGGCTCTAAGGATCTTTGTGTACTGTACCCTGCCAGTTTAAATGATGACTACAAAGATGTGTTATAAAACTTTTTCCAGGAGAGGCGAACGCTTTCTCTGTGTCACAGTTTTTAATATACTGTGACTCTTGCTCATAGTAAATTAGGTTATTTATCCCCTTTATTTATATGCACTGCTCTAACACTGTAACAAAACAAAGTGATAGATGCACCTATACCAGTAGTCAAACTCAATAACAAAGCAACAGCAACTGTGTGTAACTTTACCCTATTGTTATCAATTTATATAAAAGACAAATTCTTCAAGCTGTGAACATGTGAAAGTAAATTCTTTACCATTCTGGACTTGCCAGCAATTACTTTGTCCTCTGATCTCAAACCCTTCCGCAGGCCTGCTCCGACATCACAGGGACCCGATGCTGATCTCACAGACCTTACCCCAATTCACTTCCTTGGTTTCCAGGGATGCTGTTCTTTATTACACCGCTGTAATTGAAGACAGAATCAGGTCAATGGTCAGAAATACAGGATGCAGAACTCTTCCATTTTGGAGTTCGGAGTCTAAGCCAAAAGCAAAATGTCAAAGGCAGAGGCAAACCTTATTGGATTGCAGAATAACTCCACCTGCCTTCTGCAGATAAATTTTACATTTAGATGTGCAGGGATGACTCCCGCTGCAGTCAATAAAAATTGTGCTCAACCAGCGTTATTTGTCACCAATCCAACTGCCCATTCTGGAAGACTTTTGCTGAAAGAGAGGGAAGTCTTCGGGCAACAAGATCTCCTGATATTGTGTTTAATCTGCCTCAGATACCCATGTAGAATATCTTAGTGCTACCAGCTTCCCTGTAATATTCACTTAATTTAAGCTATTCATTTACATTCTATTCCAAATTGAAATTCTATTTCACTGGTATATTAAAAATGAGCCTACTAAAACCCAGCACATTTTAAAATAGTAACAGATGGAGAAGTCTTTAGAGTTCTACAAATTTAGATTCCTACTTTCAAATTAATTAAATAAATTAAAACATTGAGTAAGCAGTATCTACCTTTCACTTTGTTTCTTAAAACACGTGCTCATGGTTTATTGTATGAGCCAGCACATCGTTGTATAGACAGATGCAGCCAGCCTGAGCAAAAAAACTACTGGGAAAATATCCATCCCTTAATTGCTAATTATGTTTATAAATTTAGATTTTTGAATGAATGCTGTAGAGGACTATCCCTCAAGCAGCAGTGTGCCCATAGAACCAATCTGTGGATATATCTACATCACAGTCCCTTTCAATAGCAATTTTGTTGTCTTTATCACACGTATGTAAGACAATCCATTTGCACTGTATCACATTGATAAATGAGGAATTTTATATTTCTGAAGAAATTAGCTCTAGGTCTGAAATTTGCTTTCACAATGTCCTAGGTAGAGGGGAAAAAGTGTCATTTATATTCATTAATTTCTTTGCAATTCATGAAACTTCTCAGTTAAATGAAGTGAGTGGATGAACTTCTCTGGGATTTACAATCATTATTTGCTTTTGGTGTGGAGAGTTTTTTCAACAGCCATGTTTTTTAAACTGTTAACCCATTCTTGACTGTGGTTCGCCTTTCACACCCTTGTGATTTTGCTTCTATTTCCATGCTGTTACCTCTTCGTTTAGAAAATTGCGTCTTTTTTTACTTCAGTACTAATTGTTTTGATTTCGACACTTGTTTCATAGCTTTGAAGGCATGTTGTTCTGATCACCTTACACCTTACAAATATGGGCACAAAGAAGCTGCAGTTTCAGATGCATTTACACAGAGGCTTACCTTAGAGCACAGGTTCAGCACAATAAAGGTTATCTATCATTGTACTGATTATTTGTAAGCCAAGACTTACTCAGACTATTTGCAAAGTAAACTACTATTCAATCCCAACAAAGACAGTAAAACACGCTTTAAGATATTTTTAGCTGTTCGGCGAGCTGAGAAAGGATAGCGACGATTGCACTGCAAACATTTCTCTCGCTCTGTACCGCTGGATAGACACTGGAAGTACGACAGGGGCGATCAGTGTCGTTTGGGTCCAGCGGCGTGAGGGAGGATTTACCGTAGCTCCTTGAGCATCTATTTCATCTCTTGTTTCCTTTGTGCTCGCTGATCTAACAGCCCTGTATCGCATTGGTTTTCCTACCCGCTTTATGAGCGAGTTAATGTGTTTCTTCTCAGGAGACCTTTAAGCTTAAAATATTTCTTTAATTAACGGAGCCTAATCTTAAAGAGGCAAAGCTGGCTGCGGCGTTTCCACGCCGCGTGGGTGCGAGAGTCCCACCACCCCGGCTCACGGGGGAGGGCTGAGTAAAGGACCATGCCTCCAACTTTCCGGACCGGTCACAGGGAAGACCTCCCTTGCCCGGCCGGCCCCGCCGGGGTCGGGGTGCCAAAGCTCGGTCGCCGCCGCGATGCCGGAGCCCCGAGGCGCTCTCCGTGCTCGGCAGGCCGGGGGAGGCGAGGCGAGACGCCCGCCGGCCCGGCCCCCGCCCGCTCACCTCCCACCCTTCCCTCCCGCTTCGAACTTCTCCAGCGCAGACCCCTGGGGTGCAGCGCGGACACCCCCCCC
>VXBL01004952.1:90477-105821 GCA_013400195.1 Aramus guarauna
GAAAATCCTATACGTGAAGCCATATGGATTCTCGGTGGCGTAGCTCAGTGGCTTCTTAACAGTTTTCAGGCGGGGAGTGTGCAGGGTGTGTTTTTAGTCAGGTTCGCCTGCTCCAGAGAGCTTGAATAGATATGTTCAGAGAAGCAGTGCTTTCCAGGAATTTAAATGAGACCTTTTTTTGTGGTTGTTTTTCAAGGCTGTTCTATTAGTTCTATATTTGCTTTTACAGATTGCGCTTATAAATAGTCAGTCGTATTAGCATATAAAAATCGATATTCTCAAAGGAGAAAAAAAAAGATCTCTGTGAATTTGCCTCTTACTAAGCAGTGTAGATCGCTTTTGTGGTCTGCTGATACATTTTATCGGGAACATTATCATCTCTAATACTCAACTACCATTTGTAGTTTACTCTGTCATGGTAATGTGGTTCAGTTGGTACTAGCAAAAAAATTCTGATGAGGTTACTCGTTCAAGTAATTTAGTTGGTAACTGTTCGAGTAAGATTTAGTCATCTCGTTTCTTCATGGGGAGAGAAATGTCGTTAAGTGATAGGCAGGAGGCAGCAGCAAACCTCAAGGTTAAGGTTTTTGCTCGTTTTTCAATCTGATTTTCCTTTTTCAGTCTTGCAAACTTTCTGAACTTTAACCCTTTGCAATGAAACTTTCCAGGCGTGGTGTCTGCATCCAGGTAATTTTAATACGTATGTGTGTATATATCTTTTTTTTCTTTGGAAAACTCATGCAAAAATAATTCAGCTGGCTTTGATAGTGTGGGACTTTTGGATATGGGGAAAGAATGACTACATTTTTCCCATTTAAAGGTGAAGCTCTTGCAGGTTTTTTAACAAGGATTTTTATTGTTATTTTTAATTTGAAGTATAGTTTAGAGGTATTTTCCCTTCACACGCGCTTTCCAATCAAAGTACTGTTTGACTGGAAATCCTGCGGTGGTTACCTACTGGGTTTGTGTATGTCTTGTTAAGACCAAAAGCTGCACTGTTGGGAAAAGATGTGCTATTTGCTGCTGCGTGAGAAGCTGTGATGAAGGGTCTGGAGGTGAAGTCCTGCCTGTGTATTCAAACCCAAGGATGTTCGGCCCTGATTCTGGCGCTGACAACAAAGGGGCGTCCTGGCAGACGCCTCTGCTGAAGCAGGCAGGGCTCCGCTTGCCATTTGCTGTGAACGTGCTGGATTTGAGATCTTGTAAGCAAAGACTTCGAACTATTTGTAGGCAGAAATCTTCTGTGATGGAGTTTAGGACCTCCACAATGCCTGATGTGGTAGTCGGAGAACTCTTTTTCTTCTACAGTTGATCTGGGCAGAGGACAGGATTTCCCAGCATTGTCCACGCTGCACATTCAGAGTTGGAGGATGTATAGAAAATGTTAGAGGTTTGTTGCAAAGTTGCAGACCTCTACATCTATGTTGTGTGATGTGTTTTCTACTGAGGAAAGGAAAAGTGAGGCCGAACAATAGAGAAGGTGTTATAAAAACTTTATAAAAGGAGCTTAAAGGGGTGTTCGGATTGCATATGTAAACGTCCCAGGGGAAAGACATTATGGATAAAGTTATATGTTCACCTTATCTTTGTCCTTCTTTGAAACCTGCAAAATGATTGCTATATGCCCTCTAAGGTTAAACAGAGAGTTGTGCATAAATAAAATCTGGAGATACCATTTCCCAGTTTAAAATTATGAAAGCAAAATAGAAAATACTTGTAATCATACAGATTTTGTTTTTTTGTGAGTTTTTTGTTTGTTTTGTTCTTTCTTTTTTTTTCTATTTCAGATTAGTGAAATGAGATAAAACAGCATCCAGTTGGTAGCATCCTCATGATTCCATTGTGAATTGACTCTATGTATGTTAGTTACTGCATATACTAGTGGAGCATGCTGGATTTTACGTAAGTTGTTGGAATGCTACTGGTCCATCAGAAATTGTATGCAAATTTTTCTGCAGTAATTTTTGGATTGTGTTTTGGGAACTTCTCTGTATTTGCTAAGCAATTGGCTGGCAGTCTACAGAGACGTACTTGGGCATGCGGTGTGGGCTCATTTTCCATGTATTTAGCTACTAATGGCATTAAAAGAAGCCAAATTACATTAATCTCTAATATTAATTGTCTTGATAAGAAGTTACTGCAAATACTGTTAAAATTGCAGATGCATACAAGTGCTGTGTGATTGGTGTGAAGGCAAATCCAGGGAACAGGGTCAGTGGGAAATCTGTTCATCTGCGGAGGTTTGTTGAGATGCTGTTGCTGCTACAAAAAAAAATGGGACTCCACTGTGACACCGTAACTTTGGAACAAAGGCGTAGGGACTTGATTCAAGGAATGGAAAATCTGGCTTTGCTGCTGCTTTCGTAGTGCAGAAATAATTTTTGTCGAGTAAGACTGTTGGCTTCCTCAGAGTAAAGGTTTACAACCCTTAAATAGCTCTTCCTGACACTAAGCAGTATCCCTTTCATGCGTTTGAAGTGTGTTAGAAAGGCTGGCTAGTAACATTGGTACTGATGAATAAAAAAGAAAGAAATTTACAACATCAGATACTTTTCTTTAAATTATTTCCCTTGTTGTTAGTTATTACCAAGTATTAGACTGCCACACTTGAATATAATTAATGCAGTAAATGGTTTATTAGGCACCATCTGAACTTTTGTCTTGTTTAATTATAGAAGCTTAGTGCAGTGGTCTGTGTACAATATTCAGCCCAAATAATTGCTTTCAGACTTTTATCTGACCCTGGTTATTTTTGGAGCAGCTGCATGCGTGGTTTTTTCCTGAACTTTGCACTTTTTTAGGCTCTCATTTGCAGTCGTGCCACTACATTTCCAATCTGCATAACTGAAAGCAGTTGCGTTGGGATTTTGCTGGTACTAATTCAGAGCAATTGTTCTGCACGCCATCATATGGTAGTGTCTTTTGATCTTCCTTAAAACTCTATCATTCATATTTAGGTATCCACCAAACCATGACACAAATGGGAAAGTTGCAATTATTTTTTTTCTGAAAGTTTTCAAATGGTTACTGAAGTTATGAGTATTTCTTCCAGTGACATTGCGTGTCTTGAAAATTATTTTAAGAATGTAAAAGTAGCAGCATGGGATGAAATCTGTGCCACAAAGAATTTACAGGAAAGGGTTCAGATACAGCAACCCTTTCTTCGTGGGCTTAATCATATGTATTAATTCCATAATAAATGGAATTTATTAAAACTCATGGTATCACATTTAGGGTACAAGATCATATGAAAACCTGACTACAACTACCGTATTATACCTGAGGATAATGTAAAAAACCCTGGTATTTGTTACGGGTCTTAGGAGCATTTTGTATTTTAGATCCAGTCTTTTCTATGGTGCAACCATAAAAAACGAATTTTCTTCATCAGTAACACTCTGAGAAAAGCAATTTTGAAAAGAAATTCAGATTTATTTTTATTTGGTCTGAAAATTTAACATAAACTAGAAACAGTGCTTGGATAGTTGGCCTCGAGGGCAAAGCGTGCCAGAATAATTATGTTTGCTCTATACGTTTTTCAAAGATTGGCTAGTTCCAGGAAGATAAACGCTTGAAGAGTTAAACGTCAGGGAGCTGTTGCCAGTGTTCTTGATGAGGGTCCTTGACCTTGGGAACTTGCTCCCGACAGATGCTGTGACAGAGCCTGTTGGTCTACGGGCCTTCAAAGCCCCCTTCGACACCCGCGCTTTGGGGAGGCCAAATCTTCCAGGCTGCTGAAGATGGCTGGAGGTTCGGTGGGAGCTGGGGAAGTGGAGCAGAGCTAGTCTCTGGGATGTGATGGCCTGGATTGCTGTTACATTTCATTGGCAATGTGATAGCGCAGCTGGTTGTGCGTATTACTGCATTGTGCTTTCTGGAAGGTTGCACTTCAGAAATCTAAATGTAAATGAAAAGTAAATGTTATTCATTGCATAGCTCTGCGATTGTCATCGGAGTAGTATTCACCGCAGGCTTCGTACAATCCACTGTTTATTGTATTAAATTGTATAAATACTATCCGAGATTAGGGTGTTTTATAGCTGGGCTTGTGAAGGGACTGCAAGTGCGCTCTGGGGACTGAGCGCAAAATCATGTGAACCAAATGGCTGTTAACTGTGTAAAGGAAAGTGTCTTCTTCCTTTGTGATACATACCTTTCTGGGTGGAAAGTATGTGGTCCGCCACATGTATAGGACTTAGTGAGATGGGGTAATTTGTTCTGCAACTTTGTGAATTCATTATGTCATTGATGGAGCCAAAGGTCTGGAGGGTGTAAAACTTGATGAGGGATCTTTGTAGGATCCTTAGTTTAAAGTAGCTCTGCTATGCTAAGTTTGGTATTTAATTTTGATAGTGGAGTTGCCTTTCAGTCCATCACTGGAAAGACTGCTTTTGGCCTGGTCAGTGTCCTATCTGTCCTTCAGCAAAGGCTCTGATCCTCACACTATGAAATACCAAGTCTCTTCCCCCCATGATGTTCTATTTGAGGGACAGGGACCTAAGTACATGCCTTCTGTGTATAAAAATGTAGTGATGTGCTCTACAGTCATGGTCCAAAATGCCCTCAGTCTTTGCATAACCGAGTAGTGCAGAATTTGACATTCTTTTCTGAAGCTGATTCCTAGATAAGAAGATACTAGTTCAAAGTGCTGTTTCAACACAATGCATTGCAAACCTGAAGGATGTTGGAGGTATCTTATAATTCGCTATGCAGAGCAGAAGGTGTTTGGCTCTGGACTGGCGACGGGACACGGGGCCATTTCCCCTTCTGCTGCAGCGGTGAGCAGAGGTCGGTAACAAATGAAAGCCATTACCATCTGATGGCTGTTTAGTCACCTGTGAAATGTGGTTTCTAACAGACAGGTTTCCACATCATAGGAGCAGCCACCGCAATTAGATGAGCGCAGCCAGCCCCCTTGTCGAAAGACTCGTTAGAGTGGCTAACAAGCACATCACGCCTCAGCTTTGCCTCAAACTGATCCCACCAGTCGAGTGTTTCCAAACACAGCGTAGGGACGCGTGATTGCTAATCGCGCTCTGTCTGCTGGTGGAGAGAGAGCACGTTTTAGTGTCGGAGCTGTTGGTCTGTCTCTCTTTGAAAGGCATAATCTGTGAAAGCAGAAAAAAAGTAGAGCGTACAGCAGCATCGATGAGGTCCTGGCTCCATCTAAGTTGTTTGCAAATATTCAAAGGCTTCGCTGGGTTCAGGATTTCATCCCGTGGAAGCATCATAGAGGGCACATTGTATCTCCCAGTGAAGCTAATCATCTCCAGACTTGATTGTGGTTACTGACCAATTGGCTGAGAAGTCGGTGATTAATTTTAACAAATGAATTTTCTTTGAATGCAAGCTCACGCATGCCAATTATAGCAGTATGCCTATGATAAAATGAAGGATTTTTTTTCTTTAAGTGTCAAATCTGCTGGTGACTGATTATTTTTTCCAGTGCCATAAAACATCTGTGTTTTGTGGGGAGGGTCATTGGTGGGAGAGGAACTGCAGAAATACTCTTTCTCCCCAAAATACCCTAAATAGTAAAGAAATGTTCAAAGTGGTTACAATTTTCTTTTTTTCTAGTGGTTCAGGAGCATTTAATATAGTGTGTCATACAGTCTGGAAGGCCTCTAGTGTCTTCATGAACTACAGGTCTGATACCCAGTCCCATAAAATCTGTGAAAGGTCTTGCACTGCCTTTAAGTAGGCTTTGGATCTAGACCCCTGTGAGTCCTAGTTTGTATTCCAGCTGCAGGCTCCTTTCAACAGGAGACAATAAACTTGGGTGGTAGGAAACAAAGCTCTTAGCAAACAGTCATGAGTTGGGTCATATTTTGATGTATTGAAGGAGCTGGTTTTAAAACAAAGCCTGCTTGGGCTAAATATATGATGAGGCATTATAGAGGAAGCATTAAGAATAAGAGGCGTGCAGGAATTTTTGGAAGAAAGCAGTGTACACTGCATGTTGGGTTTTGGCCCCCCCCCCCCCAAGACTGTGGTGCTAGCATAGAAATTGCATTGTAGCTGCATAGATACGTTACTTCTTAAGAACACAAACATAGTTTATAGCCAAATCAAGCAATGACATGTTTTTAGACATTTAACTTGGATGTAGTCTTGCAGATGGATGCAAGGCTGTGATCTAACTACCTTGACTCCGCACACAGACCTTTTATTAGCACAGCTGAAGGGTACAGAATATCAAGGATGGTTTTACACCAATGAGTTTGCAGGGCTGTAGCTGTGTCGTGTTGACATTTTCTTCAGAAGCATATCACCCATAAAACTCATGTTCTGATTTAAAGCATAGTTAAAAGTTCTACTTAGCTGAAGGAGAAGTTTTACTAAGTATAAAAATGATTGCTTTGACAAAATGGAGAATAATGTGGCATTAACAAAGACAACTCACTTTTCTTTTTCTTTCTCTTTTTTTGGTTTTGTTTAACATGCATAACTCTTGGTACCTTTAGATTTAAAAGACATTTAGAAAACTGGAAGTCCCTTAAAAGATTGTTTCTTTCATTATCTTGACAAACCTTGAAAAGTAGTTTCTGTGCCTGCATAGTGATTATGTTTCAGAAACAGTTCTTAGGGATTTTATTATGTGCTGAAACATATGTTTATAAAAAAGACTATAACCTGGTGGAAAAAGTGTCTTATAATAATAAACCTGTCGATGGGCCATATGCTGCCATCAGTATGTTTGAAAAAAATAAATTCTTCTACAAGTGTTAAGTAAGTTTACAGCCTGAGTGTTAAGTTAGGGTCAGTCTGTGACTGGCCCTCTGTGGATTGAGAGGGGGAGGAAAGTGCATGCAGATCCTCCTCATGCTCTTTTCATTAGCTCACACAGCGGGTCGGTGAGGTGGAGCGAGGTAGCACCCCTTCCCAAAGGGCAGTAGAGGCTGTTAGAGCTCTGTGGGAGACCATGAGAAGTCCTCCTCCTGCAGCTTTCCTTGGCGTTCCGCAGGTTCGTGTCAACCCAGCACAGGGCGGGGTATTTTGTAAAATTTGGCTGAGCTTTGTGTGGTCTCTCCTAGGAAGAGCAAACCTCTGAGGTAGATTATCTACATTTAAAAGGTGACAGGACAGGTATAGGAAGCCAGTACAAATCAAAGAGCTCTGATGATGATGCAGTTGGATGAGAAATGTGGAAAAAACTTCAGTTCTTACTATCTACTAGGTAGATCATTTATATTTTATGGATTTATTTTTTTTTTTGTGCTTGCATGACCATTTTTGTTTTTTAAACATAGGTGACGTGGTCGTGGTGAAATCTTCTGTTTCTGGAACGCAAAAGTAAGATGCTGTAGGTCAAAGAATGTGTCATTCTCAAAAAGCGTTTCTGTGTGGGATCAATGTTTGGTAAATGTAGACGTTTTCAAGCCTGTTCTACTTTGGATGCACTCACATAGATCCTGTGAATGGGAGTCATGCATGTGTGCATCTCAAAAAGAATAGGTCTCTTTGTAACGGAGGCATTTTCTGTGTAGAAACATACTTCACCGAGAAGTGTCTTTAATGTCCTAATGTTTTCTACCACTGATCAGCTGTGCACTGCTTTTTTTCCTGGCAGCTCGGCAGGTGATAGTCATTGTCAAAGGAAATATCAAAGATTAAGGAGAATTGTTTAAAGTAGTTGACCATGCCGAAGGCTGTGTCAAGAGATGCATGAGGTTGCCATAGTATCCATTATCAAAATCAAGATTATGAACAGAGCAGTCCCCACCAGGAGCAAATTCCTTACCCGCAGTTTTTCCAGGGTTCATCAAAGCTTTTAGTTTGCTCAGGGGAAATTTGCTTCTTGAGGGCTGAGATCTTCCCCCTGGGTTTTCCTGCCCAGAAGTCTAATGAGGTGTGTTGTGTCTGTGTGTCTAAGGCTCCCAGCCTAGAAGAGGGCCTTGGAGACCGAGGGAGCGGAGCAGGGAGAGGGAATATGCTGCAGTAGAAGCACCCAGACCCCAGCACTGAGTTTACAATCGCTGCGGAAATGGAAATGGACAATAGATTGGATCATTAATCCTTGGAGGAGGGGGTACTTGGAAGCTATGCAGATGTTCCCTGGGAAAATTTTCGGGCAAATCAGAGAGTAAGGCTAAGTATGAATTGAAGGAGTAATGGAAGGATGACAGTAAGTCTGGGGAGGAAACCGTCTGTGCCTGGTGTGTACTTACCTTTCCAAGAGAGGCACTTTGGTACTGGAAGCACCTTGGGACCATTTGTGTTCAGCCTGATGAAATGTAGCTCCCCCATAGAGAGTGTAAAGTCCAGCCAAGTTCTTACACCCAGTTGGACCTGAGAGAAGGGTCCTGGGCTTCGACGCTGCCTCCTGAGCACAGCTGATGAGGTGATGGAGGAGCCTGCAGCGGGCCAGGCTGGCTTGCCTACGGTATATGCAAACCAGCATGTGGTGTTAACAACTGCAGCGCTCAGAATTTGCACAAACCCACATTTAGTAGTAAAATAGCCTGCAACTAGTCAAAGGAACCAGTAATAGCCAAGCAAAATTGGAATGTCTAAGCCAACCATTTTTAAGTTATGATGAGCCAAAAAAAATTAGGAAACAGTCCAAGAAATGAAGAACACCTCACTTTTCTGGAACTCTCGTATCTCCAAGATGCCTTGGCTGATCTACCTCAAACTTTCCAGAGAAGCTTTCCTTGGCACAAGACCATGACTGTGAAATTTCATGTGACTGGGTTTTACTTCGTTGAAGTTATGAAGGTTAAAACCAGAGTTTATTACAGAAAGCTAATCTCTCCATTAGAAATATTTCTGCATGGCTGGTATTCATTCCATCTTAATTGTTCACTGCTATTTCTTGTTCAGGCTGATCATATTTTTGCTATTTATTTTAGTTGTGGGAGGGGTTTAAGGATAAATTCAGAGCAGTATAGCTTGGAGCCAGATTGTGCATGGCTGTGTACAGGCACATGTGGTAAAGCAGAAGCATTAGTCCTGTATCCACTGGAGAAGGAACCACACTTGGAGTCCTTCTCCCACTTATCACTGGAGAGCTTATAGGAGTGTCTGGTTTGAGAGCTCACTGTTGAATGGATCTTTTCCCTCTCTGCTTGGTAGAACAGACTGTCTCTGTTGGCCTACTTAGTACTCTTGCCTCTGGGTGAAAAATGTTTCTGGTTGATGGTCTTCTTGTCACTTGGAGTTTCCCTAGTGGCAGCTCCTGCTGTGGAAAGCCATGGGGTGGCAATAGCCTGAGATTGGGATCAGTGTTCTCCATGGGTGCTCTTGAGCTGCTCTTCATTGTGTCTAAACATCCTGTAGCCTGAAACGTCTAGCTGCCAAAATTGCAAAATTTCACATAGGTATTAGAAAATACAGAGAAAATGTTTGTGGGCCTGGAAACGCTTTTTATTTTTCAAGTTAGGGGCATCTTAGCTGTAACTTAATTCTGTATAGGAGTGAGACCTGGTTATGCACCAACCCTTTCCTCCGCTCTGAGTGCTGTTTTCTGCGTGATGTGAAGACCAAAGCATGCCGTTGCAGGTACTTGCTATTATTGTAAGGTAGAGCCAAATGAGCAAAGGTCTCTAAATACACTGTATTTAAAGACCCAAAATTAATTTGACTGAGTCACTTCATAAACAGAGCAAGCAGGGCTGGAACAGATGTCAAGCTGGAATGAGCCCTCACTCCGAGGCAGCGGCTGAGTGTTTGAAGTCAATGCTCGACTGTGTTTGTCTTTCCGGGGCTGGAATTTAAAAGTGCCAGGAGAGGCTCGGCAGAAGTCAGGAGGTGTTGCTCCTGGAAGAGACAAGGTGCTGTTGATCACTGTCTGGTAGGACTCCCTCTCAGGTAGGATCACCCAGCACCTGCTGAGCTCTGCAGCCCATGAATGAGTCCAGGAGGTGCTCCATGTCTGTGCAAGGCGCGGGCTTTGTCCTGTTTGCCGTCTCCACCGGTGCTAGCATTTGTACCAGTGCTAGCATCCGTACTGGCGCTAGCATCTGTAGCAGAGGGGGGTTACTGCTTCTTACCTAACACACCCCACAGCAAACATACAATTGTATGTTAAGATACCGTAGATTATCATGGGTTAATTCCCTGAAAAAGAGTGCCTGCATAAAATACCTATCAGATGGTTTTCTATTTGCTTGGGCGTTTCATTGTTAGGAGCACTAAAAAGACCAACAGAGCCAGCTAAAAATCAATCTGCCACTATATAGGCAGCCAATGGGAAGAGTGCAGGGTGGGTGTAATGTGATCACAGCTACTTAAACCAGTGATCAGATATACTGCTACAGTCTGCAAAAGCTGCAAGCAGTAGAGAAACCCCGCTGAAAACTCCTGGACCACGGGATTAAAATAATTAAGCCTTGCAGTCACTGGAATATATGTTGCTCTTGCAAGGTCGTCATGAGATAAATAAGGGCACAGCTAGAGCACACTGTATATGTGGAACTCTGCTTTTGTCGTGTGTGATGCAGAGGCTCTTTATTTTTTTAAAACCAATAACTAGTTGCAGTTGAAAGTGCCCTGAGGATTCTTCGGGTGATGATAGCACCAAACCCACAGCCATCGAAGAGGAAATGCCAAGCAAACTATATAGGTATGAGGATGCAACTTTTGATTCCTGAGCTAGCTCAAGCATTGCTGCACAGCACTGTAGTGCTCTGCATAGAGACTCCCTGAATGATTCCTTCGGTAAGCAGGGCCCCACTGGAGGAGATCACCTCAATGAATTTTTATCTTCTTGGCATTTCTAGAAATAGTGTGTCTGCGCTCTTCAGACTGCAGCAGAACTGCAAAGCTTTGAGTTACTACTGGTGCTACTCCATCCCATGCTTGCAGATGAAAGTTCCGAGGAGTCTCATAAACCCATTGCACAAGCTGAGGGAAGGGATAGAAAACGACATAGCCTTGTAATACTGCAATATATAGTATTGTCTACTGCTGCAGTAACCCTGCTGTGCTTGGAAGGTCTCAGGCATACCAGCACCATGTCTAATCAGTCAGGCAGCCAATAGTAATTCATAGCCTTGACTGCTGAGAAATTCAGCATGGCCAAGATAGATATCTGATCCAGCTCAAGAAAGACGCTCAAGAAAGTAAAGTCTTCTTTCTACAGTAGTTTTCTTCTTGATAGTGCCATTTTAACTGTTTCCAAATTTGCTCGCTTGCTTTCTAAAGAATAGTTAGAAGGTATGACACTTAAAATAATTAAAATACCTCTTATTAAATCCCTTATATTATTTCTTTATTTGCTGACTTTTAATGTTTTAAGTAAACGAGGCAGGAACATCAACAGCGAGACAGCTATGCAAAGGCAATAAAGCCGTTGGATGGACGCTACTGGAGTTTCATGACTCAAAACTATTCTAAGAGCAGAATGGGCCCAGTAAGTATATGTGATAGAGTATGAAGTCTTCCTTACCTTAACCACTGGATTAAAGTCAGCCTCTTTGTATGCGATTCCAACCCCCCCGTCCCAATTGTTTGGAACCAGCTATAAAGCAGAAGTGTGGTCAGTAACAGCAGAGGAACAAGAGCTGTTCGTTTCTCCACTGTCCAAGTTTCTCAGAAAGTAGTATTTGATACCACATCAGTTCCACTGTGGTTTTGGGATGTAAACCGAAAATGAATTTTTCATTGGGATCCACTAAACAAAACAGTTGTATTTTTGTTCTTTGAAATGCAATACCTTTTTAAGCAAAAGATTCCCCTCATTTTCCATCCAGCTGAAGTGAGGTTACAAAAGAAGAAAATTGCAAGTCCTGTGTATGAGAAGTACTCAGGAGAATGTCAAGTGACTTGGGAACAGGCATGCTAAATAAAAGCGTCATCAAGATAAAGGCAGATTGGGTCAAGACTTGTAGCAGGGGTGACTGGTTCTTAGGTCTCGGAGATGGTTGAGAATAGGGATGCTACTTCTCCTGAGGTTTCGGAAATCAGGAGGTGGTTATAGTGACGTGGTGATGCTGGGGGAAACACACAACTGTAGCCTGGAGTCACCAGTCACTGGCTGAAATGCCAGAGAAATAGTAACTGTAGAGAGAGTACATAAAGTACGTATTGTATTAACAATGTTACATTTTCCAAGAAAGATGGCGATTTCAGAAAGCAAATGTCGGGTGCTAGAAGTCTATTTTATCCCCAATTCTCTGATGCCCAGGCCAAGTGAAATTGATTCTAAACTAAAGACGCCGATGAGCCTATTTCTTACAACAGTGTGCTTGGCAGAAAAGTGATGTATTAGAATTCACATAAACTTGGATTCTCCAACTCCGGGAAAGGAAACTGTATACGTTACCCACTGATGGAAACATGGGCTCCTCTACAGCATGCCCTTGGGCATGTTCTATTTAAGTGGCTTGAAAATATGTGGTTATTCTTCATATGCTTGTCTGTACTCAGTTTCTTTATGGAGACAGTGACATTTACAGTATCTGCAGTTTGGAGTACTGCTTTTGCCATAGGTTTTAATGGTTATCTCCATCTCGTTAAAAAAAACCAAAAACCAAAACAACACGTAAGCAGAGATCTTGACACGATGATGGTGAGGAAGGTTTAATAGGCAAAATTGTTACCTGCACCTGGTGATAAAGTTAGAAAACACTTGAAAGAAATCAAACTTCCCATTTGCTTGATCAGAGCAAAATTCTTTTCCTTTAATTTCTCTTCCCTCATGGTATGAAACGATGTAAGTCTGCTCATTCTTTCATCAGAAATGATTCAGACCTGAGGGACACTTGTAATTTGGAAGTAATTAGTAAATAAGTCAGATAAATACTGTCCATTGAGAATCGCGAAAGCACATTGGATAGGATTCTTAAAGAGCTGTATCAAATTTGAACAATTAAAGCTTAAAAAAATTATCAGTAGTTAGTATGATAAGTCCATTTCATCATAAATTAGTTCACTATTAATAACTTCTGCTGCTTTTGGAGCAATCTGAAGAGATTTGGCAATCTCAAAAAGTGGTTAAAATAGAAAAAAGAGACAAATCTGTAAAAGTACAGCATCTTTAGCCTAAAACGTGGTGGTATCCAGCTACCTGATTTGCCGTGCGAACGCGGGGTGTGCACTGGCAGTCCATGCTTGCGTGCAAACGCGGTCAGCGGGGTTCTGCGTCTGGAGCTGGACCTCAGCTCTGTGGGTGTGAGTACTCCCTCCTCCCCAACTCACATTAAATAGTATTTCTTTTGTTTTTTCTGGGGCACAACATATTGTCTGTCTCCTTCTTTAAGAAAAGCTGTGGTGCGATGCCCTCCCCCCCGCAGCTTGTGTGACTGCTCCTGTTCACAGAATTGTTCCTCTCCTTCAGTGTCGCTTCAGGGTTGTGAGATGCTGCAGGATTCTGCTGTAGCTTTGTGTCAGGGCAGGGGTGGGGTAATGGGAACACACGGAGCTGGGCCGGTCCTCTCGGGGGATGACCTGGTGTCTCTCGCCACCCTCCAGGGTCTGTTAGAGGTAACATCAGATTTCATATCTGGCCTTTTTATATCGTACGTTTCACTGTAGTTACTAGAAGTACTGTGAAATTGTACAATGCATTGGAATAAATAAAGTCCAAGTTACAATGCATTAAGGAAATACACTATTCCTATATAGAGTTCCTTCCGCTCTATGGGACTGGTAAATTTTATTTAATCAATTCACCAAACTGGCTTTAGTGATTGGTAAATTTGCTACTAGTGGCAGGTTTCCTACTAGTGAGTGTGGATTACCAGCACTTTGCTGTACTACTTCATGTCCAAATACAGGTTCACAAGAACTTTAGTCTTTTGCCTCAGCAGAGCAGGCGTAACGGGCTGTTTTGCACAGATACTGAAAAATATGAAAAGTTTTGAGTAGATTGAATGCAGCTGAAAATGAGAACAGCATTTTTATACCCAGATTTAGCATGAAATTCAATGCATTTTTCTCCAACAGTTTAAAAAAAACCCCAACCTGATAAAAGTAGAATTTTGCTTTGCCTGCAGTCGTCCTGTGTAGTATGCCCTATACCTTCTGTAGCAGTTTTAATTGTTAGTAAAACATCTCTATTAACATATGCTGACTAGAATATAAATGCAAATCAGGAAGTAAAAGCAAGAATAATGAAAATGTTAGAAATGTTAATCATTAGCTTTTAGATCAGACTAATTTTTTTTTTCCATTTAGTTAGTGTCTGAACAGGATTGAAGCAGGACTAAACCCCATCAACAGAATAGGTTTGACAGGATTGGGTGTTGCTAAGGAATCAATCTATGTTAAAACAAAGATTTCTTTTTCAGAACAGTCCCTTTTTATGCTGGCAGAGAAAACCTCCTTCTGATTGATTTAGGGCAGTGAATTGGCTTCGCTTTATTACTTGCTCTCTGCCTTTAGCACTTAAAAGCTGCAGACATGGATTGGGGCTGTGTTATGCTAGGTGAGGGGTAAAACTCCGTCCTCCTAAACTTTGTTCCTGATTCTCCGTACAGTTAGCTTGAGCGTTGCCGATAGCCTTCCTGGGTGGCAGATGGTGCCATGGTGAGGGAAAACTCACGTTTGCTGGGAAGGCCACGAACCTGAAGAGAAGCAAGCACCGGCTGAGGAGAGGCTCCCCGGGACAGCAAGCAGGCGGGTACGCTGGTGGGGGGAGCATGGGCAGACCCCAGCTACTCCTCACCACAGCCGGGAGGGAGACTGTTCCCATGGGCGCTGAGTCGCCGGCGTGCAGCGAGGAGAGGGAGGAAGAGAATTTCAGGCGCGTCTGACATCTTGCTGGCAGGGTGGCTGTGCTCTCTGCCGGGCAAGGGGATGCGCTTCATCTGCATCTTCTAAGCAGAGCGTGCAAAAGGTAGGCAGGGTGTTTGCACGGCTTGGCTACTTGAGGCAGTCTTAGAAGGAGGGCTTTTTCATGGAAAAAGTGATATTTCAGAAGCCTGCCTGTTGGCTGAAAACAGACAAAAAGGTGTAGCCAGCATTTGAATTACTGATAAATATTTTAATGAAAATTTTGAGAATCCCACCTGCTGAAGAATTGAAGGAAGGGAATATATTGCATATATACTGATTAGCTGCAGACTTCACAGTCAGTATTTAAATGGAGACTTTCCTCCATTTAACAACAACCTCTGCCAAGTATCTTGGTGAGAAAAGCTTTCATAGATTCATCTGTAGTAGCCTGTAGATGTCAACATACAAGGCTTTAGATTCTGTTGTCTCTTATGCTGGTGAAAATTATCATCAAATGGTAATTCCATGCTTGTGTCCACTGAGGATGAGCTCAGAATCTTACCCTGTCATTTCAACTTTTGTAACAAAAACAACTAATGCAAATAATCTTGCAAACTAGCTGGCTCTGTTTTGCCTCTCACCTCAGTTTCTCACTCTTTTAATGGTCTGTACTGGTTTTGGCTGGG
>VXBL01004953.1:8810-43811 GCA_013400195.1 Aramus guarauna
GAGGCTGCCTGTCATCCCGCTCCCTCCCTCCCTCCCAGCGTCAATGCACAATTAAATCCGTTGTGGGGAAATAGACTCTGCTGATAATTGTGGGGAGTTACTTACAAGGGTGCTGAGAGCGGCCAAGGGACTAGCAGCCTTCTCTGCATTCGGAGTGGTTTCTTTTGAGCCTGCTGCTCCGAAAATCCACAAGTGTTTGGGTTTGTTGTTTTGGGGGGTTTTGGGGGGTTTGTTTTCTAAAGCTCCTGGTCTCTGCAGGTCTTTTTAATCAGCTCTGCTTTTTCTGTGCAAGGGAACAAGCAGCGTGCAGAGCTGGCTCCCTCCCCCACAGCATCCTCTGCAAGGTCCCTGCTTTCATAAGGTTTTCAGCTGGGGAATGGTTGCCTGTTTCCTCTCTGTGCTCGCTGTGACAAATGCATTTCTGTGACCAGGAAACTGCAGATGTTACAGATGCACTAAGGCATAGCTTATTAGTTAATGAATCTTAATCTCTGAAGGATTACACATATTAAATAATGCCATTCATTGACAGTTGAAGGGAATCATCCTGGCTCCAAAGTATTTACAGTGGCAGCTTTAATTGATTATGTTCTCTTTTTATACATCTGTAAAGCTAAAATAACTCCAATGCTCCCTGCATCTTAAGATCACTGATTAACCCAGCAAGAAACAGCATTTGCCAGAATACTGATTTTCAAATAAGCATTTGCTGGGCTGCAAACCTGCATTGCACAGGAAAACAGCTAATAATCTTTGATAATATCCACTAATTTTTGCAATATTCATATAGTTAGATATTTCATCTGGTTTTGCATTGCTTTGCATTTCTCTTATCTACATGGAAAAACCTTTGGCCTCTAGTACTGAGGGTCTTCAGATTCCTTTAATAATCCAGAGGGGGGCAGGGGCTGAAAACCAGGTCAGTGCAGACCCCATCCCATTCGCAAGCCAGCAAGAGCTTTGGTTTTGAGGCAGGATCAGGACTTACATCTCTATTCCCGCAGCATTTTTATTAACTGTGAGGTGAATCCCTCTTTCCCAGTTTTTCAGAGTCAGTGTCTATCTGAAAATATTTCATATCCAGACCTTAATGCCTGCATCCAGGTCCATGTCTGCAGTTCACAGTTACAGAGGTGAAACAATAAGCTTCATGTACAAGCTGTGGCATTAAGGACTTTTATCATCCTGCTTGTTATTTATATATATANCTAGATGATTTGGAAAAGCCCTTGTCATATTGAATCTAAATTGGGAGTATCTAAGAGACAATTATAACAACGCTGAAATAGGAGGCAAAAGAGAAGGCAGAATCCTTCTGAGCTTTGTTGTTGCACAAATAGGGTTTGGTTTGAACTCTTTTATTTGCCACTTGTCAGCCTACATCTAAGAAGCAACCTTGTTTGGATCTCCACAAAGAATCTCATTCTTTTTTCAATAAAAAGACCTGGCAATAATTCTTTTGGCACTAGATGAAGAGCTTGCTTATTCCACTGGCGATGGTTTCTTTTGTTGTTATCTAGTTTAATGAAAACTTTAAAAAAAAAAAAGACTCTGAAAGTTTATGGATAAAACTTATGTACATTTGTTCGGGTCATATGCCAAGGGGTCGTTTGTTATTGTAGAAGCCATTGCACCAGGGAGAAACAGGGTTAATAATAGCGCTTTTTGCAAGCAGCAGTGTTTATTCAAAAGTATGAACAAGTGAAGCAAACTGCAAGGCCTGAGGCAGGCATGTGGGCAATACAACTATTTTCTTAGCAGCCTTTCAGGAAAGTCCTAAGAAATCCAACAGGGAGGGGGTGCCTTTGCTCTTTAAAGTCAAGAAAGTCCTGAAGAGCTGTGTCTTCTTTGTACAGGGTTTTTTTATTTACTGCAAACACTGTAAAGCAGAAATCTAGTTCTCAACTCCATGTAGCTGTCTTCAAAATTGCATTAGGAATATGGACATTTTTCTGCCAGTAGTACTGGTCAAAACTTTTTAAATTTCGCAACTTTTTGACAAAACATGGTGCTATTTTTTCCAACTTGTCTACCACTTGTAAAGTTCTGTGGTTTGTAGCTGCTTCTTAATATACAGCTTTAAATTCAAGGCTTTTAACAAGGCATATAAGGCACAATGACAAACTAAGTATCTCTTTGCAGCAAAGGTTATCATTGAATATGTTCTTCATCCTTTGGCTCACAACGCATCACCCTCACACTCAGAGAGGCAACATTCTTGATGGGATCTGTGGTGACCTTTCAGCAAGCCAGACAGGGAGCCAGAGCATGCTAATAAGGCCAGAGGATGCAGATGCTGCTGGACCATAGGAGGCAAAGGCCAGTGGGAAGCACCCGCTCTGGTCGCAGTGACCAAAGCTCCTCCACGTGCTGCAAGGCACTGCCGACCCCACGGGAGCACAGCCCCATCCTCCCCAGCCACGCTCAGGGCACACCCTTATTCATCCAGCTTGCCAAGGCAGCAGTACAGGGTTGCTCCTGATGGCACGCCATTTCACTTGCCCACACAGCGATGGATGGTCCCAGGCACTGCCGTGTCGTCTCAGCTTGCGTGCCTGCCTCTGTGCCCCAGGGAGGCCGGCCCGGGTGCACGGGGTGCAACGGGACAGCCATGGATGTACACACACATGCGGTGCAGGGCATTTGCCCATGCAGTGTTTTACCTTTTACTAGATTTCTGGCTCTCAAGTAACAAGGCTTAACAGTGCAAAGTCAGGATCTTTTCATTAGAGCTAAATGTACTTCCTTTCCACAACCTTCTCCTCTCTTATCTTGTTTCTCCTCCTTCTCTCTGCTCTGCCTGCCTTCTCACAAGCAACAGCTAGGGGAACATGTCAAGGGTGCAGTTATTGGGGTTTTTATTTAGTCATAATTGTCTGCAAAAGGAGAGAAATAAATAAAATAAATTAACCATGTTCACTAATGAACATAATTTGGTAGTTTGGTTAAATCCTAAAATAAATGAATGCCTGACAGTTTCCAGATCAATACATGAGAAACTTCGTATTGAACTGAACATAAAAATCTCTAGCTCTCACAACATATTTCATTAAAGCCTATAGAAAAATGGTGAATTATGTTAATGTTAATTGCATACAGTGAAATGAAAGACTGTCCACCAGGCAGCTGAGAGCTCAAGGGGCTGTCAGATCCCAGGACATCCTATTTTCAAGACGTGTTCTTGAATCTCTGCTGCAGCCATGCATATTGGATGCTTGCCTATAGGAGAGGGACAGTTTTCCAATACAAATGTTTTACACTTAGCAAAATTCAATTAAGAGGTGGATCTTTAAACACTAGCAAGAATGTGAAGCAGGCCTGACCAGACTGTTAGGATTACAGGACTCCCAGAGAACAGATTTTTCTCCATCTGCCCCTTGGGGAGCTTGTGTACTTTCCTCAAATGCCCTCATTAGAGACAGGGCAGGATGTGACTGTGTATGTATTTGGTGACACTCCATATGCTCCAGCTCTCAACAATCTGGCACTTGCTCTGTCATGGTGCTCAAAAAACTCCTCTTTCAGGACTACACACTCTGCTCTGCTGGGTCTCTGAATTGGGCAGGTGATATTCTGAGTCTCACCAGGAAGGCAAGGTGCTCTATACTAGTCCCTCAGCTCATACAAAAAATTGGATAAACCCTCAGACTTTGGCAGCTGATACTCTGTCTTCATACCCTGAAGAGCTGTATATATACACACAGATTTAAAACAATGTCATTCTGGTGGATGGCTTGTACAAACAGGGTGGAGGGGTCTCTGAGACTGGGTAATGTTAGAGATGATGCTCTACAGTTGTATTTGTCAGTCAGTGCAAAAGCAGGCCAAACAGGAAGATTGGCAAAAAGAAAGCATAGCTTGAAGTCTTGATCCTTGTTGTGTTTGTCTCCAGGAACCCTCTTTAATTGTCTGCATGTGTATGAGCTGTGTGAGTCATGGTAGGAAGACAAAACAGCTCAAGGATGGGTAGAGGAAGGAACCAGCAGACAGAAATTGGAAGAACTAGGGAGGTCTTTGTGGGAGGTTTGGAAAGCTGGAAGAAATGGAGGATAAGCAAGCAGCTGCAGTCTACCAGGCCATTACAGCTCCTGAGTACAGTTCCTGAGAATGTGAACTTTGGCTTTCTGTCTTCAGAAGGACCCATAAATTGGACTACTATTTCTTTGCTAAATTTTGCTCAGGCATGAGTTTTTGGGATCAGGACTTTAATGAACAGAGTCACAAATACATAATATTACTTATTATTTTGGAGATTATGTCCAAGTTCTGGAAAATACTTAGGAAGTTTGCTAGTCTAAAGTCCCCTCGCAAAACAGAAAAGTCATCTGATGGAAGTAGAAGTGCCACCTCTAAATCTGTTTGTGTATGCATGCTTGCCAGTTATCAACATCACTGCATTAGTGAAGTTTTCTTGTCACATTTCTTCTTTTTCAAATAATATTTTACTTTTCCCTTCAACTCAGTTCATTGCTATCTTGACGTTATGTCACCATAAATAAACATACCGTAGAGTCTTGGGTACATCTGGCAACTAATAACCCCTTGGCATGAATAGTCTAATACAAAAGAGACAAGGCTTGAGGCAAAGATACTATTTGCACTTCACCATCTCACTCATCCTTGGCTTATTACTGAATTCATCACTGTTTTCAGATCCGGAGGAAACAGAACTTGTGGAGGATGACCACCCCTTTTCATCCTACAAGCCACGTGCCACAATCTTTGAGTCATTAGAGCCTAAAGACTTATAGGACATTGCTCAGTGAGCTTGGGGTGCAGGGTGACAGACACCTGGGAGTTTTTCACAGATGTGCAAGTGGCTTGGGGACAGGGGATGGCCAGGTTGGTCTGAGCAGCCCTGCTGGCTTTCCTTCCCTTACTGTTAGGATTAGAATCATTGAATCATAGAGTCATAGAATCGTTTGGGTTGTTTTTATAGAATCATGGAATCATAGAACGGTTTGGGTTGGAAGGGACCTCAGAGATCATCTAGTTCCAACCCCCCTGCCATGGGCAGGAACACCTTCCACTAGACCCAAAGCCCCATCCAACCTGGCCTTCAACACTTCCAGGGAGGGGGCATCCACAGCTTCGCTGGGCAACCTGTTCCAGTGCCTCACCACCCTCACAGTGAAAAATTTCTTCCTTTAATCTAAATCTACCCTCTTTCAGTTTAAAGCCATTACCCCTCATCCTGTCACTCCATGCCCTTGTAATCAGTCCCTCTCCATCTTTTCTGTAGGCCCCTTTAGGTATTGGAAGGCTGCTACAAGGTCTCTCTGGAGTTTTCTCATTTCCAGGCTGAACAGCGCCAGCTCTCTCAGCCTGTCTTCATAGGAGAGGTGCTCCAGCCCTCTCATCATCTTCATGGCCCTCCTCTGGAGGCCCCCAGAACTGGATGCAGTACTCCAGGCGGGGTATCACTAGAGTGGAATAGAGACCTTCCTCGACCTGCTGGTCATGCTTCTTTTGAAGCAACCCAGGACACATTTGGCTTTCTGGGCTGCTAGTGCACATTGCCAGATCATATTCAGTTTTTCACCCACCACTATGCCCAAGTCCTTTCCCCAGGGCTGCTCTCAATCCATTCATCCTCCAGACTGTAGTGATACTAGTGATTGACCCAACCCAGGCGCAGGACCTCGTCAGATTCACTGGGCCAGCATAGCCCAGCTGCCATGTGAAGTGACACAGGAGTCCTGCTTGTACTGCTTGCCAGTGGCATAAACTGAGGTTGGTCACCCCTGATATTCCTGCTCTCTCATGGGTCCTGTTCCCAAAAACATCTCCCCAGTGGTCATGCTGATTTAATCCTTAACGAGTTGAGCAAAGCAGGTTTCTCTGTGGAATGCCAGAGATGCAGGAGACAAGGTTGGACTTGGATTAACTTCTAGTTTGGATGCTTTAATTTTTGTCCTTGATAATCCATCAGACTGTACAGACTACTCTTTTGCCTTGTAGTGTCTAGCCTTTCACTTCCTGACAGAAACATCCTCCTAACATGCTATTCTTACTTGCTTTCAAGATCTTACTGAAACCTACTGAATTTCCCTCTCCTACACTGCTTACCCCAGACAATGGGATGTGCCTACTGGCTTCTTCTCTTGCCCTCTTATGTATCATTCCTTCTAACTTCCTCACTTTTTAATTCTCTTCTTCTTTTCTCTGATTTACCTCCAATTAATAAACACCTTTCAGGTACACACAGCATTTCAGACCCTGTCAAACCGGTGTATAAAGCAGTGACCTTCAGCCTTGCATCTGTATTTACAACAAAGACAGTCTAGCTTAAAAACATTTGGACAATCAGTGCTAACATATTACACTGTGGACTGTTACTGCATTTTATATGAATATAACTCTTGCCAAATATCTCCTTGCCATTGAATGTATGGTATCATGAGACGACTTCTGTTGCCTGTTCTGATCCCATGGGCTGCTGTACTGATGCACTACCAGCCTCCAGGCTGATTCTTGGTACCCTGCGGATCCCTGCCAGACCACAGTGCAAGCCACGCTTGCCAGCCCTTATTACAAAGAGCAGGGGAAACTCGGCCTGAGACTTTCTACAGCAGTTCTCCCCGCCCCCAAACTCCAGACTGAAAAAAACAACATTTTTAATTTTCTGCAAAGAGTAAATGTTGGCAGTAACACAGTCGACCAAAATCAGGCAATCATACACTCCCATCTTTCCACCCTTCCTCTGAGAAATGTCGATGCCTTTGTAGCTGTGCCTGATCCAGGTACAGATTTACGTGGGCAGAGGAAAGGGGAGCAGACAAGGAGGCTTGCACTTGCACTCGCCCACACTGCATACAAATTCCCGTGACTCATGTGACACAGCGACCGCCCCAACCCACACTAGTTTCTCAGGCCAGGACCTGACACAATTGTAAGTGTCCTGGTTGCTCCCTTCTTCTTCTTCTACAGAGTTCAGAAAGAAGAAAAAGAGGAAGGAGTGCATCAATGCTCTTGTTTCTTTTTTGTCTTACCCCTCGGATGTTTCTGCTCCTCTCCTGATACTCTCCTGGCCCCTTTGTGGGTGTCACATTTCCTTCTGTCAAAGAAATTGTCTCCTCCAGAACGTATCTGTTGACTTGTGTTTTTGTGCAAAAACAAATATTTGAATGCAAACATTTCAATCAGTACTTTTTATAGAACTTTTTAAAGTTTTAATCAAATCAAATTTATAAATAGTTTTTCTTAGGGATAGAAGAGCAGTAGAATGAGATACTTCACAGTATAATAACACGCAGATGTTGCAACACAGTTTGCTAAGGGCATAACCCCAAGTAAGAGAATTCCCCTTTCCACACACCAATCTAACTCTTTGCCAGCATCTCTTCTTTCCCAACTGCAGAGTGTGGAAATGCCTTGGAGCTTCATTGCAAGGGGAAAGATAATGAACAGCAATGAGTGGAAAGGCAGGAACAGAGATAAAGGTCTGCATACTGAAATAGCAATAACACACTGGGGTATATCCTGTTGTGATGTATATACTTTTCTCTTTAATTCCTCCCTTGGGCAGTTTGAGGATGGAAATGTTTTTCTCAGAGGAAGTATTCTCACTATGGATTTTATGGAGAAGCAGCAATTTCCGTAAATGGGATAATACTGGAGAGTAGTTAGAGATCCCTTTGCCAGATATGAACCTGTGCTGTTAAATGCTGGTGCTCTCTAGGGTGAAGCACTGGTAGAAGCAGAAGGATTAAAGAAATGCCATGTGCACTATGATAGCAAGAAAGTTAAGAGCCAAACAATCACTCCTGTGATGGCTGTGCCACCCTTCACCAGGTCAGCACTAAAGGACACTGCTGTTTCTACAGCTTCATCTTGACCCTGTGCTTATACACCTTTTAATAATGTATTTAATTATTTTCCAGGGGGTCATTAATATACAGCTTGAGGTGCAGATTATATTATGCATATCAATGGTGCACTATGCTATTCTGGGTATTACTGTTCAATTTAACATGAGTGCCCTGCAGAGGTCCTGAGCCAGCCCTGGATACGCTGGCTGGGGGATGAAAAGGAGTAGCAGCGTATTGCATCTGCCGGGGAAGATCTTCAGCATCTCCACCAGGAGCCTGCAGATCAGTTAAAAAAAAAAAAAAAACAAAAACAGCTGGTTTAAAACCCTATCAGACCCTTACCTGCAAAGCAGGGGTCCCACAATCATGTTAATGTTCAGGATCCCAGAGCAAGTGAGGTTTGGCTTTGGTCTGGGATCCATTTTATTTTTTTAATGGAAACTGAAAGTTGTTTATAGACAATTTCATATAGAAAAGCAGTTTGTTGAAACATAACTGCAAGATAAACAGTTTTATCTTTATCTACCACAAATGTGCCTGAAGTGAAGAGGAATGTTGTGATTTGGCTATACGGGACAAGGAGATATATGCCTCTTAAGAACTGGGAGGGAGGGGGTGTAATGCTAAAATCATAAATTTCCATAGTCATCTGAGCAATATGAGGGGATCATAATATCTAAGGATGCAAATGACTAACAGCCTCATTAGCTTCAGTGTATTGCCTCATTTATGCCACCAGAAATTTGGCCCTATGTGAATTCTAGCTAGTATATAGAAAAGAATTTGTAGGTTTGGGGGTTTTAGAAATGTTTTCGAAACACCTGCACACAATTCCCAAACTTTCTTCACAAATTAATTTGCTCAGAATTTTCCATATCTAAATCTTTCATCCAATAAAATGGCCTTATGTTGAATATAATAGTTTTTTTCTTCCCAGAAAAAAACTTGGCATCCTCCAAGTTAAGAATGTCTCCAGATTCTGGGTGTTTATGGAGCATTTCCATCAGGGTGCTTGTTTATTCTGGATTCAGTCCAGGACACAAGGCTGGTCCTAGATGGCTGCTGTTGACAAGAGAACAATGTATGACTGATCATGTGAGATTATTCTGATCACAAAGCACCTACACAGTTTATTTGTGCACTGGGGCAACTCAGAAGCACATATAAAAAGTCCTCAAGATTCAAATATCTTGCTTTTTCCATAGAGAAGAATATAAACAGCTACCAAGGGGACAAACAGAAACATTAAGCTGTGAGGCAATACTTGACTTTCTCAGAAAGTTCACAAGGTTACAGTCAGCTGCTCCCTTTCTCAACCTGTCTGTGTGGCGGGGATTTAATTTGCAGTCCTTGGTGCCACCCACAGAGTTTGATAAGCCTCTCTGAATTTCACACTTGGTTCTTTCTGGCCAAAAAAACGCAGGAGGGGAAATGTGGCATCAGAGCCAAGCAGAAGGTGCACAGAGCACATGTCGGTCTTCATCAAGAAGCTGCCAGGTCTTTGTTACAACACGGGGAGGACTGCTGAAATGAGTGAGGGTATTCAGGATAATAGTCATTAAATGGCTGGTGGCAGACACCGGGACCGTGCTTTCCCAGTACTTGCAAAGCAGCCTTGAGCTGAACTTGTCACCTTTGTGCACATTTCAGTTTCAGTTTCTCAAAAGCGCTTCAAGGATTTAAATGTCTAATTTGTATAACGGTCAGTGGGACTGAAGCATGTAACCCTTCTAAGCAGTCATGGAAATTTCACCATCAGTAACCAATTTTCACAGCGCTCCAAGGGATTATCCCTGATACAGAAACTTGAGACAGAGAAAATCCCAAAAGCATGGCAGGGACCTGTGTTTTCCTGTGTTCCCCACCTTACCCTTACATGGTCCTTTCTCTCTGAGTGGAGCTTAGAGGTGCTGGTCCAATATTTCCACCGTAAGCCCTCGTCTTTTTCTTGTAAAAAATGCTTTGGGCTGCAATTTAGTTTCAGATATGTCTGAAATTAGTAGAAACAATTATTAAATTAACAATGTAGGAAAGAAAGAAAACCCCCGAATTCTTTGCACTGAGACCTTGGTTTGTATTCCTCTTGCCTTAAACTGGAATTGTTTACAATGTTCTCTCTTTAATGTAGTTTGAAACATCTGATCATGGTTAAAAATTAAAATCTTTGGAAATATTCACATTTAAAATTTGATTGTGCTTGTAAAGAAACTGTTTCCTCCTAAGAAACTGCAGTGTATATATACAATCCTTGCACAAGACTGCAGATTATAAAAATATTTTTTATTACGTTATACTCAAAATATCACAAGTATATGGAAGGACTTCAAAGGAGACAATAGACTGGTTTACTGCTAATCCTTGGGGTAGGGAAAAGTCCCTGTACTGTGTGTTTGCTGCTAGACTATATCAATGCCAAAGGATTCTGTCTTTTCTTAGGCATTATAATGAATTACAAGGTGGATGAAGAATTATATTTTTATGCAACAGATAATGGTTACATGTTTAAACAAGCAAGCAGGGAAAAAAACCCCCAACACCCAGAATTAGCAGCCATATAGGTTTATAGCTAGGTATAATCAACTCATAGGGGACACTTCTTCAGAGCTTTTCCTTCTCCCATTAGACTCTCCACCTCTGCATCTTATTTTATGCAGCACAGATGTGGCTGCAAGTTGTCATGGGAATTCTTCTAAGAGAAGTTTACTTTTTAAGAAGTTTCAGTATATGAATGAAATATGGTACAACCTATTCCTAAAGTTCAGCTGACAGCAAAGGTTATTTTAAACATCTGAATGCTTTTAGAGAAGTTCCTGGGCTACACACCACCAATATTGTAAAAGGATTACAGCAGCAAAAGCAAAAATTCTTATAAACTACTTACTGCCAGTGTCAGTATAGACCTGTGGTCAGGACACCTGAGTTCAGAGACAGTCGGAGCTAACATGCACCCATTTCTGGAGGAAGGGATTATAATACCTGTCATGGACCTAAGGACAAACTTTTTGTTTGGAGAATATGAATGGAAATGTGTTCAATTAGCAGTAAAGAAGGGAATGGGTAAGTGGACAATAAACATGTTGAATAGTCTGGGTCATATGTGGTAAAGCTAATACTTGGAAGGGTAATATCAACTGGAAAATATTTAGCTGTCAGATATTCAGGAATGTATTGGTTAAAATTGGTTCCAGAGAGATCTCAAAGAAATTCTCCAGTCTCTCACTGGCTGAGTTCACAGTAAGATTTTGCAGCCATTTTCCTTTCTTCTGGGTCCTGCCTGTATGCAGTATGGGGTCATCTTCAGAAAAGATCTGCAAAAGCAGAAAGCAGCAAATTTTTGGGTGCAAACACTACTTTCTGATTCACTAACCTAGGACTTACTTTCTCTGTAGTTTGTCTGGTTTTAAGACTAAGACCAGTGCCTGAAGAGGTGATGTGGGGTTGGACAGGTTGCAAGTCTCTAAGGTGCTCTGGTGTTGTAACAGATGAAGAGAAAAGATAATAGCTAAAATATGGAAAAAGTTTTTACAGAGTTCACATCTCATAGTGTGCCATCAGCTGTGTTCAAACCTAAGCCACTCCAACTCTAAGGGCTTGACTGCTGTGGCAGGACCAAAATGACAGCAGCAGTGCAACTGCTGAGCCCCATAGGTCTGTCGCCTTGTGCTCACGGGTATTGCACTTGGAAGATGCAAGAAGCTGGGTCCAAAAGCAGCACAGCCTTCGAGCCCTGCATCGCAGGAAGCAGTGTGCTGAAATGTTTATGCTTCTCCGTGTTTTGCTGCTATCGGGCAACTCCGCACACATCCCTGCCATGAGTTTCTAGCGCATCAGTAACATGGTGGGCTCTGAATATATTTTATGCCTCACAGTGTAGGATTAAAATCTATTATTAATCATGACAGCTCACTATGTTTCATCCTTGCCAGGAGTCTTGGCTGGCATATCGCTGTCTCCCTGTAACCAGCCCAGCATAACCCCTTTTGTGTGTGTGTGGGCAAGGCCCCCTACCAGTGCCTGTGTAATCGCTTTTGCCGGTCCCCTTTCCTTCCCGCTGCCTGCGTGCTAGGGCACTCCAGAGTGCTCTGCCTTCCCCGCCGTGCCGCTCCCCGGGCACAGCCCCCAGGGGATACACCATCCTTCCCATGGCCCTGGCAGAGGACAATTTGCCCAGAACACCCAGAACTCATCAATATAAGTGCAGCAACCCAAAATGACCGGGGGTGGTAGACATGAAACTATATTTTTGTGAGTGGAAAAATCGTATTGCAAAGGCACATAATGACCCTTGTTTTTTTTAAAAAACTGACTGTGTTTCCTTCGCCTACCAAGTGAAAAAATTATCGATGTGATTCAGCCTGTCCTGACCATGCACTGCAATTTGTCTCAGTGGCTTCTTTCATGGGATGGCACGGCCCTGAAGCTAAGGAAGAGAGATCTGAGCCCTGTGTCCCTCCTTCTATGTCAGCCACATGGTGAAAGTGTTATTCTGCGATAGTGCATGACTCTTATGATTTCTGTAGTGTTTCATGTCTTGCCTTTGTCTTGCCAATGTATAGGATTGAGCAGGCAAAGACAGGTCATTGTCCTCTACCTGAATGTACAGACTCCTGGTGCTACGGAAGGGGAGAGAGAACAGCGATTATCTGTATGGTAACTACCTGCATCTGACTGGTAAATTAATTTGTATATTAATATCTGATCCCTTCCTCAAGAAGCATCTGAGGTGCTCAGTCTATCATTATTAGGACTTGCGATGCACTGTAAAATTATCTTGTTTTGATTCAAACATCTGACTTCCATATTTAATTTTAAGGGAATGTTGGTTATTTCTTTCATCTAAATAGCATAGTTACTTGGGAAGACTCCAAACATGTCCCATCCCCTCCTTCCGTCCTTCCTTCCCCAGCTTTATATGCTGAGCATCCATCATGTCATATGTTATGGAATATCCCCTGGGTCATTTGGGGTCAACTGTCCTGGCTGTGTCCCCTCCCAACTTCCTGTGCGCCCTACATCTCCCCCCGCAGCCTCCTTGCTGGTGGGGTGGTGTGAGGAGCAGAAAAGGCCTTGGCTCTGTGTAAGCACTGCTCAGCAGTTTCTAAAACATCTCTGTGTTATCAACACTGGTCTCAGCACAAATCCAAACCAGCCCCATACCAGCTACTCTGAAGAAAATTTACTCTATCCCAGCCAAAACCAGCACACACCCATGCTTACTGGGTTGACATAGCAGCTGCCCACGCAGCAGCTGCGTGCTACCAGACTTGGGACATCCAGAAAACAGCCGCTCTGTGCCATGGGGCATCCTGCAGAGGTTCCTGGGAGGCGAGGGGTGGCAAACCTCTGCATGTTATTTCGGCTCAAGCCTGGAAGTGCCATAGCAGCATCCATGGACCATTGGTCTTTCCAGCAGACTGGAAATCTGGATATCCAAGAACAGCTCCTCACTCTGTTGGAGACTTCCGTGTTACACCAACAATAGTCTTCCATCTTTTTCAGCTGTATCTATGCCACATTTCTCTCATGAAACTGAATCTGAATCCACATCCACTTGGTATGGATGCCTCTCCTGGTCAGATAGTGAATGCCTGAAGGCTGTATCTCTTGGTGTTTCTATAATGCCTACCAAAAGAGAGCTATGATCTCAGTTGAGCATTTCAGACCCTCTCATCATAACATAATACAGTATGTTTTTCCTAGTGTCTGAGGTTTTCCTCCACCACACTCTCCTTCCAGCACTGCTAAAAGAGCAAAGGTATTCTGCCCTGGGGAGGTTCTGAGCTGTCACCCAAAAGTGGAAGAAATTGTTGATATTCTACCTTTGCCTCCACAAGCCTCTGGAGCAACAGCATCCAGATTAAATGTATTGACTTGCCTATTGCAAGAGGAAATTCCAGTAAGAAACCTGTTTCTACTGGTTCTAGGTGGCTAGCAGAGGCATAGATCTTTATGCAGTCTGTTGGTTTCTGGAGCAAATGGTCTTTCTCATGAAATCAAAAGAGGCCGATTCAAAATGATAGAAATCAAGAGAAGTCAAAAGACAAATGATATTAAGTAAAGGTTAGTAAGGCATGCGGGGAATTTGGCTTCTTACCATTAAAAATGAAAGATAACCATCAGAATGAAAGGGGCACAAAATAATTCTGAATTTTTTTTATTGGATCTCATGGAGTCAGAAAGGTAAAATACCCTGAATTCAGCCATCCAAACAAATCTGATCTTTACCCAAAAGCACATCTCACACATAACAGAGGCACTTCCCCCATCTAAATCCGGCTTAAAATGTTCTCTATCACTTCATTAAATTTGTCAAACGGCTGAATAAAGCACATTGTACCAAACTCAGGTTTCAGTTACATCCTTACCATTACAATGAAAAATGCAATAGTGTGGCACTGAAGTGGCTGGGGGATGCATTTGCCATGTTATTTGTGTGAAGGAAATAGCTGTGCCTTGCTCCCAAAAAGAAGAGGGTGAAAAGCTTGCCTGCCTCTATACTTCTGCATGTAACTTACCTACCCACCGCTTTCCCATTATTTCTGTCAATGTAAAAAAGCAGACTCCTGTCCCAGTAACATGATTAATGCAGTCATTGTGAGGCTCACAGAACTTGTTCCAAAACGTTTCCATTTACAACTAGTAGATCAAGTTGTGGGTTGCTTTGTAGGCTTTCTGTACTCATGAAGACTGCATCACAAAGAATTGGCTCAGTAAGCTGTCTTGAAAATAGAGAGATGTAGTGTATTAGGCAGCTGAATAATTAATGCAGGTGCAACAAGCGTATTAAGTCACCTATTTAACTCTATCAGCAAACTAAGTAGTTACACACTACTTCCCTTCTTCAGAAAACAAAGTTTAAGAGGAAATTATTAATGGTAAAGACTGCTTTGGGGCTTGTGGCACACGTGCCTCTTGAAATGCTCTTGCATTTCAACATTTCAAGGACATTCTTCAAAATAAGGGAGAGACTCCCACTGGCAGCAGAGGGTTCAGGATGAGAGCTGGAAGGTCATCTTCTAAATATCAATTTTCATATAAGTGACCCCTAGCTCATTACAGAGCTATCTGATGCTCTCTCACCCTTTACATTCTTCCTAACGTCAAAGTTTTAGTAGGAAAAGCATCATAAACCAAGTTCAAAACAATTGTAAATTATTCTTTTGCTGCGATTCAAATAAAATCCTGTACTTTGATGAAGTTCATGGAGGAGTGGTTGTTTTCACTGTGTCCATATGAGGGTTTAGCTCTCCAGCACTGGATAACCAAATCTTCTCACACACCTGGATGTGCTGGTCTGTTGTCCACTGTCTCTGAACACCATTAGAGACGCTGGCCTAGCTGCGTGTGGTTTGACCAGAGATGAGTGGATTTTCTGCTGCCTATATCAAGAGACACATAGGTCTGTTCTTCTGGCATTTACGAAAATATTGGCGTTAAGAAAATACTTCAATTCATGGCCCCAAGTGTTTAAGTTGTGGTTTCTTTGATGGGCAAGGTCAAAGGGATTTTTATTTTGTGTGCATGTCACTTTAGTGACCTCATTACACACAGTGATGGTTTCTGTCACAACTTTTTGCTGCCCAACCATAACTTTTCCTTTTTAAAACAGTGCATGAAAGGGATATGAAAAGCACTTTCTAGGAAATTGCTCAGTATGTTCAGTGTTGTGGCCTGGACTATTGTATGACCTGAAGGAAGGAAGGAAAATTTACAGTATGTCAGACAGATTTTGATTAAAAAATATGTCCAGATTTATGAGAATGGCATGTCTGAATGGCTCAGAGCTCCATGGAAGGATATGATGAGTTTAGGAATTGAAGAGGCAGACCAGGTTTTTTTATGAGTTCCCAGCAATGCTGTCAAACAATTTAACTGGAAAGAAGCAGAACAATATTTAGTATCTGTTTCAAAATGGGTCTTAGAAATTATTTCTTTCTGGCATAGCATCACAGTACAGTATTTGGTGATTAAATCAGGTAACTTAGCACCATTACAATATTGAAAAAAGAAGCCAAACAGCAAGATATTTTACACAGTCTCACACATTCAAGCAAATAGGCTAATTGCAAGTCACCATACCAATCCTGGGGTGCCTTTACGTCATCCCCAGAAAATGAGGGTAAGATTCGCACACCTCCTGAGCTAGTGAAATCCCAGTTTGCAGCAGCTTCTCACTAGAGCGAGCAGGGCAAGGAAAAAATACCCCAAAGTTAGCAAAAACATGTCAGCTCCCACTGGACAAAAGAAAAATCAGACCTTGTCTGCACACGCAGCAACAGGCAGTGACCTGTGTTTCCTGTCTCACCCTGCACTGTCTGCTCACGGATGAGGTGACTTTGCAGTGACTTTTCATTTCCCACCCTCCAAAACAGCTAGAGAAATTCATATGTTACAGCATGTGATTAAGGGAGAGATAGGTTGACTGAAGGATGGGTGCAATTAAATGCTGGGAGGGAGAGGGGCAAAACTAGACAAGGCCACTACACGATGAGAATGCGTTTATCTGTCATAGTATTTACAATGGTCAGGCACTTCAAGGAAGTAAATTATGACAGACTCCATAAATCTTAACATTACCCACCAAATAGACAACCCTGTATGTTTTAGCAAGTAAGAATACACACCTTTACACGGACCTGGAATTAGAGCAGTGTAATTGCATATTATCTCTGGGTTTTGGTACCACAGGCATGGGTACCACCCGTTTTGGTAAAATGGGAAGTAATACATCTAATAGCTAACTGCAAAAAATGAATTTTTTAAACCTGCTCAGAATTGCTCTTCCCTCTGAGCAGAACACAGTTCAATGGGAAAACTGCTACCATAACAAGTCCATTAAATAATCCTACATGCACTTGGGTGTGCAAAGGATAAATGGTATGATTAAGCCTGATTCCTTTAGGTTTTGTATTAATTGAACTAAAGCAAATAGACAGTTGGAAGAAAAGTGGAGTAGGCACAGATAATGAAGCATTCTGCCACCATTGAACTCCATGGGAAAATTCCCACTATCACAGAGGGGATGGAAAGGATACTGTCTTCCCATGATCTTCAAACATAAGCACTACCTGTGATTTCAGAGTGTAAAAGTTTGAAAAGTTGCTGATGAAAGTCTTTTTCCAAGAGCAGGGAGCTGCAAACAGCTCAGAAAAATGAATTTCAGTTTCACACTGTTAATGGGCACAGGAATGGGGGAAAAAACTGTAGAACAACATCTTAAAACCCCAGAATTGACTTATGGATTGAATGTAAACCACAGGACGAAAACAGTGGGACAGATTTTATTCCAGCTTTACAGAAACATTCCCTTGGAGAGTAAATCTGACAATGCCAAATCCATTTTCCATAGCAAGTTTATGTGAATGGGAGAGCAGAGCCAGGACTTTCCTGGGGAAGCCGGCTGCATCCTTCACTGGGAAGAGAGCTGGAGCATATGGGAAGGGAACAAGGCATTCCCTCCAAGGTGAAGACGCGGCAGGCTCTCCCCCTTGCTACAGAGCTGCATGTTTCCACACCCAGAGATTATGTTTAGGCTTGGGTCTGACTGCAGCTTTTCAGTTTCTTTTGGGGAATACCTCAGGAGGAGGAAAGGGCTCCTCGCACAGCGACAGCCATGCAGATCCCCACCTCGCTCCCAGGCATACCCTGCCTACATGCCTCCAAAGGGACATCCATGCAAAGGGCCAGGAGCCCATCAAGGGTTATGGAGCAGAGTAACTGCAGCACTGCGAAAGGTGATAGTTTAAAAGGAAATAGCAATTTGATGTGCAATCCTTTTTTTTTTGCCCACAAAAGGACTAGTCACCATCACCATAACTGAACCACAGAGCATACCTTCAGTAGCAGCTCGGCATGGAAGAAGACTGCCACCTTCCTGTTTTTAAACCAGACCCCCCAATGAACCTTTTCACTAGCAGCCTGCCCTCCTTTTGCAGTTTTTAATACACCCAGCTCACAATCTTACTCTTTCACAGCTTTAATAAACAAGTTATCATCAAGATACAAATGAAAAGCAGGAGAAAACTACTGAAAAAAAGCATAGATCTGACTCTAGTAAAAGAGAAGGACTGTGTTAATTTGCCGGAAATTCCATTTTCTCCCCTCTCTCTCAAAACCGTGTACAAATTAGACATTTACATGATAGATGAGTATGTTCCTTTCTTAGGGAAAGTGCTCTGCTGGAACTCGGAGCTCGGGTAAGTTCCATGTAATGTGGCCGTTGCCAAGGAAACTACTTGTTCTTAATTGAATAGTAGAGAAAATATTTGTGTAACTTATTGGCACATAAATTAAGGTTGCCCTTGAGCAGCCTTAAACTCACACAACCTTTTTTTTTTAAACCAAATTGTCCTAGTTTCTTAGATTCTCTTTTAATGCACAGACATCATGGAAGAGTCATAAGATGCCAGTGGCCTCTTCCCCGACTCTGACCACTGTTAACGTTGCATGATGCTTAACTGCAGCACCAAAAAGAGAAGAAGCTTGATTATTAGAGAGGAGATGACAATAAAATGCCAAGCAAGTATTTTCTAAGCGGGAAAAAGGTAATAGAATAAAATAAGCTGCTGTAGATAAAACTTCTCCCAAAAAGAATGCCACATCCTCAGTGATAACAGTGATGATAACCTCAGTTTGTCCACACTGGTGTAGCTCCACTGAAGTCAATAGATTCATGGTGATTTACAACTGCTGAGCCTTTTATTTGATTTTTTGTCTTCACTCTGTCACCAGTTTTTACTAATTTTTTTCAAATTAGTATTGGTTTCTGAAGGACAAAAGCACTGTTTTTCTAAAACAAGGATTACCTTTCACACAAAATCTGAGAGTCTGTAAAACCCCAGGACTGGCTGGTTAAGTTAAGCAGTCCTCTGCTGCTACCGATGTGCAAGAGCCAGACTTTGCACAGCTTCTTAGCAAGGAAAAATGTGGGATGGAGGTAGACTACATCACCTTACCCTTATCTTTCCATTCCCCATATGCTCTTTACAGGAACTGTCAGTAGGGAGGCCTCTGATAACCAAATAATAGATGCTTGAAAAACATGCATTTTTGCTTTCTTTATTTCTCCCATACCTGGGTTGCTCATCAAATTTCATCTAGATTATTTAAAAATGTTAACATCTAATTTAATTGAAGCTTCTGTGGAATAGTCTCATTAAAGTGCTTCACAAAAAGGAGGTAATAAAATAAAGGTAGCTAGATTGGGCTCTTGTAAGGAAACAATTAACACCAGCAAATGTTAAACTGAACTATTTTATTCTATCTTGGTAAATTGTCTTCTCTTAAGTCATGGTGCTGCTATTTTGGAGATGAGAAATAGTTCTTCCATTTGTCAGGTCCTGCAGGAGAATAGTCATCATCCTGGATTGCAGGACACAGCTGCTATATTAGATGTCCATAAAAATGCCTTTAAATAATAGGCCACTGTAATACTTCTCATGTAGTCCCTTGCCACTAATTGTTTTCATTTTCTTAATGAAATGTGGCTTTTAAAGTTCAAAGAAAAAACAGATTGTTATCAAAGTGATTCCTCCATCCCCTGAAGATGAGGAAGGATAGTGGTGAGTGCAGTGTCGTTTCAGTCAGTGATGACTTAGTGCAGAGTCTATATATTCAGATAACTGAGAAAAAATACTGGCTAATTCAGGGTTATGTGCCTGACAGATAAATCCTCTGAATAAAAATGTGGCAAGATGCTATGAGACCAGAGCAAGGAGCCCAAACAGCATCATATAGGTGACCCTGTCATTTAAGCTGAACTTGTATTAATAATGGTCCTTAACAAGCTGTCAATCTCTAAGGAGAGCCTTTTGTGCCTTTTCCCTGATGCTTTTGTGTTCGCTTACTCGATGGCCACAAATCAGCCCTAGCTGAGTTGCGGTCAGTCCTAGGGCAGCTTGGGAAAAATGAAGCTTCTTTCTCCTTGTCTTCCCTGTGCTCTTGCTTTTTTTCCCTTTCTTTGCCTTTCACTGCCACACAAATCATAAAAATTGCAGGCTGGGGGGTCAAGCTGCGTAAAACAAGCAGACACCAGTTTCCTCTTTGTTTCAGCACAGAGCACAGATGGGAGGGGGAGAAACTGCTGTTCCACTGAGATAATTGCCATTAGAGTAGAAAATCCAGAAGTATCCCAATGACACTGGGAAACAGAGGATGCTTTTCAGTTAGTAGGAAATCCAGATGGATTTCTTAATACCTACTGAAAAATAATAGCAAGCAACTCACTGAGAAGTTAAGCTCTGCTCCACTTTTGCAGTCTTTTCTTGTTAAATTAAAACAAGAAATAAACCAAAAACCCCACCATGCTGAGAACCAGAAAATAATCTGCAGGTTTGGACAGGCTGCAGCAAAGCTTGGTACTCTCAAAGCCTCATGGCCATCAGTGCACTGGTAAAGGAAGGAGGAATGGCTTGATCTTCCTCCATCACCCATTCATGTCTGCTGATGGCTTGCTTATTCCTGGACTCCAAGCAACTGAAGAGCAGAGTGAGAAGTGCAAAGTGTACCTGGGATAAGGACATTGGTATCAGCCGCACTTTCAGAGCTGTGTTCTCAGCTACTTCAAGGTACAGTGACACAGAGCAAGTTTCTTTCTTGGCTCATTAAGATTGGCTTAAGGCTTGTCTCAAGACTGTGCTTGCTCACCATCTATGATCCATCCCATCAGACACAATATCTAGGCGGTCACCAGGGTATAAACTCCAGCAGGCTCTGGAGACAGCGGGCCACAGCGTCTCTGGTGTCTTGCAGGCTCCAACCTGCCTCTTCAGATAATCTGGGTGGATGCAAGGCAGAGCCAAGCACACCCCAACCCTGCAGGCTGTGAGCCCCGTCTGCAGCCCAACTGCAAGCAGCAATGTGGACAGACAGCATGGGAGTTACAGACCGCAGGATCTCTGGCAGAGTGGTGCCTCTTCCCCAGCCCAGCTCACAGTGTGGTGCTACGTGACCTGTGCTGCCCAACTGTCCTGGCTGGGCTTCTGCACCCTGTGTTCCAGCACCACCATCAAAGCAGCACACAACAGTGAGGGTGTTTGCAGAAAGGCTTCTGCTCAGTCTCATTAGATTAAATCCTTTAGGATATGGTAGATTTACCTTGATTTGCATTGAAAGTCTCAGTTTATGTAGTGACTGCAATACTGGTTTGGGCTGTGACAAGTCTCTTGACATTTCACTAGTCTAGAATCCCAGTTGTAGAGGAGTTTAAGCACTTCGGCAGCTGGCAGGTCTCGTGAGAGGTAGAGGTGAGGGGAGAAGGAGGAGAGAGAAAATACTCCTTTTCTTTCAAGTACCTTCTTACCCGACTTGCATGCAGTTATCCGTAATGACCAAGAGCATGGATGTTCCTACTTACTAGAACAAGACGCACTTGGCTCTTTGAGATGGCAATTCAGATGATATTTGTTAGCCGTCAACATCTTTGTTTTCTCCCTCATTCTTGAGCATGCAGACATGATCAGGGTGGGAGCGTGAGGCTCATCCTGCAGTCAGCCTGCCCTGGCTCAGAGGGACTGAGCTGCTGCTCAGTCCAGAGAGGGCAAGCACAGGCATTGTGCAAAACAGAGGAAGGGAATGCATGCAAAACCATTGAGAACTACTAGTTTACAAGAAATCCACTTGATTTGTGACCTATATTACATCTGACACCAGATATTCAAAGTTAAAAAAAATCCCCATCAGTTGCTATTCACAGACACCACTATCTAATGAAATGAGAGCAATAGTTCTCTTGATTTGTTTTATCTGTCAATAAGGCTTTAGAGATCTATTACAGCCAAGGAATAAAGACACAAACAAGTTCATCCTGCTACAGGCTGAACTGGGTACTTCACTCTATTATCTGCTTTTGGCTTTTGTGTCTTGATGAGTGTGATCTATTTACTAATGGACTTACCTGGAAGCAGAATTAGGTCTCTTAAGTCAGGTTGGCTATTGTGGCTTTTTTATATCCCATTATCATATCGGTATTCAGAGTCTCTACTTTAATTTCCAAATTCAGCTTGAAAATACTTTAAACCCAGGAAGGAAAGTGTATCGTGCATGGAGCATTCGTATACAGAAAGTATTTGTCCTAATTAATCTAGGTTAACTTTCTTTTCACATAAGTCATACTCAGAAGCAAATTCAGGACTCATGGCTTTGCAGTAAATTACTATGCTATTTATCAAAACAAAATCAGCCAGTAGGCTTTATTTTGCTGATTACAAAATGCAAAATGGTCTGTAGATAGGATGCTGATGAATGCAAATATTTTATTATTGAGATGCTGGACTTTGACTTAATTTATAAAGAAAAAGCAGTTTGGAGTTTTTAGCAGCTGAAGTAAAAGACTTTCTTATTCATTATTCTTGAGTATGCCAAGAGAGGGATCACAAAAAGGCACTCTTTCAATAGCAGGTCTTGGCAGGGATTTAAAGACTAACTGACAACAGTTTGGAAGTGGGACCTTTATCAGCACTGCAGGTAATACCACTCTTAGCAAATTACATAAGGAAATTTGCCAAGGCTGTAGTGTCTGCAGGTCATCTGGAGGAGCTGTTTGAAGCTTTATCTATTTAATAAAAAAAATTCAGAATGTCTTTTTCACATATTAAATCCCAATGAAAGGGCACTATCAAAAGCAGATTTTCTGATAATGGATAGGCACAGGTGGCTTTCAGTAGTGAAAAGCATCTTGGAAATATTAAGAAGGTAAAGTCAATGGGCCTACAGGTTTTGCATTGTGGAGTATTTTAGAGTGATGTTGCCCTTTTGTGCATTCATCATGCACCGACATAATATTAATCACAGAGCAGCTGGAACAAGCACTCTTTAACAGCTTCCTGCATCAAATCCCATTCAAGTTCAACTTGTCCCATCTGTTTCATTGCACAAGATGGCTTTGAGATTGCTACACTTACAGTCAGCAGCTATTGTCTAGGCTGATCAAATGAACTTCATACTCAGTTTTAAAAGCCAGGCTTGAAATAGGAATTAAAATAAATACGAAGGCCTGCTGATTTCCACTAAGGAAGGATCCATAAGAGATTTAACGAGCAGAAAACTTTCTAGGTCATAAATTATGGAAGCAATTGATGACTGTCATCAAATTAATCTTTGTCCCAAAGGTAATCATAGACTCAATTTGGCAGGTGGTGCCGGTCCAGGGCAGGAGAAGGGGGACAGTGCTGTATTGACGCATCAGGTCATTCCACCCCAGCTCCAGAACTTCGCACTTCTCCTTGCTGAATGTCACAAGGCTGCAGTATATCCAGCCAGCATATTTATCCAGGTGTCTCTGGGCTGAAGTTCTGTCTTTCAATATCTCAGCCACGCTCAAGGTCTAGTGTCATCTCCAGTTTGCATAGGGTATGCTCAATGTCATTTTCCAGGTCATTGACAAAGACGTTGAACAATATGTGCCCAGTATCAACCTTCAGGGTACCTGGCTTGCAACAGGCTGCCAAGCAGGCACTAGCCATTGGTTGTTATCCTTTGGTAAGGAGGAATAGCCACTGGATGTACTGAACGTAGATAACGCATCTCACAGAGCTGGAGGCAGTACTGTCATAGGTGGCCACCTAAGGTGGCTTTTAGCAGCAGGTTTCAGAAGTATCTGTGATTTCAGCAGTTTTGCTGCAGAGACAAACCAAACTATAACACAGCTTGGTTGAAATGTGTGCTGAGGCTGGACATTCTCCTTCCAGACTAAACCACAATAAATACACTGAACTAGAGGGAAATAACAGACACTGTGATCCTCCGCAATAGCTGTATTCTTCATTTCATCCAAACTAACAGAGAGGTTGAATGGTATGTTCACTGGCTGAGACAAATGGGTGGTGGAAGCCAGAGGACAGGACTGACATGAATTCCACTCAAATATCTACTTGTGGGTGTCATTGTCTCAGTCTGTTCAGTTCTTGTGTTAGATAGAGACTTCCAGCAAAGAAGCAGGAAACAGAAAAGAAACAGTGGCAACTGTGGCAATAGGAAGAATCTACACTTTTCAGCTTCACCAAAATTCTTCCTAATCCTACACTTCCTTAAGTATTAGCTACTGTACCTCAAGTATTTGCTAACCCACTGAAGCAGCCCAAAGCAATACTTGTTCCTTCCCAACAGAACAGAACATTTCAGAAATGGGGTTAATTACATTAATTAGGAATGCCTGAATGTCCTTCTGAAGATGTATTTTCATGGAAAATGGCTTTGATTAAATGTATTTCTTCCAAGAAAAATGTCTGCTGTATAATAGATCATGTCCCATCTCCCCTGTTGCATCGCAACTGTGATCCCATCACACCAGCTCATTTCCCCAGGGAAGAGTGTAATGCAATACAGGAAATACACTGTGGCAGGAGACTCTAGGCTGTAAAAGCAAAAGGGAATACAAGATTCATCTTCCAAGACAAATACTTTTGTGTCAGCCAAAAACTGTTGGTGTTCACATTTCTAAAAAAAAAAAAAAAAGAATAGGAAAGGATTTTCTGTGGGTACTTTTCCTTTTTATTAACTGCAGAATTAACTCTAATTCTATCATCATTACTTCTAGGAATTTCCCTAAAAGTTTGCCAGGTTTTTTCATGAGCATTAAGATACAGCACATGATAGGACCCAAAACTGTTTCCAGTAGAGCAATTTACTAAGGCAAGTTCCAAAGCTGTTACACCTACCAGTTCTTGTTTATCGTTATTAATAAGAGCACTACTGCTAATCAAACACAGTATTACAACATTTCTTGTATCACTTCTTAGAGAGGACTATAAAATAAGTCATAGGGAAGCAGAGTTCAATTATGTAGAGCACTTCCATTAGCACACAAAGAGGAAAGAAACCCACAAAAACCCCCAAAACAAAAAGCAAAGGAGAACTAGGGTAATTGCAGCTCCTCGGGCATCACTGATTTTGACAAGGATTTCACCAGCTCAGCTAGTGAATAAAGGCCTTCGTCCAGGAAGGAGTTGCTAGGAAAAGTGTGAGCAGGTAGTTTTTAAACTTGTTTTGAAGCCCTCTGGATATTTTGTTACAGATGGCAGAGGACTTGGACTTGCTTTCCACGAACTGCAGAAACACAGGCAGTAGCTACGAGCTCTGTAGCTGTTGTCCAGGGGTGTTTACCCATGCAATTTACTCTTACTTTCATGAGGTGGGTGGGGGGAAACCTCAACTGTTCAGCCATTTGTGAATTGCTGACTGAGGACTTTGCAGCAGTGCGTTTGAAACTGCTTTTGGAGGCAGTGGCAGATGGGCTCTTTTGGGGAAGGACTGTGAGAAAACTTTTGAGAGATGGAGTGTGTGCTGGGGGAAGTCAGGGAGGCTCCCAGGGGCAAGGAGGGCGAGAAGAGTAGTAGTGAGCTGGGACATTGTGAGGAGAGGGAAAAACTAGGATGGGTCAGATGTCAGGAAAGGGCTCTGCGCTGCATGGGAAGCTGGCCCAAAGCGGTCAGCATGGCCTCAGAGAGTGTGGGGGGAGCTGGGCCGTCCATCTTCCTCCCTTTAGCATCCTTTTCCCTCCCCGGGCCCAAGCAAGCTCCAGGGGACACACAAGCCCTCCACTCTCCATGCACACTGCTCCGAGAAATCCAGCTCAGGGGGACACAACAAGCAGTGTGAAAACTTCAGGCAAGCGTTCACTGATTTGTTTCACTAAATAAGGCGTTCAGATACAGAGGCAAAAAAACCACCAAAAGATGACTGTCATAGAAAAAGCTGTCTTTAGTCAATTCTTGAAAAGAAACATGGGTTGGGACTGCAGACACATCTGAAAATATTGCAGCCTGTTCCTGGAGGAGAGGTGCCAGAAGGGAGGGACACACAATTTATTGAACAAATTGCATGCTGTGATTTGGGTTAGGAAGTTAATGCACCGTGTACTCACTCATGCAGCTTCTCTCCCTCTTTAAATACAGAGGGAAGTAACACATACCATGGCAAGGCACGCACTATTTTGTTCTGAGTGTTTCTCAAAGCGTCATACAAAACTGAATTAATTCCTCCATACAAAATATTTCTGAGGTAACTCAGCCAGTGATATTTTCCCTGTTTGAGAAGAGCAGAAAGTGATTCTGAGTACTGAATTTCTATATAATTTCCATAACTTCACTGAGGAACAGCCAAGTCCCTAAGCACAAGCCCAGGTTGCTGAGAAGCCCAGGCAGCACAAGTCAGGGTCCCTGTGCAGCATCAGAGGGCTCTGTCCCATAGTGACGGTGGGTCTGACACAGTGGTCCATTTCTGCAGTATTTCGTACCAGTGATGAGTGTTAGCCCAGGGCTACAGGATAATTTCCAAGCAGCCACTTGGGCTGTCCCTGGGCATGGCACCAAACTCCCTGGCTGCTTCAGTTACCCGGAGTGGTCTTTGCCTCCTGTCCCGGATGGAGCGGCGTGGCAGGGCACCACTGAGCAGCTCCGCACTGCTCCCCAGGGGTGACGGGCTTTCAGCAGTGTGTGAAGTGCCCCGGTTAGCAAGAAGAGTTTGTAAGCTGGTTGTGAAGAATGTAAAGCACTTTTGGATTCTTCTGGATGAATGACAAATAAATGACAACAGTGAAGTTATTAACTGGCTGACATAACTGGCTCATTCAGACGCCCAGCTCTGCTCAGTATCTGCATGACCTCACCTCTGCTTGGGAGACAAAGTTTTTACTTACTGGTTGGCCAAATCTGAAAATAAAATAAAAAAAAAATCCAACATTTTTCTGGCAAGAGGAATGAGCAATGACAGCACTCTGGGCAGGGCAGTGCACTGGCCAGCTTTGTCAGCTCAGGAGGTGACTTCAGCTGGAATTAGCAGAGGGAATACCGCCCAAAGACCAGGCTGAGCAAACAAGAGCAACCATCGGGAAGGGCACCAGCCTTCCCTCCTGGGAGAGAGGACACAAACAGGGCTATGCAAGGTTTCTGTGCATGGGAATGGGTGACTGAACAGCATGGTCTTCATTTTCCACTGCAGGCAGGAGCAATTGCATATGGTCTTCCAAGCAAAGGTTTACTCAATGCGGGATGGATTTCAAGTGAAGCATGGTGTAAGACATAACTGGTCTCTTGCTAATTTCCCTGATTTACAGCTACAGCTGCATTATTGTGCTTACATTTCACATGACAGGGTGTTATATCACAGGGCCTAGGAGATCACCAAAACAAACTGTACACAAAGAGCAAATAACTGGCTAGGCCTCATGATAGTGGTCACCAAAATGAAGATAACTCATTAAATTTGATGAAAGGGTTTTTCTTCTAAATCACGTGCCATGAGCACACAGGTGACAGCCTCATGGTCAATGAGCACCAAGCATTGCTGCAAAGCCTTTGTCACATGTAACTGGTGGGAGCTGCTCGCTGGTGGACACGTGGGAGACACACACATGTCCAGGCACAGTGTCCCCTGCGGGCAGCAGATGGTGGCTCTGGTGGAGCAGTGATGAGACACGGTGGCAGGGGTGCCTGCGGTGTTCGTCAGATCAGCCCATCCCAAATGAATAAAAAGGCCTTGCCATCCTGTCCAAGCCCCTCTCTTGGGATACACAAGGGGACTACCTGGGCTTGTCAGGGAAGAAGGACTTGAGCTGTGAAAACAGCAAGAGAAAACTTTGGATTCTGATAAGAGACAGTCAGGCACCTTGCTCCATCCACGTCAGAAGGAATTAGGTACTTAAGCAGCTTTCCAAAGCTTGCACATACCCATCGAATGAGGAATTTTGTCATTTCAAGTTATTATTACATTCTTTTGTAGTCAGCAACAAAACCCAGTTTAAAAATAGGAAGCGATTGCGGAGAGGCAAGAGGAACAGGATGAGTTTTCTGGTTGTTTCACATAGGGAATTGGCGGTGGTTGCCTCTGCTGACAGCAGCGCTGCACATCATTCCCGCATCCTGACCAGTCCTCTCCAGCCTTGGACATCCCCGTACCACTGCCTGCCCTGGACCCATCTCTTCAGTAACCAGTAAGGTATCAGCAGCAAGTGAGGATTATTTATCTAAGATGCAATGGCACTTTCAGGAGTTTGACTGGAATACCAACAGGAGAGCCCCCTTTTCCTTTCTGTTACCTAATTTTGAAAGTATTGATGGCTCCATTGTTGGTACTGTCTTGCTAGCAGAGCTATAGCATATTAATGCTGAAATCTGATTCATTTTTCCCATGCAACAGAACTCATGGGTCAAAAAATGAGGAAAAAATCCTGGTCTGGATAGATGCTGGATCTCTTATTTACCCATTCTTGCTTACAGAGGTATTTTAATGGACAGGTCAGATAATTTGTTCCCCATCGCAAAGGCCTGGTTTCTAATGTTGATTTAAATACAGTACTGAATCTTCTCCAGATTAAAGATCTTTCCTTTTAAATCAATTTGTCTATTATTACAAAATTTAAAGTACACCACTCAACTAGATATTTGTACTTCTTCAAAGATCTATAATGTGAACAATACTTGCACATTGTTCCCTAAATGGCCTCCTGGATTTTTGCCTGGGATTAAGTGCATCAGATGACGTTGGGCCATCTGTGCTGTGCTTTGCTATTATTTTATTCTGAAAAATAAATGAACAGAAGAAAACATTATGGTAGTTGCATCCGCCCATTTAAAGGGCATGTGTTTAGCCAAAAACCAATATCATTCAACTATTAGCATCATCTTATCAGATCTTCTTTCTCTGAAGAAAATACATAATGTGCATTAATAGTTCATTATTTGTTATGTGATTTCTCAGCTTTTGTTTAGGCTTGGAAGATTTATAGAGGAACACTTAAAGTCTAAAATATGCTGACTGTCAAAGTCCTGACTTTACTCTGGCTCAAGAGGACAATCATTTGTCTGGTCAGCCTCCATGCTGTCTTAGAATAAGAATGAGACAAACTTTGAATTCATATATAGCCCCACTGTAATAAACAGAACATTACATTCCAGGTTATCCAGGTTATTTCTGTCCAAAGAAATACTTTCTATGTGACCATGCTCCAAACAATAAGAATTTTTTTAATTCTGAGAATTATTTTCTTTATGACTAATAGCAAATACCACCAGGCAATGTTCGGCTGTGTGATATAGACCAAAAGTGCAGACACAGTTTGGCAGAGTCCTGATGTAGACCTCAGAGCAAACCCCTCTAAGTGTTGATACTGAACTCACCCCCACACATGGAAACACTTTCACCTGAGCATAATGCAATGATGCATAACGCATAATGTGTATTGTGAATCTGAGCTGACCACAGCTGTGATGGAGTGTGCCTAACATCACTCCCTCTCCGCACCACACAGGGCTTGGGCTGCACTGGGGAGTGTAACTGCAGGAAATGCTGCCTTCCTTTCTCCCCTTAATTGCAGCCATGTCTGCAAAAAATTTCCACACAGCTGATAATTTGAGGCACAAAGTTAGACTTGGGTAACCTCTGCAGTGTCTTACTCATCCATCACAGTTTTTCAAGCTCCCCCAGGAGTGGGCATCCCTTTATTCTGTGCACTTCTACTTTATTCTGTGCATTTTCTACTGCACGCTGTCAAGAATAATTTTCGTCCATAAGGCTCTAGCACTTGGCAATGAGCGTCTTTGCTACACTTAGTGTCCCTCCAGTGCAGAGTGTGAAAGCTCATTGAGGAAGGCAAAGATATCTTAGGGGGCAGGAGGAGACTTACTGCATCTCTGCAAATCAGCACCCACCTGCCAGTGCGGCAGCCCTGTGGTCGGTCCTCCCGGGGGATCCTCTTCATGTTTGAGAAACTGGGCAGTCTCCGACAGCACTGACAACTGTGTTTCTTTGGACTTGTTTGACTTGGACTTCAACTGGTTGCTGTTTAGTTTTGACTTGTCAGCAGACTGTGTCTGTGATTAATTCTCCTCATGAATGGAAATACCACGGGCTTTTTGCAAATACAGTTTCTGTTTCTGGGTTATTTCTTGTGACAAATGACATCGAGCATCTCTTCCTGGCTGCATACTTCACACTGCAAGATGTTCTCTTACATTTCAGGCTCAATATGTTCCTGTCTCTTGACTGTTCTGTCCTTGAGACAGAGCAATATGCCACGTGTGACAAGAGAGCAACTTCAGGGACTCCTACTCTGCCCACAAGTGACAGTACAGAGATGGCATCTTATCTGTGCTGGTACCTCTTTCCCACAGGTATCAAGTCCTGCCATGTTCTTTACTGGTGCCAAACTACAAACCACAGCACTCTTTTTTCATCAGACTTTCATCAGACTTTCCACAAACTTCTCTCTATGGTCATTCTCATTTTATATTTTAAGCAAACTTCAGGTGCTACAAACATTGCTCAGGGCCCCTCAGAGATACTTTTGTAGTTGTGGAGGATATGTTATCTCTTGGGTCCTCAGGATCTGAAAAAGATCAATGTTTTAACATGTTGATACCTTTCACATTTTTCTAGTTTACATTTTCATCAATAAGTCATGGCCCCTATTAACACAAGGATAAGCAGAATTCACAGTGGACTGAAAAGCTCAAGCTTTCTCATATATAATATATACAAATCCATATATAGAATTTCTATATATATTATATATACTCTGTTCTTGTGAGACCCCACCTGGAGTACTGTGTCCAGCTCTGGGGTCCCCAGTACAAGACGGACATGGAGCTATTGGAGTGAGTCCAGAGGAGGGCCAGAAGATGATCAGAGGGCTGGAGCACCTCTCCTGTGAGGACAGGCTGAGAGAGTTGGGGTTGTTCAGCCTGGAGAAAAGAAGGCTCAAGGGACACCTTAGAGCAGCCTTCCAGTACACGAAGGGGCCTACAAGAAAGCTGGAGAGGGACTATTTACAAGGCAGTGTAGTGACAGGACAAGGGGTAGTGGGTTTAAACTGAAAGAGAGTAGACTTAGATTAGATATTAGGAAAAATTTCTTTGCTGTGACGGTGATGAGGCAGTGGAACAGGTTGCCCAGAGAAGCTGTGGATGCCCCATCCCTGGAAGTGTTGAAGGCCAGGTTGGATGGGTCTTTGGGCAACCTGGTTTGGTGGAGGGTATGCCTGCCCATGGCAGGGGGGGTGGAACTAGATGGTTTTAAGGTCCCTTCCAACCCAAACCATTCTATGATTCTATGATTCTATGATTCTATGATTCTGTATATCATATACTATATATAAAGTGTGTATATATATGTATACAGTTTATCTATAATGACTATAAATAATTAATGCATAATGGTAAAACTATTCCAGGTAAAAAAGAGCTCCTGCTCTGTCTTCCAGTGAAGAAAGGCAGAACCAGTGCTTTGCATGACTTGTTTATGTTCCCTACCTGATGCAGACTGAGCTATGGCAACTGCAAATGGGTTCATAGTGTCCTGTATTGCTGTACCTGAGAACTAAGCATTTTTCAGAGGCCAGTAACAATTACATACCACGATATGGCAGTCTGACTGGGAGTGATTTCAAGTTATTGAGACCCATAAAGCAAAGGTCTTTCATGTGGAAAAGGCTGAGCAACCGGCTGACCAGCTTCAAAATTTGGTCCCAAGTGCCATTCCCCTCCCCTGATATGAAATGATACATTTGGAGGTTAGATGTCTGATCTGTGGTAACTGCCTAGGCCTCCTCTGTAGCAGATAGAGACGTCTGAAAACAGGTAATTGAAAAATGGCCAATATGAAAATGGCTAAAATGCAGTAACATGAATCCTGTGTTTGAGCCCTTGCATTTTTTTCAGTGTCACAATGTGGTTTCTATGTTTTCCACATTTGTCTGACTCTGTCTCCACAATTCTCCTCTTCCTCCATTTTGCTCTTTCTCATTTCAACCTTGAGAAAATAAGGCTGCAAGGAGACCCCATCATCATGTTCCAGTACTTAAAGAGTGGCTACAAAGAAGATCAAGACTTCCTTTTTACAAGGAGTCACAAGGAAAACACGAGGGTTAATGGGTGTATGTTACTCCTGAGGAGATTCCGACTGGACACAAGAGGAAACTTTTGCACAATGAGAACAATGAGCCATTGGAACAACCTTCCCAGGGATTTCCCAACACTGGACACTTTTAAGATTCAGCAGAGTGTTGGGCCATCTTGTCTAGATGATGTTTTTGTCTAGATGGAGCTTTTGCCAAGAAAAGTTGGACCAGATGATCCTTGAGGTCCATTCCAACCTGGTATTCTATGATTCTATGATTTGTGTTCCTCCTGGCACTTTCTATTCATCTTTCTTCATGTACTTGCGTTGTGTCCCTTCTCCCAGGAACCATCACTTTGGCTAGCTGTGCTGTTTGCCACCAAGACAAATATCAGATACTTGCCCTGGGCAGGCACCGCTGAAGCTCCACTATGGCTTGTCTTCTCTGTACCTAGCTGCACAGTTTTTTCAGTACGGAAATAGCCATGGGCTCTTCAAAGAGAAATTGCACACTACATAAGCCTGCAGAGTAACAGGAAAAATGAAGCAACACAATCAAGATTTTATGAGTTCTGTAATATTGCTGATTTTTTTGCCTCAAAGACAGAAACTATCAGCAAGTTTCCTCTGCCAGAGCTTGGAAGAGACTCAAAAATGTCCCAAAATCTCATAAAATGAAGGCAGCATACATCTATCTGCAAGGAATGGAAGGGAAAGCACAACAAACCTGTAGCATCACACCTTAGGGAGAGGAGCAAGACACACGACCCTTCCATTTGACTCAGGCATTATACAAAGTATTGATGCATAATCATTTTCACGTGAGAGACAGTGCCTTCAGCAGAATCAGAGTGCAAGTCACAGTAGTGTGAGTTGGGGATTTGGTTATCTTCTTCAAACTGCCTACTCCAAGGGGTGTTTTAACCATCCCCCTCCCTCAGACTGCTCGAACATTACAAAGGCTGCTCTGACTTGCACTCTCTTGTAACAAGCCTGGAAATTAGCTCCAGACTGTAATAGCAGTGGTGTATCTTAATCACACCCATTTACGCTGCTGCATGGCCTCAGGGTAAGCATGCATCACCTGCGCATATGCACAGGCTCTTTGCCATTGCCTTCAGCCCTTGCAAAGAGAGCAACCCCGCTGCTGGATGCAGCATAGGTTACAATGGAAATATGAGTCCTATGGTGTTCTCTCATTACAGTCATGCAAGAGAAGATGTGTCACATCTTAGAGTGCATTTTTTTAGCAAGCAAGTCAAAGAGCTGAGGTGATCAGCATGCTACAGAGAGGTTCATCCTTATGCACCGCCCCTCCAAGCAAGCAGCCCCAAGGAAGGAGCCACAAGTCCCTGGGAAACACATTGAGCCCTTTGCAGAAATCACAGACAGACACATTCGCTCATGCACACAGAAGCCCCTGACACCAGAGGCATCCCACAGGGGGTGGGGGCTGATAATGTAGCCAAGTCTCATGACTTTATCATGAATCTTATAAGGGTCAATGTTTATTTTAAAGTTCCTGGAGTCATAGTTTCATAGACTTAGCAATAACATCATCCTGGGAGTTGATGCCTAGTGTATTATCCACTATTTCCCTGAGTCTATTCCAGTTCTGTGCGTTTCCTTCTATATTCTTCATCTTTCCTGGAGCAATTCTGCTTTTTATCATATTAAAGCACATATTGCCCAGATGGACCCACTTAACCAGTCAATGCATCTCATCTGCATGCCTGATCTGTTCCTCTCATTATTTACCACAACACCCATATTTGTGACACNGTGTGTGTTTCTGTGCGTGGTGGCATGGTACAGGAGCATGGCTTTTTCAACCAGCACTGCTTCACATCTGGCTGGACCAGACAGGATGCAAAGATGATACCATTATTTGCACCCATTACTGAGACAGACCCCTAGTTACATTTTTAAGATTACAGCCTCATCAACATGATAACTGTTACAGGAAGGGGAGGTCTAACAACCTTGTTAGCCTGTCGACTGGCATTAATTACACTGCCCTCCTTTTCCAGTTGTTTTCCACATCTGCTTTCTGGTGTCTGGCCTGTGTCTGTGTATGGTTATGTGGGAACTGTAGCTTATATTTAAGATAAAATAAATATTTAGTCCTTCTAGTTTCAAGGCAAAACCTAAAACCCCAAAAGCTAATTAAAAATCCCAAAGTTTATAACTTGGTATAATCTCATGGCTTTTAAGTTACTGTTGTGAATTTCTGGAGCCTGCTTCCATGAACCAGCAACAAAGTGTGCCTGGGGCTGAATGATGGGAACTGCCCCCAAGGGGCTGGGGAAGTGGCCTTGAGCCCCAGCAAGGCAATTTGGGGAAGGTCTCTGGACTGCCCTCAGCTCTGGCTGAGGTGGCTCCCAACCTGCCTGGGAGGGTCAAAGCTGAGGAAATAGCTAAGTACATAAACTTCAGGTATGAGTGCAGGCACAGCTGGCAGGACTGGATGTCCCTGTACAGCACTGCAGGAGAGAGGAAGGACCGTGACAGCTCAGCCCCGCTGCCGCCACAGGCAGCACCAGCCAGCACGGATGCTCCTCTGAACCTCACCCCACAAACCCTTGCTTGCCAGTGTCTGCTAGTTAACTGTGCTCATGCTGTGTGTAAATCCCTGGATTAGTGAATAAAAAACAACCTTTCTGCTGATTACCAAGGGAAGGGAATACGCAGTAAAGTAAATGAACTGAAAGCCTGTACCAGAAGAAGAGTGGCTGCTGCTCCTGCAGTGGTGACCAAATGGTGAGCAGGGTCCACGCAGCAGTAGCAGCTGCGTCCACACATGTGTGTGGGACCCCTTTCAGCTGCCAGACCCCTCACACCCTGTGGAGTCAGTGTATACCTGTACCAAAAGCAGAGTTAGGAGGATTTAAAATATCAGAGACTGATCCTCACCATGTGAACATATTAATTCCCCAAATTATATCACATCAGCTCCAGGGAGTGAAATTTGTAACACCTCATGTACCACTGCTGCATATGAAAGCCCTGAAAAAGAAGCAAGCATCAGGAGAGAGGAAAGTGCTTTCTTTGGGGAGGTTCCTGGCTTATAGGAGTGAAGCACAAGGGAGAATTCACAGNACAACACCCATATTTGTGACACCTGCAGATTTCACCAATTGCAGCCACATCTATTCCTTCAGACTATGAGTGAAGATGCCAAATAACATTGGCCCAGGTACCATCCCCAAAAGTTTTTCCACACAGTTCTTCTGTTGGATGAGGATTCAACATTTACAATGACTTTTTAATAACTGTTAGTTCACCTATCTAATAAGCACTATGGCCATTTGACCTTATATGTGAATAGACATATATATATATAAAATTATTTTTAATTTTT
>VXBL01004953.1:43867-92861 GCA_013400195.1 Aramus guarauna
AGTTTCAAGGCAAAACCTAAAACCCCAAAAGCTAATTAAAAATCCCAAAGTTTATAACTTGGTATAATCTCATGGCTTTTAAGTTACTGTTGTGAATTTCTGGAGCCTGCTTCCATGAACCAGCAACAAAGTGTGCCTGGGGCTGAATGATGGGAACTGCCCCCAAGGGGCTGGGGAAGTGGCCTTGAGCCCCAGCAAGGCAATTTGGGGAAGGTCTCTGGACTGCCCTCAGCTCTGGCTGAGGTGGCTCCCAACCTGCCTGGGAGGGTCAAAGCTGAGGAAATAGCTAAGTACATAAACTTCAGGTATGAGTGCAGGCACAGCTGGCAGGACTGGATGTCCCTGTACAGCACTGCAGGAGAGAGGAAGGACCGTGACAGCTCAGCCCCGCTGCCGCCACAGGCAGCACCAGCCAGCACGGATGCTCCTCTGAACCTCACCCCACAAACCCTTGCTTGCCAGTGTCTGCTAGTTAACTGTGCTCATGCTGTGTGTAAATCCCTGGATTAGTGAATAAAAAACAACCTTTCTGCTGATTACCAAGGGAAGGGAATACGCAGTAAAGTAAATGAACTGAAAGCCTGTACCAGAAGAAGAGTGGCTGCTGCTCCTGCAGTGGTGACCAAATGGTGAGCAGGGTCCACGCAGCAGTAGCAGCTGCGTCCACACATGTGTGTGGGACCCCTTTCAGCTGCCAGACCCCTCACACCCTGTGGAGTCAGTGTATACCTGTACCAAAAGCAGAGTTAGGAGGATTTAAAATATCAGAGACTGATCCTCACCATGTGAACATATTAATTCCCCAAATTATATCACATCAGCTCCAGGGAGTGAAATTTGTAACACCTCATGTACCACTGCTGCATATGAAAGCCCTGAAAAAGAAGCAAGCATCAGGAGAGAGGAAAGTGCTTTCTTTGGGGAGGTTCCTGGCTTATAGGAGTGAAGCACAAGGGAGAATTCACAGGAAACTTGGTTGGAGCTGTAATCTCCTGTTGAATGTAAATGTGTGTCAGTTCCTGTTTAAACAAAATTTGTAGTCTCCAAGTAGCCACAGTGGCAAGTTAATCTTTGTGTTTTGTTACTATCCAAAACCCTGAGCAAGCCTGGACTTCTCCTGTGGTATCTGTAGTACACGGACAGGACAGAACTAATATAATCTAAAGACAAATAGAAGATAAGATGAGAAAAGGAGGCAAAAAAAAGAAAGACTACGAGTTTTGCAATGGGTTACTGAGCCACAGTGCAACCAAATGTAGACCTCAGTGCATCTAATATCCAGTCCAGTGTCTGTTACCCATTAACTTGGGGAATTCCTGTACCATGGCATGTTCTCTTTGAAAGGGAGCACAACTCCTGTAGCAACCACAAAGAAGTTGGGTAAAATAGATATATGCACCTATACAATCTGTAGGGTATGCTATGCAAAAAGGCCAGTTTGAGTGCCTTTTTAGGAAGCTCAGATATCCCAAAGAGACTGTCTTGCTCTCAAATTTTTCAAGTATTCTTCCTGGGATGTGTCAGCAAGCTGTTCAGTGGCATGAGCTGTTCAAGGGGAACAAGGGCAGCGTTGGCCAGTTTCTGCAGTCAAGCAAAGCAACCAGAGCACAAACATCTGCCACTGAGACGATTCAAGAAAGTAGTCTTTTCTTAATCTGAATTGCTTTTATAGAAAAACCTACAGATTTTTAAAACTAGCTCAAACTGATCACCCCTAATATGAGTCCAATCCAAAACAAGAATCTGAGCAATAGTGATGCAAACATCTGTACAGCAAAGACCCTATACAGCTATGAAACTGCAGCTTTATGTGGAAAAGATCACAGTGGAAGGACATTCACTTCTCTTCTTAGATGCCACCCCACCTTCCATTCATTAACAGGAATGTCTTCAGTATAGAATATTTTTATATGTTATTTATCTTCCTTCCTATTCTATTACAAAATCAGGAAGCAAAAAACTTTGTCTCCTTTCTCATCAATGGGCTCTGAAAAAAATCCCTCCCCTTTTTTCAAGCTGTAAAGTTAAAAAGCAAAATAAAATTAATTGAGGTGAAATCTTTATGAAGTGAATTAATATATGTGAAGTTTCCTGTTGAGACTTATACTTACAAATGGAAAAAAGAGCTAGGTCTAGTTGCTCTCAAAAGCAAAACTTTCAAGTTATCTTACTCATCTAACTTTCCAGCTGGTTTGTGTTGCAAAATAATAGCTAAGTACTGTAAATGAAGTAGGGAAAATTGCCTCTGTGGCCACATGCAATACTTTTAGAGAAATGCAAACACAAAGGAAAGAAATATAGGAAGTCTGTACAGGAAATGTTTGCTTAAAATAGTATTCAGCTTCTTCTTTGCTTGCAGAATTTTGATATTTTTATATTCCCTACACTCCCTCAAGCAAGAGGCTGCGTGTTTGCAGACAGCACTGACCCCAGTGAGCACAAGTTGCACCGGTGGGAGGCCAGGGAACAGTTGTGTGTGTGTAAGATTGCCATGTTGATGTCAAGGGAAACAAAGGACACACCTCTGCCTTATCTGCAGAGGTAAAAATAAACCAATAGTCATTATTAGACCACCACATAAAACAGAGCTTTCCATTCTGTCCGCAGAAGCAAAGCAGACCAGTCCCACACCACTGGCTAGTTTTGCTCCTAACTTGCCTTGTATTACCATTTGTTTTGGCTCCTGGCCAGCCCATTCAGAGCTTTGAAGGTGCTTGAACTCACAAGAAAAATCAACAGCTATTTGCCTAACATTGTTCTTACCCATGTCGCTATATTCGGATTCCACAAAATTAAGTTTGTTTATTACTGTTTATGATGTTCCTGCTTTTCTAGTATTTAGAAAAATCCTTCAAAGCAAGAGTCTTATGTGAAAAAAAAACACACAAAAACCATCTTTTTCTTTCAAATTCTCTAGTTTTGCTTGCTCTGAGCTTGATTAGCTATCAGCACTCTTCATCCATATTCTGCACAGTACTACTTGCTTGGGTTTTGCACAGAAAATAGGGAGTTTCTTGCACAGAATAGGTCACTCTTGAACTTCAAGGGATTTTGTAATGTTTTGTCTCCAGAGTCGCCAGAGATCTTCTTCCAACTCTTTCATCTTGTTGTAATTGGTCCTTCCATGGAAATCCTATCTGGTCAAGTGCATCAAGACGTGTGCAGGAATTGACAGGTATTTTAATGCATATCATTAAAATGTGCCCCGCAACTTCAAAGCAAGTGAATTCAAGAGCTTTACAACGCAGGGTGCATATTGGGGTCCATGCCAAGCAGATGTATAGAGAGGTTGTAGAGGAATAAGCTGACCATGGAAATGACAGCAAGAGCCAGGAACGAACCTGCACTCACTGAACTCCAATCTGGTGCACTCTGCATGGGACCAGGCACTTCTTTACATTGAATAGCCCTAAAATATCCCTAAAGCAGTGATACTTCTTACCCTGTCCTGGGAAAATGAGCTTGTATTTTATTACATATAAGTTTGTTAACCTATTAACCTAATCAAATGGCAAAGTAAAGTACTCAGAAGGCAGAGTCAGCCAATAATCAATCTCCACGCCCAATACATGTTACAAGAGCGCTGAAGTGCCTGATCCTCACCAGGTCCCTGTGCCTGTTCAGTGCTTAAGAAGGACCAGGCTTGCTGAATGAATGGCTGCTTTATCTGCTGACCTCCCTGAGCGGCCCTATGGTACAGAGGTGTCCCCAGCAGTGTCCAACTGCTGCTCTGACGACAGGCTCATTCATTCCCTGCTGTGGTGCTCGCAACTTCACCTTGATGCACGAGTATTAAGTCTTTGACACTCACCACGTTATGAGAAAGTGGCATGGTCTCTTCCTCATGGTTGGGGCACTGAGGCCCAGTGTTGTGGGTTAAGCTGGCCAGCAGCTAAAACAACCACACAGCCCACTTCCCCCCCTGCAGTAGGATGGGGGAGAGAATTGAAAAGAAAAAGGTAAAACTCGTGGGTTGAGATAAAAACAGTTTAATAGGACAGAAAAGGATAGTAGTAGTAGTAGTAGTAGTAGTAATAATAATAATAATAATAATAATAATAATAATAATAATAATAATGGAATATACAAAACAGGTGATGCACAGCACAATTGTTCACCACCTGGAGCTGATGCTCAGCTAGTTCCTGGGCCACACCATCTCCTAGCCAAGCCCCCCAGTTATATACAGAGCATGACATCATATGGTATGGAATACCCCTTTGGCCAGTCTGGGTCAGCTGTCCTGGCTGTGTCCCCTCCCAGCTTCTTGTGTGCCCCTGCCTTCTCATTGGCAGGGCAGTGTGAGAAGCTGAAAAGCCCTTGACTGCTTGTCAACAACTAAAAACATCAGTGTGTTATCGACATCATTCTCATCCTAAATCCAAAACACAGCAGTATACCAGCTGCTAGCAAGAACATTTACCTCTACCCCAGCCGAAACCAGGACACCCAGTGAGGCAGGCTGGAGTCAGTAACATGCAGACACGATGGCAGTTCCCACCTCCTTTAGGTGCCACAGCATCTTCTGTGGTCCCCTGCAAATCAGACCCAGATGTCTCAGAAAACAGACGCCAGAGAAGGAGGAACCTACAGAGTGTTTCCACCTGTTTTAAGTGATTTTTCTAGCAATTAAAATGCTGTGGCACAGCAAGGACAGAATCCAGTTATCCGGGACAATTTTTAAATCATACTTACCATAAGGCCATCCCTTGTCTCCTGCACTTCTTGTCCTGTCCATTGCAAGCATTCAGGAGAACTGCTGGTGGGTCTTCTGGGATGGTAGGCTCTGGCCCTTTTGGCTCAATCTCCCAACACATTTCTCTGCCCACTGGATATCTCCATCCATGAAGGGCATCATCAGAGCTCCTTTCCTTCTTCCACATCTAGCACTGCCTCTCCCTCCATGCCTGACTTTTTAATAGAAAAGTTCTCAAAACTCATCTGGATTTGTAGGTCTGTGCCCCTTTCTCTAAACCTCCTAACAGGGAGGGTCTTTATTTCTTGACAGTTGTAGGCTTGGCCCTAGCACAGAGTGGCAGTAAATGCAGTATTTCCAAAATCTTTCCCATGGCAGCAGTTGTAATTAGCACTATCTATCTTCTGCACTAAATGAGAGAGGGACTATACCACGAAACAGCAGTGCTGAGACACTGTCACAACACACATGAAGGGGGCTGAATTACAGTTCTGCTGCTGTTTCTTGGCATTTGAGTGTTTGACTTTGAAACTTTAACAACCTTCACAGGCTTCTTGCTGTAATGCATGCACACACTGAGGTTTTAAGAGCCATGTATAGGAATTTGAAATCTTTCATCCACCAGAGTGGATGCAAGGAGCTCTGGCTCAGCTGTGACCCCTGACAGAAGCCCTCCCAAAGTCCATGAGCAGTAGGACTTCTAAAGCCATCGCTGCTTTGAAAATAATCAGACTATGTATACTGCTCACCCGTCACCCGGGTAGTCAGCCAGTCAGAAAGGTTTCATCTGAGGTGATCTTGTCTAACCATGTTCTCCTGCTGCCTTTAAATGCTGCACTTTTTGCTTCATCCTTACTATTGCTATCACAGCATCACTGGGCTTCAGCAGAGATTAGGGTTTCATTGTGCAGGGTGCTGCTCTGCCACTGAGGAGGAGAGAGTGTCTGCCACTAAGCACTTACGTCTAAATAGACTGGACAGACAAAGGGGTCCAGAAAGGGTGTACCGCTGTCTCTCTTTGGCAGCAGAAGAAAGAAATATCAGCACAGACGCTACCACAAAATCACACTGGAAATCTGTACTGGAAACAGATTTGTAACCCCAGTGTTTCTCTCACCATTTTACCACAAGACTATCCTTTTATTGTTTGCTCTCAGTTCAGAAACAATGCTTTGGGAAAGTCTTTTTTTTTTTTTTTTTTCTTTATTCTGCTCCCGAAAATACAGTTGCTACATGTGATTTAATACTGAGTTTTGAAAACAGGCTTGCACTGCTGTCCTGTTAAAACACCTTTCTTGCATGCTTTGGATTCTTGCGTGCTTGTGCCTGTCACCTTTTATATAAAATGCGCACAACTTTCAAACATGATGTGAAGAGCTCAGCTGCAGCCTCTGCAGAGATCTCTGCAGAGATCAGGCTGACCCTGAGACAGCGCTCTGATTAGTTTGATAGCCTAGAGGCCTCCATCAACCTACAGGGAACAGGCCACAGCAGGGTTGTTTGGGTTTTTTTCCTCTCTAAATAGCAGTTTGAACTCAATAGAACCAAAACAATTAGGTTGGAAGTAACTATTAGTAAAGAACCATCATTTTAATTCAGAAAGGCAAAATTTAAAAGGAAAGCTCATAAAATTATATTTAGTGCATTTATTGGAAAAGATGAAAGCCTCTCCCTTTTTCACATAAAAGTTGTCTTCAAAAGGCCATGATATTCCTCCCAAACAAGGAAGTATGTGTTTTTATTTGTGTGGTTGTAGCACAGCTGTGGGCTGTACTCTGTTTTGTGAGCTGAAAAACAAATCTGGTCCCTTGCTTTTACAAATGTATTATCAAGTGGCTTGAAATGTCATGAAAAGATTCAAGTTTGAACACTCTAAAAACTTCACTGTCTTTTATGACCAGGATGTAGAAGGATTATCAGATTATGTATGGATTGGCAGCTCTTGGGATTTTATCATGAGTCCCATTATACATCATCATTTCTTTTCTGAAAGTCCCTGATGCCAAATCTTGTAAATAGATAAAGGTCGCAGTTTTCATTACAAAGAAAATATAAATTTCTCCCTTATTGCTTGGAGGGGGGAAAAAATGGCACAAAACATTTCCTTAGTTACTTTTAATGGTATCTACAATGTAACTAAAAAAATCCCATAGCTCTGAATTTTCTTTTTAAGGCAGTCTACTGATGCGTTGAAAACTGACTCCTGGCTTTAAACTGACTGTGGTTAGCAACTCTGCAATCCATTTATGCTACAAACACACAAAAACAATGGCAAAACAGAAAAACTTGGAGAAAACTTCCAGCTTTCCCCAGTTGGTGCCCTGAGAAGCTGTAATTCTTGCCAAAGTGTCATGTGCTTATAGGCCTGGCAGTGGCAACACATTTGAACCATTTGACTTGACTTTGGGATGGCTTCCCTTTCTCAGCGAGCAAGATATGGTCCTTATGGGCTGAGCTCACATCCAACCTTCCTCCCTCCTACTGCCCAGTGAGTCAAGTATGTTGGGAAGCATAAATTATTTGCAGAGTTCACTGTGGGCTAAGGCTGAGGACTACTGTATTGAAGATGCTCAGGGTCATTCATTGATCTGGTCCATACAGTGTTCCGTGCTCAGGGTCAGGAAACATGGCCTGGTTTCCTTCTGCCTCCTGTTTACCAGAGGAAGAAATAAGTTCTGCAATATGCACCTTTCATTTGGCTTCTCCTTAGCCTTTCCCAGAGGAGCCCATAAAAACCGTTACTGTGTCCTTTTGTGGAATGATTGTCACCTTTAAGTCTTTCACTGGTGGTAGCAGGTTGCTTTTGAATGAGCCATCCTAACTCTGCCAGTCAAAATCCTCATACTTCACATTCCTTGTTCACATTGATGGAGTTTGGAAAAGTTATGCCCGAGAGTATCGTGCCATTGCCCATATGTGTGTGCTGCCTACATAGCAACAATTTGCAAAACACAATTGCACCATTTAAGTGTGTTATGTGATTAGCACAAGCAGGGATCTGGTCCTGCATGCTGTGTCTGTGCTGTTCTGCTCATCATTTCTGAGATCTATAGCACCAGATAATATGATACCACAAGTCTGTAATTTTCAAGCTTAAGCAAAGTATTTCCTTAGATTGGTGACTAAACTAATTTTTATGACATGTCATTTCAGTAAGGACATTGCTTTATTTCGCAGAAGGGTTTCCCATAGATAATGGTTGTTAGTTGGCTGAGTTGGAATCTGACAGGATTAAGGAAATCTAAACTGACAGCTGGTTTTGTGCAAGGAAGCATAATGTGGCTGTTGTTACAAGAGGCAATGTGGGATGTTTTTGCACAAATGCATGACAAGAGGGCTTGCTCTTAGCTGTATATATAAGTGCAGCTTAGCTGCTAAAGCAGCGCATCAGGGCTAAATGCCTTGCAGAGTAAACTTAATGTGACTTTTTCATCATGCACAGTTTATGGTTATAAATATGTTTTTACTCACTATAGTTGTTAGGAACAGATGTTTGAATTCTGGTGAAAATAAAAAGGAGACATGTTGCCAATTACCTTAAAGAGAAGCCAAGTCAGCTCACCACTAAAGAGTGAGGATCCATAGCTGGATTGCCTCTCCAGATAACACCCAGCTCATAGGTATTCACAGCTGGTACAGCAGAAGCGATGTGTCCTATCAGAAACAGCACCTCAGACGCTCGCTTTTCATACCTCAGCTCCTAGGTTTTATTTTCTCCGAGCAAACTGCCCAGCAACTGCTGAGCACGGGCATTTAAAAACAAATGGAGTTTCAATGGGACTGCACAGCTCAGTGCTCGGAGGCACCACTGCCACTTCTGCTGAACTCAGCAGGCACTGAGGCAGCTACCGGCACTGAAGGTGCCCGTCTGGAAATACAAAGCATTTCTCAAGGTTTTTTTCAGTCAGGAGAGATTTTACTATATCAGTTGAGCTCACAGCTGCAAAATCTTAGGAATGGTTTTATTACAGCTCTGTGTAAAATCACAGGCTGCGCTTCAGCATGTTTTGCACAGGTTTTACACTACTGCTACTCTAATGAATGCCCCAAAGTAACATCAAATTTCCATCAGTGTCAGTGAGGACATAGCTGAGCCCAGGATGTACTAAGTGCTCAGCACAATGCTAATGATGTTTTGGTGACTCTGATAGGATTGAGGCATAGATGTACTCACATGGGACTGACACTTGTCAGTATTGGCTAAAATAAAAATGGAAAAAGCATTCAGAAGAGATGAAAGCAGAGGGACAGGGTGAAGGCGTGATGGTGATACATGCTGAAAGCACAAGAGCTAGTGACCGGCATAAAACATGGTACTGCAGAGCAAGGCAGAGGGCAGAGAAAGCATCAAGTGTTCCTTTGACCATGAATGCCATAAATCTGCAGTCCATCTTGCCCTTGCTGTGGCACCCAGAGGACACAGCTACCTGGCTGGACAAGCAAGTCTGAAGAAAGGTATCCAGACTGGGCAGACTGAAGCCCAGGTGGTCCTAGAGTTGCAATTTGGACTTCTGCAGCTGCTAAGTCCAGGGCAGACTGCTCTGGAAAGGAAGCCGTTCCTGAGCATGGAGTGTCAGGTACACCACACTGGGCTTGTGCAAATGAAGGACAGAGAGCTAGTGTCATGAAATCTGAGATTGCCCTTCCAGCACAAATGAGATAGAAGAAACTGCTGCAGTTACATGCAGAAGGACTCCAACATACTTTCGTAAACCAAAACCATATGTGCCCATAGAGGTGCTGTCCCAGGAGACTTAATCTCAGGACTTCCACATTTGGCCATCCTGGAGAAAAGGTTTGCTTCCAGGAGGGGAACACAGTGGGAAATGCCTCCCACCTTGTCCTACAGCCCCAGCATTGGAGGTGACTCAGCACCCTCAGCCAAGCCTTGCCACAAGATCCTTTCTGTGGATGGATGAGACACCTTTGCTGTGAGGTTTTGGGTTTATGCTGCTGTTTGGAATACAGATATAACACTAATTACTTTCACACTAGCTAACATAAACTTAGAAGTAAAGAAGATTGGAATAAATGCGAAAAAGAAGTCCAAAAACTAAGAGGCAAATCTGTTTGATATAAACCTCTATCATACAGGTCCCTCAGAGTCAAATTTTCTTCCTTAGTGCTTTGTGGATCCCTTATTTAGAATACAATATACTTCTTGTGTTGAGCTTGCTGGAAAACAAGTTCTGGTCTTTTCCTGTGGAAATATTCTCCTTCCAAACTGCTGCGTGTCTATGTGAAAGCAACGTGTTCACTCCCATTAACTCAAGTCAGCATCTGATCACAATTAATCCAGCTATTTCACGAAAACACACACAAACAACCCCACCAGTTTATCTTCATTTTCATACTAATTTTCGTAGTAAAATGTGCATAGATGAAATGTGCATGAATTAATACATTCTCTCTGCATTGAAATAAGGGACAAAACAGCAAATCTCTGGCCTTAACCTTTAACTCTGAATGCAGAAAGTGCACTAAAGGCTTACTTAAATGATACAACTGCTGAAGAAGTGTAACTGAACTTGTTATTTTCAAAACAAAATCTTACTGATATTTTCACAATTAAGCCTTTGTAAAGCTTTTTTGAGCATGGGTCATTGAAAATTGCAGAGCTGCTTCTTGCTTTCTAATGAAGTCAAGAAACCATCCAGACTTGCCACAAATGTAAACAAGAGCCAGGAATTCATGTAGAAGCTGGAAAGACCCAACATCCAGTTTTGTTTCCTGAATAAACAGGCTGTGTGAGAACCAGGATATAATTTTAAGGATGGCAACCATTCTCCACTCCATGAGCCTGACTGAACACATTTTAATGAGAAAACGCCAGTTCACTGGAACTGATTAATTCCACATGTTTTCTTGTTTCCTGCTTGCCATGTTCACCTTTGGGAATTCCCACCCAGACTTCAGCTGGGCTTGTGTGGCATCCAAAGGCTCAGGTCGGGCCACCACATTGAGTGTCACAGCACCCAGCTGCCCCTTGAGGACTTGCAGAGTCCAGCAGGCATGAGTTCATCAGCTCCAGAGCTGTGTGGTGATGTGCCCTGCTCATCCCTGGCAGATATAGATGTTTTGAAGACTGCGTGTTTTCCTCCTGCATCCCTTGATATGCTGTTCCCATATGCAGATACTTCTGATTTTACAAACATCTGCTAGTTTCTATTTTCTCCAGATTCACCTTTGAATCATTAGGCTCAATTTGCCTCTTTACTTCATTACAGATGCCGCTGGATTCAAATATTTTCTCCCACTGCAGTCAATTATAGACCAGAATCTAGTCCCTTCTCTATTTTCTTTCCAATATACGAAAGCTATATAAGACTTTATAAGGTTATACAGCTGGATCTCAGTCTGAGTGTGAAAAACATGCATTTTCATAACTTTACTCTTGGGTACCTTTGGGATTTAAAATATGAAATAATAAGAAAAAATAAGACAGTACTTCTTTTTAAGACTGTTGTTTGCAGCTTAAGTCAGTATATTCTATAGATACCTAGGAAGAGGGCACAGCTATTATAGAGTGCAATTTATATAATTTTACATGTATTTATATTATGATTTATTTTATGAGTACATGCAAATGAGTACTCAGTGAAGTTGCAACAGGAAAGAAAGTTCTAAAAATTCTTTATCATCTGCCTAAGAATCAAGACCAAAAAATTAGGAACAAACAAACTTCTAACACTGAAAATGCTCTTTATACTAGATTGGCTAATTTAAACTTTAAAGCACAAAACTGGTCTAAAATCAGAACAGAAATAGGCTAGCAATAACTTGAAACTTAACAGGTTTTGGTATCGGAAGGAGTATCCTAAAACACTAGGTGATTCAGGGCAAAGGTGTTCCTTCTGTGTTGAAAATTGTTCATCAGAATTATGATAATACAACATTATTCCCAGAATATTGTTGTATTTCTTTTAAATGAGGATAACTTTCATTGACTTGGGAATGATTGTGCCCCTCTGTTCTGTGCACAGCATAACTAAATGAAGTAAGATTTTGCAACAAACAGCTGGTCAGTGTAAGGAAGGCTCCAACAAAGGAATATTCCTGAACAGCGAGGAGGTGGTGCAAAGGAGGAAAAGAGCAGTATCATCAGATTTTTGACAAGTTTATGTTTTAATTAAAGGCCTGTCTACCTAAAATTAGTGACGAGTCTCAGTACCACCAGCCAAATGTAGCATTATTGGAGGATTAACCCCAAAACTTTCTGATTCCCTCAGATACACAAGGGAACAGAGTGTTTTCTGGAAGGTGTTGTCAGAGGATGTAACATCCTTCTACTACCCTTGTGGATGACACCGAAAAAGTCGCTTCATCTTCTTCTTTCCCTTGTCCAGCAAGATTTTGGAGGCTCCCCATAGCAGAGATTGCCACTATTTGTATGAGCTCAGCTGAGGTCCCCAGGCCCTTTTGACATGAAGAACAGCAGTAACCCCTCCTCAGCCCCCAGTCCCTGAGCAGGCGGTAGCCACATCCCCTGGTGCTGTGCTTTGGCAGGTGCAGTAGCTTTGGCTCTTAAATTCCCCGCTGGCCCCTGGGTGCTGCCGTAGGGTGGCCAGCCGCTCCCCGCGGAGCCTCCCTCGGGCCGGGGTGCCGGGGCAGCGCCCGCACGGGCTGGGTGCTCCGGCGAGAGGCTGCGCTGGGACGCCCTGACCCCTTGTGGTCAAGAAAGAGGCCATACCGCTTCTCCAAGGGGAAGGAAAGAAAAAAAAAAAAAAAAAGATTTGTTACCCCGGTGCAGTTCTGGCTAGCCTAATCCCTTCCTGCTTTCCCAGGGGAATATCGTGTTGGGCACTGGAATAGCTGTGTGGTGCTTCCACGGGCATCCAGCAGCTCCTGTGGTTGCTTTTCTATGGATGAATTATTTCAGATGTGTGACTTGGCAGGACTCATCCTGCAAGAGGTATCCCTTTTCTGTTGCAGCGAGTTTTGTCAGACTTTAAATGTTGGGCTGAAATTTTCCATGCCATGGACCTTACCTCATCCTCAGTCTTTTGGAGTCCTAGAAGTCTCAGTCTGAGGAAAAATTGTATTTTGAGCATATTCAAAAATAATTGTGCTGTGACTAAAATGTTCTCTGGAAAGGTTTAAACTCCAGAAACTCTGGAAAGGTAGGAAGACCATCACATGAAATTTTGCTGAGGTAAGGCAACAGTGCTTTGCATGAAGATGGTGACTTTTTGGCAAAGCTATAGACCTTTCAAATCTATGGTTTGGACACACTTGGTAGCACCTCACATGTCTCAGCACCTTTTCTACCTTGCATGGTCTAGCCTGAAGCTCTTCAGGCCTTTTCTTGTGGTATTAACCCCAGCTTCTCTGCGTAATATCAGGTCCCTAAGTCCCACCTTGGGAGCTGGGTGACAAAATTAAGGGCCGGATACAGAAATTGGCTAGGTAAGGGAAGAAGGCTGAAGACAAGTGAAGAGTGACAACACAGAAGGGGTGACACTGGGAAGGAATAGCATGTGCTCATGTCCCTTCCCCTCCAGGGCCAGAGCCAGAATTGGGAGTCCCCACGCTCCCATGGCTTGTGGGCAGCAAATGTCTGTGTCAGCCCTGGGCAAGGCATTGCTGGTCAATACCCCTCCTCCAGAGCTTATAACTAGCAGCTGAGGATGAAAAATTGTCCCTGGAGATTTGGGCTGGCCTAGCTACAGTGAAAATGCTGTATACACCAAAAATAGTTCCCAGTACTGAGACAGGGAGTGATAACCAGTACTGCTGACCAGTACTGCAGCAGCTGACGTGGCAGAGGCCAGGGCCACGAGAATTACATTACCTACCCTGGCAGTATGTGACAATAATACCATACTGGCTGATGATACTTCTACAGATATATTTTTTCAGTTTGATTTCCCAGCACCATGGGAAGTTTTACATACAGAGTTGCATTAGAAGAACAAGTTAAATACCCCAAAACTGAGACTCCCAAACACCCTATGAGACCTTTTCTTCTCAAACCCCACCTTGACACAGGATAGAGCCCTCAATTACTGACCACACACAGTTTCCCCACAGGACACCTGCCCAGTCAGGATCAGCCCTGGGGTCACTCTGGAGAAATAGATTTTTCCTTGTCTCTGCTGTAGAGTCAAACCACTTTAGCTTAACAACTTCCAGATGGTCTGGTTTTCAGAGCCTGGCTTGAGACTTCCAGGCCCAGTTGGAACAAATGCTGAGTACTCACAGCTGTATTGACATCATTGCTGCTTTGAGCACTGCATAAAGCTGAACATGGGGAGAAAGCACATCCTTAGTGCCTCAAAACTGGGACTCCACAGCAGTGGTCAATCTTCATTCCAGCTTGTGAGTGTTACACCTGCAACCTTCTTCCTCTTTCAACACTCAGAAAAGACACTTCACTTCTGCAAGTCAAAAGGGGTTATGAATCTGTAAAATGACATTGCCTTTGTAGTTTATTTAAGAATGGAGATTCAGCAAAGATATTAGCTTGGCTTTTAGTTCTGCTGCAATATATTATGGATTTGAGTTTAATGAAAAATAATCTGTGATATGATTTCACTTGAGATAAACAAAGGAAAGCACAGTTTGTCCTGACCTCCTTTAGAACAAAGAATCTGTATCTAGCTGAGCAGCCCTTTTTATGTGGTAGGTGGAGTGAATAGCCCAAAATATACTTGAGGTATATGTACTGAGTTCATACTTAAGAAAAGTATAGTGTAATGAGAACTGCCCATACATAGAGATCAAAGTTCATATGTTGGACAAAATGATAAAGGAACTGATCCCTATCTTGTGTTCAGCCAAGCCACTAGATTCTACACTAGAAGTGTGCTATTGTGTCAGTAGTTTTTGATTTGAAAGACTTCATTATTAAGAAGTTAATTCTCAACAGCAGTAGATACTGGTACAATGAATAGTACTACTACATCCTACAAAACATTGGTAAGTTACTTGTATTCCTAAATTATCTATTAGGGACCTAAACAAAGTCAACGAATCAAAAGCAGACCACAACCAAGTTCACAAGAAGAAATTATTTCCAGATTAAAATAAGCACCTTCCTGTACAGTAGTGATGTGCAATGTGCATGCATCTGTATGCATTGCAGTGGCAATGCACACTTGAGTCGTACATCAAGAAAGATATAGGCTAAAACTGATATATACTAAACTTCCCAACCAAAGAGACCTAGTGGATGAGGCCCTCTAGAGACAGATAGGAGGATCCTCACATTCACAAGCCCTGCTCCTCATGGGGAACTTCAACTACCCTGATACCTGTTGGAGGGACAGCACAGCAGGCCGTAAGCAACTCAGGAGGTTCCTGGAATGCATTGATGATAACTTCATCCTCCAAGTGATAGAGGACCCAACGAGGAGAGGTGCCATGCTGGACCTTGTTCTCATCAACAAGGAGGGGCTGATGGGGAATGTGAAGCTCAAGGGCAGCCTTGGCTGCAGTGACCACGAAATGGCGGCGTTTGAGATCCTCAGGGCAGCAAGGAGGGCACACAGCAAGCTCACTACCCTGGACTTGAGGAGAGGAGACTTTGGCCTCTTCAGGGATCTGCTTAGTAGAATGCCATGGGACAAAGCCCTGCAGGGAAGAAGGGCCCAGGATAGCTGGTTAGTATTCAAGGGTCACCTCCTCCAACCTCAAGAGCGATGCATCCCAACAAAGAGGAAGTCAGGCAGAAACACCTAGAGGCCTGCATGGATGAACAAGGTGCTCCTGGGCAAACTGAAACACAAAAAGGAAGCACTTCTCCTGTGATGACAGGCTGAGAGAGTTGGGGTNTAAAGGATTGACTGATGGTATCCCCCCAAACTGACAATCAGGCTGAATTTTCTTTCTGGAAAGGCTTCTAGACATAGAAAGGTGAATATGTTTTCATTGTGTTGTGCTTGTCTTGTGTTGATTACAGAACAGAAGACCTAATTGTTCTATAGGCCTATACAAAACTATAACATTCAAGAACATATCTACCTGTGGAAGCCCAGTTACTATGTTTGCATATGCAATTATGCACACTGTTCACCAAACACCTGGACTTCTCAAAAATTTAATTACCAAATCTTCACACAAAGTCATAATCCATTCAATGTTGTCATGAGTAAGTTTGACATATCTGCATGAATCTCTGCTTTTCATGTTGAAAATGTATCCAATAGTGTCCTTCAAATACGGTGCTTAAATTCTAAATAAGGAAGCAGAATTAAGCTCTTGACATTATTTAGATCATAAGAGGGGTTCAACATAGGGACGAATCTTTGTAATATTTTACTGCATATGGACAACTCTTAGAGTCAGTTGAGGGCTGTGTGTGACATGATTCCCAGCAATGAAATACCCCTGAGAGAAGGTTACAATTAATCACCAACTTTTGTGTTACCACCCAGCAAGATTTTTATTTTTTCATGCTGAGAGACTTAAGGGAGGGAAAACAGAGCTTGAAAAGACTATGTCCAGACATACTTGCTTAATTTGGCTTTGAATTTGCTCATGCTTCAAAAATTATTCTGAACATCTGGCTTCTTTGTTAATCAGAGAGAGTATGTTTTATTCCCTTGACTTTTTGGTAAGAAAAAATGAATGTATTATAGTCCACCATATGATAAGAATCCTCTGTAACAGTAACAGTTTGCAGGAACTGAACATGACATCATGCTACTCTTGATATGCCCATGTCTGCATGTGTGCGTGATGCTCACGATAGCAATTATTTTCCTAGAGGATTTCAAACCACACACAGGAACCCCACCACCACAGGCACCCAGGAGTGCAGCACCTGCTGAGCACCTGCTGAGCACCATGATGGCCAGCTCAACTCTGCCAGAGACTTACAGGTAGAGAGAGTGATTTACCCAGGTGAGAAATAGTTCTTCTCTTTAGTGATGTTCAACAGGGTTTAAAGATCAGACATCATCAAGACTTCATTTCCTGACACATCAGCCTCTGCTCCATTCCCATCCAAACAGTCATCCTCAGGTACGGCTTCCTTGATTTCCTCCACATGGCGTCTATAGCCATGTGTTATAGCGGAGGGACAAGTTTGAACCCCCATGGAGACTTCAAGCCAGTTCAACTGGCCAGCGAATAGTTTACCTCCTGCTATGCAGAGAGATCAGAGGCTTCTCTCTGCTCCATTCATAGTCTTCAGAGATGTCTCCATCACCATCTTGTCAGTCATGGCCATACTTAGTAAGAAGGAGAACAGAATGCAGCTGCTTCTTGTGACATCCAGCTGGAGCAATGGCTCCTGATAAGTCATGGCAGACAACAAGAAACAGAGCAGAGTCAGGACCTTTCATTTCATATTACTAGCTCCAGTGTCAGATTGGGGAGCTGCTGCTTCTCCCTTTCAGATTAGAGTGGAGAACAGCTCCACCAGACCACAGACTAAATCATCAGCATCATTACAATGAGGAAAGCAAACCATGACACAAGGGTCCTCTGTGCATCAGAGGGCAGCTATGAATAAGGGTTTGGGGCTTGGTTTTTAAGGAGTTTTATTAAATACATATTAAAATGCAGTAACAGGGGACATTAAACATTTGCTGATTAATCAAAATGGTGGGAACTGGATTTCATCAAAAAACCCTCTCACTCAACATTTTCTCACAAAATCTAAGTAAATTATAATAGCAGATAAGGTAGCTAGTCTAAAATAGAGCCTAAAATAGTTTGTGGAACAATGCTTCAGAAATGTATCTATTTTATGGTCAGTAAAGCCTATAGGAAAAGACTTTAAATAGACCTGTTCTGATTTTATGCCACACGCGTAAAAGCAGTACTCCAGCAGACTTGCAGAGTAGCGTTGCCAGCCCTTGAAGAACAGAGATGCCTTGAAGAACAGGCTGCCACTCCTCACTCATTAATGATGAATAAGAGATCTTTAATGATTACCCACATTGGACAGGATCTTTTACTGCAGAGGAGAACAAGAATACTACACTCCTGTCAAAGCACTGCCAGTTTCTGCTAACTTCCTCCATCGAGGAGGGCAGGCACTGGGGCTTGGTCCTCCAACCCTCTTGGTCTCCATGAGCCGGAGGGTTCCTGGCCTGCTGGCAGTACCGGTGGTCGGACTCTGTGCAAACAGTGCAGCCAGCCGTACCTCAGGGCCACGGGGGGTGGGGAGGCATCGTCCGGCAGTCACTCCTCCCCGCTGCCGAGGATGCTGTGGCAGCAGGCCTCAAGGCTGTGGTTGCAGAACCTGCCCTGCTGGGTGGGGGGCAGGACGCCTGGGACGGCAAGAGCACACAGATGGGGAAAGGAGAGAGGAATGGCAGAGCGAGGCTGGCACTGTCTGCAAAAGGCAGAGAGATCATGCAATGAGCTCCTTTTTGGGCTGTTGTTGCAATGGTCTCGGCTCTTCTGCACTACTCAGTTTTGATTATTTTTTTTTACCTTTTAAATGCTTAATTTCACAGATTTTCTGGTCTTTTCTGTGCAATTTAGATTTCATATACATGCATGGACACATGCAAGCACATGTATGACCCGCCTCACTTCTTCTGCGTGGGTCATTCATGAGAAACACCCAGGTGACCCACGATACTGCCTTCCCAGTGCAAGGACCATGAAGCCTGAAAATGACTGCAGGGAGGAGGGAATTTCCTCCACTGGGTCATCTGAGTTTCCCTAACCAGTGACTCTCTCTGAAGCACGCTGACTGAAAGCCACTGATACCGTTACGCTGTCACCGTGTGCCAAATGTGTCAGCAAGGCTCAGGGGCAAGCTGGGCAGTGTGAATGGCAGCTCGTCCTCGCAGCTCCTGGCACTTGCGCAGGGCTCCCTTCACCCCCACCCACAGCCGCCCCACGCGGGCCGTGGCCTGGCTGCCTGGGAAGGGTTGCTGTGACCGCAGACAGCCTCCCGCAGTCAGTGTGTCGCAGACAGAATATGGTCCACGTGGCCAAGGGCTGGTGCTGGTTGCCAGAAGCCCACGGAGGTGCCATTTACAATTGTTTTTCCCCTACTGTAAGCATCAGCTGCACGGGTCTGACAGTTGACCTGGGTGGATCTCAGTGGACCTGAGCAACTTCCTCCAGCAATCTCTACTAACAAAAGGCCTCTGTAAAGCCATGTAAAGCAGAGAACTGGCACTGCAGCATGCTAGTACGCTACTATTAAGGAATTAGCACAATGAGAAAATGTTTTCAGCAGCAAACTGCAGCAACGTCTGGGACACCAAGACAAACACCCACTTCTACCCGTGCAAAGCTCTTCCAGTGTTTGTGGGCAATCTATGCCTCCTCTTTTCCATGCAGAATTTGGCTGTTGGAGGCAGGGAGGGGGTGCAGTCAATATAGGCATAATTAAATATATTTCTTAATGATCTTTAAACTCCAGCACTTGGAATAGTCCTGAAAATAAAGATTTAACCTTACTGGATTTAAGATGTAGTAAAATTTTAAATGAGCACATGCTCTTCTGGGGTAAACTGGTGTAAAAGTAGTTCCATGAGATTGTATCAGTTGAGGTTCAATTCTATATTTTACTCTTTTGGGTTTTTCCAAATAATAAAAGTAGATTAAGTATTGAATGCTGATAAGAATGACTGTGAGACCAGACAAGAAAGGACACCATGGGTTTTGTGGTCTTGTCAAAACTCTGGTTGAGTTGTCAGATTTTAGTCAAAAAATTAGTTTTGAGTTATTCACAATGGCAACTCAGAGGCTGGATCTATTTTTAAATGGTTGTATTTCAAACTTGACTCTGCTTTTAAATCAAAGAGGAGGTCTAACCTATTTCCAGACATTTCTCTGATTAGTTTCTCAGCAACAACATCTAACTGTATTAACACAGCTGTCAGAAGGGGCTTGCTTAATAAAATGTAGCCTTTGTTAAGAGGGAAGAAAAGAAAATTTTATTAGTTTGTTGACCAGGGCATTTCTACAGATTGAGTCTGCTTCTCTGGTTTATGTCGTTGCTCAGATCTGAGTCCCGTCACTGTACTATTTGTCTAGTTTAATTTCTCTAATCTGAGCATCTGAAGTGATTATGAGAGATATTAAACTGGAAGCGTATATGAAAGATCTTATTAAACAGCGTTCCTGAATTATCTAAAACAGATGTAGTATTGTAAAACAAAAAAAGGGTTTATTAAGCCTCCAAAGCTGTCTTCGTCCATCTGCGTAAATTGGCAGGTTGCATGAAGACCTTTTTGTAATTTATAAATAGAGTCATGCCCAAAATATAACTGCACATCCAAACAGCCTCTAATTTAGGAAGAGTTAAAATCCTGGGTCTTGATATACATCTTGCAGCTAAAGCCTGTCATTATTATCAGAGATTTTACTGCTTGCTTCCTCTGGTTCTTGTTATTATTTCTTTTTACAAGCTGGCCTCCAGTTAACCTTGACTCTTTCATTCATATTATTAGCATCTTGCATGTGTTATACCAGATAAAAGTAGACATCCTCATCAACCTATGAAATATATATGCTGAAAGGCCCTTAAGGCTGTTCTGTTAGCCTTTACCTCCCCAGCACAAGATTGGCCTTACCTTGTTTTTTGCTTATAAAATACAGTATACTGGTCATTATACCTTCAGCGATTACCTTGTAAATCCAGAACAAGAAGGCATCAAATACCCTATGCTGTCTCCTGCTTGGGCACCCAGTACCTCCAGAATACCACAAGGTCCTCCCTGAAATCACCATTTGCAGGACAAATTGTCTCTGGGTGAGCCCTGCACCTAGGTACTTTTGAATAGGGGGGATGCTCTGACTGCAGGTATGTTGCCTCTGGTTATTCCAAAAGCAGCAGCCCTACATAGAAGTCTGTGTAAAAGCATACCCAAACCACATCCAAAGCCTGCAGGGTTCAGCAGGTATGCGAGTGCTTGTCTGCTTGCACTGTACAGCGCGGGGGCTGTGCAGCTGCACTCCAGTACCCACGCCAACCTGCTCCCAGCCTGCACACACTGCACCAGCTCCGCTCACGCTGCTGCTCCAGGCTCCCACCACCCGAGAAAGCCATGCCATCTTTATGCGGATGGATCAAAACAGGGACTTAAGAGTCCAGTGTAGGGCCAAAGATAAGAGTTTTTGCAAGTTTTCAGAAACAACAAAATTAAAAGGGATGTAGCCCAATTCAGTCAAGATTTCCCACAGTTGCACATGAAACTTCCCTCTTCCTGAGTCATTTGTAAAAATTGAGCACTTAAACCCAGGATCTAGTTAGAGCACTGTGTTCAATGCCTGTGAGCTGCTTGTGATGAAGCCCCTTCTCTGTAGTACATGCAAGGGGGCTTCTCCCTGTGAAATGCAGCCACCTCAGCTCCCCGCACACTTGCAGGAGAATGAAAGCACCCTCTCTGCCAAGAAGCAAAGACGCACAATCCTGTGGTAATTTCTTTGTGTGTCAAAGCTTGAAAGAATTTTTCTGTAAAAAGTTCTTTCAGCTTATAAAATACTGTGTGAGGCAGCCACTTGTCTGATTTTAGTACATGGAGTGTGACAGCCTGTAGATCTGTAGGAGAAAAAAAGTGCAAAAATAAAATTGTACTTCTTCCTATTCCTGGTGCAGTAGCATGGGCATCCCTGGCTCCCTTAAGCTAGACAGCATTGGAAGGTAAATAGGATTGCTCTCTTTCGAACTTGATTTCAGTGCATTATAGAATCATGGAATCATAGAACAGTTTGGGTTGGAAGGGACCTCAAAGATCATCTAGTTCCAACCCCCCTTGCCATGGGCAAGGACACCCTCCACTACACCCGGTTGCCCAAAGCCCCATCCAACCTGGCCTTCAACACTTCCAGGGAGGGGACNTTCATCCATGCAGGCCTCTAGGTGTTTCTGCCTGACTTCCTCTTTGTTGGGATGCATTGCTCCTGAGCTTGGAGGAGGTGACCCTTGAATACTAACCAGCTATCCTGGGCCCTTCTTCCCTGCAGGGCTTTGTCCCATGGCATTCTACCAAGCAGATCCCTGAAGAGGCCAAAGTCTGCTCTCCTCAAGTCCAGGGTAGTGAGCTTGCTGTGTGTCCTCCTTGCTGCCCTGAGGATCTCAAACACCGCCATTTCGTGGTCACTGCAGCCAAGGCTGCCCTTGAGCTTCATGTCCCTTACCAGCCTCTCCTTGATGATGAGAACAAGGTCCAGCATGGCACCTCTCCTCGTTGGGTCCTCTATCACTTGGAGGATGAAGTTATCATCAATGCATTCCAGGAACCTCCTGAGTTGCTTATGGCCTGCTGTGCTGTCCCTCCAACAGATATCAGGGTAGTTGAAGTTCCCCATGAGGACCAGGGCTTGTGAATGTGAGGATCCTCCTATCTGTCTCTAGAGGGCCTCACCCACTCAGTCTCTCTGGTCAGGTGGCCTGTAGCAGACCCCCACTATGATGTCCCTGCCCCCTAGCTCCCTTTAAACCTGGCCAATAAGCTCTTGGTTAGCTCCTCATCCATCCCCAGGTGGAGCTCCATGCACTCCAGTTGGTCATTGTCGTAGAGGGCAACTCCCCGTCCTTGTCTGCCCTGCCTGTTCTTCCTGAAGAGCCTATATCCTTCCCTCCCAACACTCCAGTCTTAGAAGCTATCCCACCATTTCTCCGGGATGTCAATGTGACCATAGCCCTGCAGGGGTGCGCACATTTCTAACGTCTCTCATTTATTCGCCATGCTACTTGTGTTTGCATAGAGGCATTTAAGTTAGCTGCCCCAATGAAGCTGACTTACTGGCTTATCATGATTTGGAGACTCAGTCTCTGCTAGTTTCTTAATTACTGAGGCATCTTATAGTTATAAAGCAGAGGCTCCATGATTGTCTCTGTATTCATCAACAAGGGCAGAGATGGGTGCCTGCATGGAGCCCAGGGAAAGGTTTGAATAACAAAATGCCATGCTTACCAGAAACTCCTGATTTTCATCTTTAGATCCCCAGCTAAAGCCACTTGAATTTCACAATAGCCATAGAGCAGAGCATAACATCATGCCACTTAAGTACTGTTTACCTCTCAGAGAAGAAAGGCTGCAGTGAAGTTTCCTTAACAACTGGCGTTTAACAGCTGGCAGCAGGCAGGCAGCATGACTTACGGTGGTGACTAGAGATGCCTCTGCTTATCACAAAACAGCACAGGCAGTCCTTATCCCAAGGAATTACTGCTGTTAATGACCCAATTCATTAAACTGGCAAAGCTATTCATACACATCAACAGTTTCTGTTGGTGGGAAAGGGACAGGGATTGACTCTGGCACTTTTCCTCGAGATGGATATAACTCATAAGCTGCTTCTAGCATCTGATGCCAGCCACCCAGAAAACTTATCTAGTGTCAGTAAAAAATGAGTTTGTTATCACTGCCACGCTTAGGAAATATTCTGTGCTTTACAGTGACTGTATTTTCTTAACCAATATTAAGAAATGGCTGAGAACCTCACATCTGCGTATTACTTCTCCAAACCATGTCCAAATCAAACCAAACATCAGTTATGGTTACACAGATTTTGTAACAGTACCTTTATCTGATTGAGCTAGTCTGATGAGAAAGTTCTGTTCCACAAAGACAAGTCGTTAATGTTTTCTGGAAAGTTTTTCTAATTAACACTTGGCATACATTATTTCTTTGTGGTGCATGCGTGCATGCTAGAAAATTAGAGGCAGATGTGCTCTTCAGAAAAAGACACAGAATTACACTCTTTATATCTGATTTTAATGCTGCAAGGTTAAAATAAAGACTTTCTTGTACCTTGGGACACAGTACCTCAGTCCTTGCATGACTGAGGCTTTCAATGACCTTTCTATGGCCAGGTCTTCAGACCTCTGCTCATTCCCTTCTTCAGCTCTGCTGTTAGTCATACTCCCTTCTACAAAAAGTGACCAGCCTCCATTACTTTTCTCTCTACCTTTTCACCTCTACTCTCCATCTGTCATTACAACAGCCTTTGCTGGGGTGTCTGCATTGCTTTTTTGAGACTTTGGACTCTTTATCAAGCTGCTCTGCACTTTTACTCAGATAACTTGATCCACCCATAGTTCCAAACCTCCTCTTAGTCCCAGTTCCCCAAATTGTCTTTATAGTCCTGATCTTTGTCCCTCCATCCTGTTCCAGCTTTATTTTTACTTTTTTTCCTGACTTCCTCAGGAAATGCTTTGATGGCATCTTAACCTGAACATGGCTCAATCGTAATCCTCTACAGAGTCACCAATGGCTAGAGCTATAAGATGTGGCAAGATATCTTCCTCCACTAACAGAAATAAATGTTTACCTATCATCTTGATAACACTTTCCAGGACTTTCACCACACCTTTAGACAGCCTCCTCTAATATCTGACCATGGTAACACTTACACTTTCCTCCTGCAATGTAAGGTGATTTCTTCCTATCCCTCCCCCAGCTGCCATGGGATTCAAGTGATGATCACACTTCTTCCTACAACACTGGAAGGGTGTTACTATGAGCATCCTCTGTTCCTCCCCAGTCTTCTCTCAGTTTTGAACTAAGCAAACCCAACTCTGCTCCTAGCAAGTTATGTTTTCCAGACCTGCTGTCATTTTGTTCTCTTTTCTCTGGTCTCCTGCAAATTTATTTACATTTAAAAACACAAGGCATAAAAATGAAACTTCCTAAGATGCTTCTCAGGACTGAGTAGAGTTGTATTACCTAGCCTGACATACGGCTCTCCTGGTTTTGTTTCTCTCAGCTTCTCTCTCTTCCCGTTTTGTGCTACTAACTGTGCTACAACTTAAGACCCTGGTGCACAGCATTTACTTACAAATCCAAAGCTACACGAATACATGAGATGGCTTCTTATACCTTTGTTGAGAGGATGAGAAAATATAAACTATTCTCCTTATTCTGCAGACCTTCTCTGTGAAAATAGTGAAGTTTTCCAAGGTTACCCCAAGGCTACAGTTATGGTTTATCAGTATAAATCTGATTTATTAACTCATTGACCACCTCAATTCTCATTACTTTAAGTGCAAAACAAACCCCACTGGACACAATCTTCCCCTCCCCTCAGATTTATTCATAAATGAGGTTGCCTGAACGGAAGTATTAAATCACTGCCTGTTATGGATTTCCTCCTATACGATTAGTACTTCAAAACTCCAGTGCTTTTCCTTGAATCTTGCCTTTCTTCTATCATCATTTAAACAACTGACAGTTCTAATTATTGTACTCATAGGCAAGGACTTAATTAACCTAATCAGCCTGCCATGGAGCTGACAGGTATGCTTTTCTGTCAGAGTTAGGTCAAAACATGTAATGTGCAATGAATAGGAGCTCTTTTTCAGCTGCTCTGGCAGTGGTTCAGTGCATCCATCCCTCTCCTCAGGCCACCGAGTCGTGTGACCTTGCAGTTCACAATGAAGAGTGACGATTATAAAGTGTATGTCAAAAAGCTAGTCTTCTCTGACCCAGTTTCCAGACATAGTATCATGGATAAATGCCAGCGAAGCAGCAGCCTGTGTTACCAAACAGTAACAGGGCCAAAGCAGAGGGAAGCACGGCATCAGTACCTCCCAGAAACGATCGCTGTCATCATGGAGCAGCACGGAGAGTTTTGTTTTTCAGGGTGTGATTAGGAGGCATAAGGTGACACCACACAGAGACACCATTCTAAGCACTCCTGGGTGTCTGTGCCTGTACTGACTTAGCACCCTGACCACTTTCTGGCCATCGCTAAAGGAAGCAACACGAGTTCTTCCGCAAGCCATGGCCACTGTGTATTGTTAGGAACAGGTCACTGCTGCATACCTGGTGGGCTCCCTTGCTGCTCTGCTATCGCAAGGTCAGGGAGGGAGATAATGGCTGCGGAAAACTGTGACAAACAGTTTGCATCTGTCCCTCTCACCAGTCCTCTCTGAATTTGCAGCCACTGCATGCCAGAGTGGGAAGCCCAGAGTGATTCTTATTAACTTGCTGGCTTACCCTGGAGTAAAAATAATACAACATACTACATATCCTGCCAAAGCCTTATGAATAACACAGCTGGTATAAAATTAACCCAGCTGGGCAGTTACCTATAAATCAAAATATATTAAAAAGCATTTATACAAATAGATCCTTTAATGCTTGTTGTATTTTTCAGTTACTTGATTTCTGTGAGTTCTTCCCTTCCTTATTTCTAAAGGAGTTTCAAAAGAGCAAAAAAAGCTTCCCCCTCATATTTTGCAAATGTAAGAACAGTTTAGTTGTTCTCTACAAACTCATAAACAGCAAAATGTAAGGTTTGCATAATTTCTCCCTTTTCAAAAGGGATAGTTGAAATTGTAGGTCACAGACCAGTATTAATGACTTACACTGAAAGATTAACTCAGAGAACATGCAACAGCCAAGTCTGACTCTGTGTGTCCTGTTGTTCTCTGCTGGCTGCTCTGTTTAGTCTTCCTGTGTCACCTTTGGCTGTTTCAGCCCAGGAAAGGTCTCTTTTAGCTCAGCTAGGAGGGAAATGCTTTTTGCCAATTGACTTTCTGGATTTTTCCCAGAATTGAAGCCTGAATGGCAAGGTGCTAGGATAGTTAGTTTTCTTTCAGACCCAACCTGCTCTCTTTTTTGCCAGCATTGATTGCTTTAATACATTTAGATCATACAGCATCAGCAAGTGGTAAGTCAGACTTCTGCATGTAGGCTTTGTATGCAGTGAAGGCATAAGTAATAAAGTCAGAGTTAAGCGTATCTTCACTCTGGCTCTGCGCTATACCTGGCTGCTTCCAAAGAGCCTCCTTTTATCCCTGAAGAGATGAGCCAATATAAAGCCATCAGAAAGATCAAGGTTGATAGTAGTATAGCATATACATTTATAAATATATACATGGCTTTTATGTGAGTGCAAGTGACTTCTTAACAGGAACAACCTCATGAGTAGAGAGGATTTTCTGGGGCACTCCCTCATCTCTGTGAGGAATGAGCCTCTCCCCCCAGCATTTGCCAGTCTCTGCTCCCCTTGTGAGGATCTAACCATCTCCCTCCTCACTTCTCAATTTCCTTTCACTAATGTCGCCAAGCCAAGTGCTCTCCTCAGGCAAAATTTTTTCCTGCTTGTTTGATTGCTTAAAGTTTTGGGTTCACCATCACTCTAAGATCTTCGGAAGACTGGAGCAGCTGCAGTGCTGTTGGCAGACCATCTCAGACTCCCTCTTTCTCCATTTCCTCCCAGCCTCTCAGCATACTCACTTCCTTTGACAGTTTCCTACCCTAGGAAATATCCCCTCAGTGAAAAATCAATCAACACAGAGAAAGGTGTTTCCCCATTAGCAGTTTCCTGCCTCCCATCAGGGAAGTCAGCTGCCAGCAGCAGTGACAAATTTGTAACAGAAAAATAAATAAATAAATAAATAAATAAATAAATAAATAAATAAATAAAATTGGAAACTAAGCTGGAAAGCCATAGACTGTGAGAACATTACAAAGAGCTCATGTTTGCCCCTGTCTTTATGTGAAGTCTGTCTGTCCTTGTGCCAAAGGAGAAAAGTACTTGAAATAAACTTGCATAGACATTACTCGTTAATGAGATCGGATCCTTATTCATCATCTCTCAGATATCCTACTGCAAGAGCCAGCCACAGAGTTGTTAGGCCTGGAGTGCAACCTTTGCAGGTGATTAACAGGCCTCTGCAAGCACTGGGCTTCCCTCTTCCAGTGTCATACCAAAACGAGTGAAAGCAGATGGACACACCAAGCCTGTTCAGATGACAATGCCTGTTTCACTCATCTATGTGTGAATTTGTTTTAACCCAGACTTACTTCAACCCACCTCAGTCTTGTTCCTTTCAAAATATTAAGGGAAACCTGGAAATTAGATCTGCTTAGATGATACCAGAGTCTGTCACATTGTAACCCAAATTTCATTGCCAAAGGAAAACAAATATATCCTTAAAAGCCCGACTGGCTAGGTTAAGCACCTAGATTATGGATCACAAACTGCATAGGACTCCAGCCCCCATACCTGAGGGCTAGAGAGAACAAATGTGCAGAAGAGCAGTCAGCTGGAAACAAATATCCCTGTCCAAATGATCGCTTAAGAACATGGACAAAGGCAAAGCACTGACGTTTTTAATAAGGAATCTGAAATCTTACTCTAGTGCTTCAGAAATGGCAAATGCACCCCAAACTAAGCTAAATCATGTAGAACACCAGCGCTCTGAGGTCTTGAAAACTTTCATTAAGGACTTCATAATGTATAGTGGTGACATGCAGGACATCAATGTGTCAGGTCCCTATGGTTTATCAGAGCACTGACCTGTTACACAATCCCAAATACAGCAAGAAAGACATTTGTGATGATGTAGTTTGATTTTAGTATTTCAGAAAACAGACACTTTGCTTATATTTCTGAAACTATACCACTGGATAGAGCTGATTTATGCATACCTTCATATTCACAAGTGATGGTGGAGTGCTGGCCAAAAGAAAATCAAGAATCTCAAATAAGTAGAGATCTAGTATTTTGTATTAACAGTCAAACCAAATGTGAGACCACTGCAGGCTGAGCAAGGGCTTGGCTTTGCAAGCAGAGTTGAGACAAGAAGTTGAAGCAACAAACTGAACTGTATTGGCTAGAGCATTTTTTCTAAGATGCACGTTGCAGGGCAGCTAAAGAGATAGCAAACTCCAAAGAGGCATGGGATCCCCCAAAGCCATTAGACCCTCATTGTTTTTAATGTGTAGGAAATAGGGACTAAAATTAGAAGATAAGCCTCTTGAAGCAATATGGAGTCCTAGAGGCTCTTACATTTATTCAGATTTTATTTGGGGACATGAGGATAGATTCTAAATTTAATCTTAAGGACACATGCTCAATCATTGCAGCTATTCAGCACTGCACAGTTTAGCTGCTGCTTACTTGTGTTTATGGCCTTAGTAACGTATCAGCTGCAATGTAGTTTCACAGATTGACACATCTGAGGAAGAACTGAGTCTTACTTGTCTTAAACCTTAAAAGCCTTATAAAACATCGTTTGTAAGATACACAATATACTGATATTACTGCCTAATGCCTAAATTGGTAGATTAGGTTGGCAAGGTTTCTGAAGAAGAGACTGCTCCCATGTGCCTGTTTGCACTGCATCCAGGGCAGAGAAAGCGATGTCCTAACAGGTTCGGCAGTGTGGATCCCAGCACGGGTTCTCTCTGAACAACAGCTTTCCATCAGCCTGGGGACAGAATGCCTCTGATCATTGATACTGTGGAGATGCTCTTTTCAGGACTATTTCTACTCAGACTTTCTCACACTGTGTAAGTAGAGCAGGGAGACAGCTTTCAGTGGAAAAGCAAGCAAACAAAACAGAACCCTCTAAGTTAGGGTAGATTAAGAGTCTGGGAATCTTTTGATCCCTTGGACACAGTCATCCTCCTGCAGAACAGAGAAGAGCTGACAGAGGAAAAATAATGCCAAATAACTAGATTTCTGGAAGAGAAAAGCTAAAATCAAGCTAGGAGTGAATGGGAAAACGTGTTTGTCAGTGAAACTGGCCAGGTGAAATCCTAGCATTGCCACAAACAGGAGCTTTGCTTTTGGCCGTGAGGCAGCCAGGCTTTAACCACTGAGTTCAGTGAGGACATACACCTTACAAGCAGCATTCACCCTGGGAGTTAAAAAAATTATCATTAAAACATTTTGAAAATTCATCATTTGGATTAATTATAAAGAAGTGTAAGTATAAAGAAAGTATTACAAAGAAATTAAGAAACTTTATTTCCATCTGAGGTAAGCAACTATAAAGGGCATAGTGACAGATACATTAAGATTGTTACTGCTAAAGTTCAGATACAGCCGACAAATTTTCAGTAAGGTACATTTCACCTTTGACAAAACCTGCCCATATGGGCTTCAAAAATAATGAAATCTTGTATTTATCAGTATCATAGTAACATATAGAGTGCATACATGTGTTATACACCTATATGCATGTATACACACAGTGCAAAACTCATTGAGTGAGATTATTTTTGCCTAGGTACCAGAATACCTGTGTCTGAAATACATGATTATGCTGGTTTACTGACCCTGGGACTATAAACATTGTATTACTAGCCTGTACCTAACTCAGCTGTCACTCAAATCAAAATAGCTGGAAAATTTCTGACAAGGATTTTTTAAATTTGAAATTGCCAACTTGTACCAAAGCAAAAGTTCCAATAGCATAGCATGATTTTTGTACATGTTTTTCCTGATTTCTCTTCACCTGTCCACCTGGGCCAAAGGCTGACCAAGGACCCCGGAGTTCTGGCTGCCCAGCTGATGAGCTCTTGGAAGTTCCCAGGCTTTACTAAGTCCTCAGATCTCAGATCAGCTGCCTTCATCTTAAGATTATGGAGTCCCTGTGGCCTACAGCTTAGAATTCATATATGCTGTATATACTAGAAACCAGGAATATATGTTATAAACCAGGATCTTCCCTCTTTTCAGAGAGTACTTTTTAATTCTTGGTTTTGTCAGAGATCAGAACAAGAGGTGTTTTTTTTTTAATATTGATGTCTTCTACAAATTGGAAGTGTTTTTTCCACTCAGTTCTGACCACTTTCTCAAACATGAAAAATTCTCTATTTTCACAGCAGGAAGCTGAAAATTTTTATCACCTCAGCTGGCATTATTCCTCAATGTTAACCACAGACCAGTCTGCACATTGCAAACTGCAACTGGGAAGTGGGTTAGTTCAAACTCCAGACCTGTTTCCCAGTGTTCATTATGAACATTTGTATCTTGGAAAAAACATTTGAAAAAGGGTCTCCTTAAGTATCTTAAGTTAACTGGGAACCAGCTAACACAGAGACATCAACATCTGAGAGATGTACAAGCACGCAGAAACTCCCATTCCCCCCTGGGGCCCTTGACTGCCCAAAGGCTAAATGTTAAGTGTGACAAAGGCACGGACAGACACCCGTGGGTACTCCCCTTTCCTGGAGCCTGTTGAGCTCTACTTAAGTGTTGCTCCAGAAGAAATACATTGTCTTCCAAGGACAGCAGATGTCCTTTGAATCACAGGAACCTGACTGCAAAGTCATTGCAATCCATTTATAAATATATATATATATACACACACACATCCTGTGCTGTGACAATAATAGCAATGAAATATGATGCTCATGCAAATAATGGCATTACTTTCAAATAAAACAAAGTTACTACCCCCCCTCCCAAAAAAACCCAAACCAAATCAAAACAAAACATATTTTTAACAAATTTATTGATTAACTGACTTCATATCTCCATTTACTAACAACAAGCCTTTTTCTAAGCAAGGCTACATTGATCCATGGGGCAAGAGAGAAAAACATAAAATATTTACTTATTCATGGAATAACAGTAAGCAAAATTTTTGCTAGGTAGCCAGGCATCTGCACAGGATGCTGGGAGTGCATGGGGAGTAGTCTATTAACAGAGCTGTTCTACATATTTTGTGTAGGTTACTCCTTGTGTTTTGAGCTTCTCCTGAAAGGCCAAGATTTACGGCCTGGAACAGAGGCGGGTGTTCATTCATCCAGCAAAAATTAGTCTCTGGTGCAGGTTTAAGGCAACCGGCAGTGCAGGCCTTAACTCGATGAACCTGGAAAGGCTCACACCTCCCACACCACTGCCTTTCAAATGAGAAATTCCTCGGCACAAAAGGCTCAGCCCACGGGACTTCTCCAGACAAACAATCAGCCTGCAGTGCTTCACTAGGCATAAGGGTCTTGGCAAGGCGCCATTCACTATCATTAAAAGTGTTTATAAAAAAAAATGTTCATTTTTGGCCAGCTTTTTTTCCAAGGCCAGGCCTCCACCCCCACATCTTCAGTGGAATGTGTTAATAATTTGCTTTGTGGAGATGAAAGGCTCTTTGATAGGAGCAGCATAAACACATCTCACTGTGCTCAGAGGTCTTTGTCCCACAATAGAAGCATAGTTTCTGTACAGTGGCTTGAACGGAAAGAGCAGACACATTTCTGAATCACTTTTCACTTTTTTTTCTGCCTTTTTTCCCTCCATTTATCTCTTCCTTTATTTCTTATAGTCTCTTGTAAATCCTTGTGTGGAATACAAACAGGCAAGTCGTTACGGACAAGAAATCCTCACTGATACTAGCAGCAGATGGATTAAAAATGCTAGTCAGTCCCCACGGTCTGTGGTGTCAGAAACCAAAAGTCACACCGAAACATAAGTCTGTCCCAGAGTATGTGACTGAGCATAACTGGGAGCGGTGTGTAGCATCGGAGGAGGGAAGATCGTCTTCTGATCCTCTTTTCAATAGCAGGTTGCAGGGCCTACTGAATAAATACAAATGGGAATTTATAATTTATCTGGAGAAAACAACATGTTATAATTACCTCAAAATGCAGTGTGCACTAGCAAGCACTGCCTAACTATTGTCCCTTGGCTATAGTGCATCCCCTTCACTACCCAGTTCGAGCCATTGCATACATCTCCTCTATACCAACATTGCCCTTTGAAAACCCAGCCTAGTAGTGCTGAGCCATAGCATCAGCCTTCAGTTCCATTTTAATCAGATCCCAAAGGGATAAAGACATAACTGAACTGAGATGTGGCCCTTACTCCTTTTCTGGTTTAAATGTTAACACAAGTCTTAATCACCAACCTGTCTCTTGAGATACTAGCACTTCAGGGCATCTTTAAAGACGGGCTTTGTGCAGACTTGTTTTCCTTCTTTTTTGCCTGTCCTTTTGTTAAAAATTATGCCTCTTTCCATGGTACACTGTCCCACCTTTACCTCTGTCTTTGTTTTCCTAAAGTATTCACTGTTCTCAGTCTTTGCCTCTATTTACTGTTGACAGATTTTTTTTTTCTATTCATGACTGCCATATCTAAAGAAAAATCAAGTAATTTTACAGATGTGTCACCTAACACTTCTTAAGGATCACGATTCAGCCATTAGGATAACATGGCCAGATATGCTGAAGTGACTTGAGAGCCTATACTACATTTTCAAAAGTAATTTAAACTTTAAAGGCATTTAGCCACTACTTCACACAGTGTTAAGCTCTTTATGTTGTAGGCTATGACTACATGTTTGGGAATGGACAGCTGCCCACCAGCTCTGTTTGCACTCTACAGCAAAGCAGCTTCAGTCTAGACACACACAGCCACCTATTTTCTTCTGGGAGAGACAAAGCTCCTGGTGCTTAGGGCTCTGCCACTGCTTTTGACATGTATGTCCTGTTTCCAAAAGGATTTTAAATCCTTACTGAACTCTACTCAGAGCATCACTACTGAAAAGAGGGATTGAGGTTTGTTAGCAAAAATGTAAGGGTTTAGGAAAAATATAAGCATTGTACTTTAAAGGTAAGTTTGCCTCAGCACAAGCAAAGCACATAGTCTCTGAGCTCACCTGAGGTGACAGGAATGAACAGTTTTAGGTCAAGTCTCTGACAGTCGAGTTTGTATTGTGGGTAGAGGGGGGATTTAGCAGCTTTGAGCTACAGCAGCTCAGCAAGTGCTAATCTGGTCACTCTGTGCTGCTAATCTTGCTCATTTTTGTAATCACTGTTTCCAGCCCTGGTGTTTCAGCAAACATAATCACAGCTTGTCATCTGCAACACTTCCTCCCACGTAATACCCTCTGATAATATTAATGTCAAGCCTGAGTTTCAGCTGTGGCCCTAGTCCTGCCCTAAGAAGGGAGGAAGGCTGACACTGCAACAGGCGTTTGGACTGACAGGAGTGAAGGTGAGTCAGGATCTCTCCTGATGGCTTCACATCTTTAAGCTAAATGGTGTGGTATGAAACAGCATGTCTTGAAAATACTGATGAACTATTATGGACAGCAGGTATTTTTGCTAATCCTAATGTGTGAGAGCTCTGGATCCACCATTCAGTGTAAAGTGGCCTTTAATACCACAGTTTGCCAAAATGTCACTGCCCTTTTGAGCTTTTATAAATATACCTTTCCATAACTCTCTGTGACACAGTGACCGTCTATTTTGACATAGTTTCCCTGCAAAACCACCTGATGAATGGCAGTTTCACTTGAGCTTGTTTTGAATGCTTTGGGCCCATTCAGAGGAGAAACTTCCAGATTGCCAAGGATACTGTGGAGCAAAGCAAATATTTGCACAACCACTGGAGACCTAGGAGCACCCAGTTTAAAGCATACCTATTGTGTGCTGCCACCTCCAGCCAGCATCTGCACATTTATGGTATGCATAAGCAGGTTGGACCTGCTATACCTCTCTCCTAGTGACAACCTCTGGCAGAGACATGGAGCAGACAGTTTTGGGGGGCCAAAGGGAAGGACAGCATTTTAAATTGTAGTGGAAAATTCACCAGAGCTTCTCTGCGTGCACCTGATTCAAACCATCTCTGACTCAAAGTGGTTTCCAAGGGAAAACTGTTTTCCTGCAACAGGGGTATAGTGCCGAAGGGAGGTTTCTGAAAGAAAGTACCTTCTGCTTGGCTGTTTGANAAAACACTCAGGTTCCTCTTAGCTGACATTTCATTCACTTGCAGGCTGATTTGCAAGCCCAGCTATGTCTCTGGCTACCTGGTAGAAGGACAGGACAATGTGCTGGTAAAGGGGCTAATATTCTGCAGTGAACAAAATTTGCTTTACTCTGCATGTGATGTCTGAAATTGGCTCACAAACATTCCCCTTAGAAAATACTTATGTTTTCCCTGGCGTGCTCTGAGTTACATGGCAGAGTGATGGAATTGTCAGCTCCTTGGGAAGAGAAAGCTGTGCTCTGACCATCTTCCCTGCACCATAGCTACTCTCTGTCTAAAAAGAAGCCATAAAACCGGAGTAGACAGACCCAATAGCAGGGCTGATCTGAAGCTGACTTTGTAGCAAGATGAGTCCTGACCAGTAATAGTGAAAACACAGATATGACAGTGTCTGCCCATATAGGAGAGATTGCAGAACTGGACAGGAGGATTTGGCTTAACAGCTGGTACAGAGGGTGTCAAAGCAGGTAACAGGTATAATGGAGTCCCCTCAGCCCTGCTCCTATCCAGGCCTGTGAGTAAACCTGGAGAAAGAAGGAACTGGAAATATGACAGGGATGTCTGAAGTATAAAGCTAGGCATCTATTATTTGCTTCCAGATGAATGGAAAAGCTGCAGTTTTTCTCTTTTTTCTCTTGTACAAAAACATGGGGAGCATTGCCAATCTTCTGATCATTTTCCTGTTTCCTTAAATAAAAAATCTCTGTTTCCATGTTCCCAAGGAGTCTGAGGACTTATGAGCATAGGAGGACTGGAGCACAGATTGAAGTAGTAACATGCCTTTGGGCTGAAAGATCTAGCCATAGTTTTCTCTATTTTTGAAAGAAAAACATAACAAATAAATAGTTATGACAACCTGGGAAAAAACACTCTTTCATTGGTTGTCTTTATCTAATTTGGATGATACTTTGAATAGCTAATTACAAGCCATTGCTGGAAGGTACAAATAATATGCAAAGTCCCTTTTCATCCATGTGAAGGGTCCCTGCTCATGAGATGCCAGTCCTTGCAGCCTTTGCACATGTGAGAGGTGTTTACTCACAACAGGGTTTGCAAAGACTAAAGCACTAAGTACACGATAATAATGATGACTTTTTAGTATGCTTGAAGAAAGAAAATTGAGGTGCTTTATATTTTCAATGCAGGGTGAGAGTAATACTTTTTTAAAAGTATGAAATGTAAGAGAAACATGGTATTTCCAGGCAGGGGGGACAGTGGGAGCTCCCGTCCCAGCCAGTCCTGGGTGCTGCTGCTGGAGCTCTACTTGTGCTACAACATGCTCCCTGTGCTCCCACAACAATAACACTCCACCACTAATTTTAGCATCAGCTATAATACAAAGTAATTCAAGGCATCCACAGTGTATTTCATGAGGACAGTATTTCTCTTTTGCTTGTGTAGTTCCCAGGCTGCAGTGCCATTCTGTTCACCAATCTTAAACAAACACCGCCCTTGAGATTTCCTAAATAGTTCAAAGTGGTGTCTAGGGAAACATTAGAAACACATATGGAAAGCCTGAATATGCTTCAGATGAAACCACTTTGAATGTCCATTTTTGTGCCAGTTCTGGGCTGGAAGATAGTATACAGCAAGAGTTTTTAAGATAAACTTGTCAGGAATCATGCTATAATAGCAAAGTTCTTTAAATATTTATTCCTGATAAGCTTTTCACAAGCCCTCCTCCTTGGCTCATCACTTCATTCAATTTTTAATGCAAGATATGTTTGAGGAAGAAGAACTAATGGTCATGAACTTTGCAGTCCCCTGCAGTCCTGACTGGAATGTTTTTTTATACAGAGGCCACAGTTACCATAGCTATTTTCTAGTCTAAGTACAGGGAGGAGCTGCAGTAACTGAGACATGCTAGTGTGAAAAACACTGACCAATACCATCTCATTAATGGATAATCACTGCTTGCAGGTGCTGGAAATCAGTATATATGAACACCTGTAACACCTGAACCTTCCTTTGAGGAAATAGTGAAGTCCACTCAAATTTCAGAAAGCAGCAGCAAAAGTCACTAACATGAAAAAGCTATAGGTGGGACAACACGTCCTGATTTCTGCTCCTCATTCTTCTCTTTGGAAAGTCTTGGGACATTTTCTGGGCCTTATTCATCACTGTCACCATGCATCTCTAGTTTCAGGAATGCCACAGGTCACAATCAAAATAGCTGCCACTTTCCCATCCCCTTTGTGATATTTTTGCAATGTGCGATTAAACTGTGTCTCATGTGGATGGAAGGCAGCACAAGGGAGCCCTAAACTTCCCCCTCCTCCTTAATGCACTCCCCCAGCTGCCATGCAGCACGCTGGAAGCTGGAGGAACATTTTGAGGAATTATTACCACAAGTCTGGTTTTGTTCTTATTTTCCTAACACACTTACTGTGGGCCGCTGTTGGAGGCAGGGCACTTGGCTAGAAAGAGCTTTGGATTGATCTGATTTGTTTAGTCTTCCTTTTTTAGCATGCTCACCACAAAGACAGCACAATGACAGTCAGTCCTGCGCCCAGGGCCCCGAAGGTCTAGGCAATTCTGCTGTGGCCCTTTCTGTGATTCCTATAGCTTGGGAAAGATGCTAGACCCAGAGAAAGAGATTCACGTTGCTTCTCTCCAATGTGCTCAAAGCTACCAAACTTTCTCCAGCCCTTAACCAACAAATGCCTACTGAAACCCATTGGAACACCCACCAGCCCCAAAACTGAATCACAGACCACATCTGCCAGTGCAACCCTATATGACTCACAACCCAGGATATTAAACTTGCAGCAGGCCACATAGATGTAATATGCATCCATCTGCTGTAGAAGTGTAGCCCACTAGTTGCTTCAGGACACTCAGTTTACCAGGAAATCTTGTCCAGAAAACAGATGTTTTTGCCCAATGGTTAGGATGCTGGAGAGGAGAATGATTTGAGGAAGCTGCAGCTCAGCCAGCAGGACACAATTATCTTGTCTTTTCAGCACATGGCCACGATGAAGATGTGGTCAGAGAAAATCAAGAAAGCAAAAAAAATCTGCAATACGTGGGGGATGGAGGTTAGGACAAAAGCAAGTGGCCCATCCGTCCTGCCACTGCCTCCCAGGTCTGCTCCCTGTCTCCTGTTCTCTCCCAGTCCTCATCCCAGCTCCTAGCTGACTTCCAGCCACATTCCAGCCCCCCCTGCTTCCTTGTCCACCCCCAATCTGCTATTGCTAATGCTTTTATTGGCCAAAGGCCTAAGGCCTGGCTCCCGACCACGCTACTGCTGCCTTGCCTTGTGGTCTGCCCTTTCCTTCCTCGGCTCCATTTGTCAGGCTCCTTTGCCAGGCCAGCAGCAGAGGCGGAGGGCTCCCTGCCCTGCCCTGCCCGCGGCCTCGGGGGCTGTGCTGGGGGGCAGGGGACAGCCCCCCATCCAGCCCCCCCGGGGCAGCGCAGGCAGACGGCCTGTGGCGGGGAGAGCTCGGTGCGGGCAGCCCAGCAGAGGCAAAACGCCAAACTTAAGCGGTGTCAGGAGGAAAGGGGCTTCCTCGGCATCCAGAGGGGACGGAGCAGTGTACTGCCATCCAGAAAAACACCACTAGACCAAAACCAGGCCTGGGGCAGGTGTTTCAGCCCATTTTCTCTTGTTTTGTTTCTGATGCATTCTGTCCTCTCTAATTAAAGCAGCTAGTGGTCCTACCAAGCTGACCCTATTATAGGGGTTTTAACAAAGGCCATAGATATTATGGCACAATTAGAAAACTACACAAATGTTTTTGAAATAACTCTGAGACCTGAGGGAGTCTGCTAAACAGAAAACAAAAAGAGCCTGTCCATGCAGTTCAGTGTTTGTTGGATGTTTTCCACAGGTGAAAAGCCATTTGAACACCCCTTCCAGAGGAAGAGCCATTCCCCTTGCCCTGGCTGTTGACCACAGCCACCAAACACAGGGCCTGCTGGTATCTTGACCGAATTTCAGTTCCTCTAGCCCAAAAACCTTCTGGATGTTGGTGAGTGTCCCGGCAGCCCCACACGTGCAGCCTCATGCCAAGCGTAGTGTTTGTCCCTCCAATGAGTGTATATAACAATAAATTTTAAGGTTTACACAGTCATTCAATTCATTATTAAATCACATGAATTAATATAAATCTAAATTTTATATATGAAACACAGGACACAAATCAGTCTCCAGTGCATCTGGCTCCATTTCAAAAGTGTAACTGCTAGATTTGTGACTGTATTGTTTCTCTCTCAGTTGGGTGATCAGACTAAAATTTTCCTTTTGACATTTTACTTTATTTATTAATAAGCCTGTGGTCATGGTTCCTGGTTTTGTGGAGTTGAGCTGAGCAAAACATTTCCTATCTGCCAAGAGGATGAATGCGCTAGCTGCCAGTGCTTGCGCGTATGTGTGTGCGCGATAAGTGTGTGCGTGCACACATATATACATGCAGTATGCATATATTGTGTGTGTTGGAGAGGAAGAAGCAGGAACAAACACCCAATCACACATGTAGATCTTTGCATTGAGTGAGAGAGCGAAGGAAAGCTGAGCAACAGCCATGCAGTGGGCACGCGGTCAGGGAGCTGGCTGAGGAGAGCAAGGCTCTGCTCTCTGCTCTGCCCTTCTGTAAAAATACAGACACAATCCATGCAGTAGGCTCCAAGGCCCAGGTTTGTTCTTCCTGAGTGCTCCAGCCATCAGGATAAAGAGCTATTCCTTCTTTGACCCAGTTAATCTTTAAAGATGTCCTTCAGAAATTAGCAGGAGAGCAGCCTTCAGACTGGGTTGCAGGGCATTCTCCTCAGAGGCAGGCTGTGTGTCCTTTAGTGGCTTAGGGCAGAGGCATTAAAATGTCATCCTTCACATGTCCAGTACTGGTTCTAGCCACTGTACAGCTGTGTCAAAGGAACATCGTCTTTTATAGCTCCTCTTGTATTTTTATTTTAAATAAAAGCACTTTCTGCCACTGTGTTTTATGTAGACCTTAATGTTGTGGCTATGCATTACATGTGCTCTGAAGCCACTTTCCAGTAACAGCAGATGAACTCTATGTTTGTGCAATCCAAGGGAACGTTAGTGGAATACAGGGATTAAGCTGTTTAGACTCCCTGGGTCTGAGATGTTTCGAGACTGCTGCAGCAAAGGAACTTGTGGATCCCTGGGAACATAAGATTTTCCATCTTGAACTTAAGGCACCCACAGATTTAGGCAGGTACTGAGGCAAGGCTTTTGAAGCTCACAAATCTCAGGTGCATAATGTCCAGTGGTACGTACAGTTTTGTGAATATGGCCTTATCATGTGCCTGCCTTACATCCCTGTATATTAGAAGGTCCATGACATACAGGTGTAACAGGCAAAGAGTTGGCTTAAGTCAGGAGAAAAAAAAATCTTCACATGAAAATACAGTAGAAGGGAAAACAGAAGTTTTGAAATCAAAGCAAATCCCTTTGTCTTCTTGTTTCTGCTTTCTAAGAAGAACTGAAAGTGTTGCAACAACTGCCATAAAGAAGGCTGCTACCACTGGTGTATTTAGCATCAGAAATTAATCAGAAACTCTACTAAAAGCCTGCCATGAAGCACCCAAAGCCAAGTGCTGCAGAAGAGGCTGAAAGCTGGCTTCCTGGAGAAGGGTGTCCTTACAAGTGAACTTGCTGGTTTGCAGTACTCGGACGTGTCACAGATATAGCACACACAGCACGCTTGTGTATAAACTGCATATGAAAGATTGCTTTTGAACAGGAAATTTCGCCACTATAGGAAGCATCTGGAACTAAATCTGTGTTGCAGTCTAAATAACTATGACTTACAACACTACACACAAGAGCTGAACACAAAGCTTTTTGCAAGTAGGCTAGAAGAAACCTAGACCTCCGCAATCAGCCAAGTGGGAAAAAACAGAGGTCCTAAACCTGTCAGAAGATCTCAGTCATCTGGCAGGTATGTCTTTTGAGTGGGTCTAGAGTACACAGCAGACTGACATTTTTTTCCCCAAGGAGGGTACAAGAAATTGAGCACGTAGGGTCAGGGGAAGTTAATCAGCCAGCAGGAGCTCTGTGCTGGTTTGTGTACTGCCCGTCAGTGCCCCTACGTGGACATATGGCCAGATGCACAGACCTGCCCCACTGCTGTTTCATGACCAGGAGAATTGGCTAGCGTGAGGATGGTAGCAGTTGTGTGTAATGTACTCCATTTCCTTTCCTACCCTTCCTTCTCCCAGCTGACTCAAAGGAATGTTCTTTAACATCTCTTCAGACATTGAAAAAGAAAGTAAAAGGGACCACTGATTTAGTTTGTAGCATGTTATTGAATGCATGACTATGAATGCAATGCAGCTAACACTACAAAAGCCTTAAATATCTCGTAAACAGAACTATATAATAAGGAAGCTTTATGTATCACTTTTTCAGTGTAACACTATGTTTTACTTCCTACATAATAAAAATAAAAAGCGGAAGACTTGAGACAGAACCTTTCCAAGCCATGGTGCTGCTATGGAATGTATTATCTAAAATATGCGTGCAGAGAAGGGTAGCCAAGGGATGCGAATATCTCTCCGCGCATTGTAAAGGCTCTGAGTAATCACTTGTCAAATGTTAACATTACATGGAATACTTTAAAAATCAATGAAGAAGCCAGTACATGTTAGACCCATTTACTAGAGCCTAATCAACCAAGTAAGCTCAGATCATTAAACTAATTATGAGTGACCGAAATAATTAAGGATTCCCTTCTCACGTGATATTGTTGGAATTCTCTGTTACAGAACAACTGCATGGTCATTAGTAAACACTATGCATGTGTCCAGACATTTGCTGGATTTGATAAACAACCCTTGTTCTTGAGAAACTTTGGTGGCCTTTGTGAGTAACAGTCAGTTACAAATAAGCAAGAACAAGCAACATATGGTCAGGGAGGTTTTCTTGGGAAGATCACTTTTGGGGGGAGGATAAAAGAGAAAATGATAACTGGCACATAAGAGTGCCTCTATAAAACTGTGGGGTTCATTGCCAGACAAATGTTCTCTCTATCCTGTTTGCACAGAGCAAAAGTAACCCCTGATGACTGATTACATTAACTGGATGTCTGCATTCCACAGATCTTTCCTGAGGATTTATACCGTACCAGGTCATTTCTCATATTAATAGTTAATATAGAATAAAGTCAGAAAACAACTTGCCTTTTTCTGACAAACATCCAACAAATTCTATAGTGGTACCAGTTACAGCTTCCTGGATAAAATTAACCTCATTCATCATAAATCCGTACACAGACACACATATCTTCGTATTCACAATCAACTTGAACATTAATGCGCAAACTTACCCTGGACTGAAATTAGGCATATTAAATTCTTCATTATAAGCACTGTATTTGATTTTTGTATTTAAAACACAGTTTTGATTTCGGCTCCTCAAGTCTTTTCTGATGTAAGCATCCATTTGATAACTTTTACCCATTATGGGTGCCATACATGTTTTTTTCTGACAGCACAACATCAAACTTTAGATCCAACCATATGGAACTAAAAGCCAGTGCAGGTGCAAGACTTTGGCCAGGCCTGAGTCTCAATCCACTAAGTGTCTGCTAGCATTCTTGACATATTAATTAAGGTCTAAATTTTGGAAAAGCCACAGGAATCTCTAACCTGAACTTAAGTGGTTTCCAACCCAAACCATTCTATGATTCCATGTAAATCTGCTGTACAGTACTGTGGACAGGGTAAAAATCAGTCCAAATGTCAGGGGCATGGTACAGTGCTTCAAACATACAGAACACATTTTTGTGGAGGAAAATACTACAAGCTTGAAACGACTGAGAAGAGAGTGTTTCAGCTGCGGCCAAAGCCTTCTCCTAAATGGAGAAGGCCCAGACAGACGACATGGCTACATCCCACAGCCCCAGAGCACACACCACACCAAGCAGGGCTAGCGCAGGGGCACAAGCAACGTTACACCAGCTTGGCCTGAGTCCTCTGTGGCTTCTTAACATCATTTTCACAAGGGTCAGTAATCTGTGTGGGAATTAATCTTTTCCCTTCCTTTCCCCAATTATTGTCCGGTTAATGATTAAAGCAACCCCTGGGAAATGGGGAAGATGAGAGTTTCAATCCCTAGGGACACAGGCGAGCCTACAGACCTTTTCTGGGTGGTACTGCTTTAGCTGGCATGAAAATGGTAGGAGCAAACATAAGGTTCACTTCAGGTTTGATACTGCTTTTTTTTGTTAACTGCACATGACACACTAAGACCAAAATATTTTAAATATGGAAAAAACCTGACTTAACAATGATTTTCGACCACTTTTCTCTAAGGGTGGCAATGTTTGATACAGCACAGCATGGTGCAGTGAATATAAAGCACTCCAGATACCATGATGAGAAAAAAACTGCATTCAGGAATGAAGAGGTTAAAATGTGAGCAGTTTTTCTTGAACGTACAGGCCTGCTTCATACATCAGTGAAAGGAACACATTTTATAGTTTATTGCAAGTCTTTTTTTTTTGTTTTTTCCCTGATGAAAAATGACCTGACAGGTAATTTAAACAGGCCTTTGCAGAACTACTTTAAAATCATTCTTTATCTTTCACCATATTTTCTAGCAGCTAGTTTTATTATAAACAGTATAAGCGGAGCTGGGGAAACAATATAGAAAGAGGAGCATGAACCTATGAAAGATTGATGCAAAGTGCTGTGAAGAACTCATATGGGAGACTTTTACCTTTTTTTTCTTTTGCCTTCTTCTGCACATTTGTCCATTTTCCCTGACAAAAAGTGCCTTCCAATTGTGCTATGACAAGTAAACCAGTCTACAATAGCGTCTCCATTTTGAAAAAAATACACAATGTTTATATTTTGTGTTTAGAATGGAATTCTCACTACTTTAGGCTGATGTCTTCATACATCCTTAATAAATTTCCACCTCCACACAAGTCCTACAGAAGTTAGACATCAAGCTTAGGACTATGTGGGAAGTGGGGAAAAAAATTGAGAAAACCTGGAATAAGTAAATAAGTGGATTGCCATTGAGTTTCTTGGGATTCCTGGCGTTCTAGTGTCATATGGTATTTAATTCCCTGTGTGTGTACATATGTATGTACATAAACATATCTAGTATGCATAGAGAGAGAGATGTATTTATTCCTGGTGCAGATCTTCATGGCAAACCTATGTCTGCAGGGTAAGCAGATGTGCATGTGAGGCTTAATAGATGAGCAAGACAAACCACAGTTGAAGGGCATTCAACAGAGATGTCACAGAGACTTGTGGATTACATTTCACTTATAACTGATCAATTCCTTTTCCCTTGCTCTCTTTCCACCTGTCATTCCTATTTGTCTGCCAAATCTCTTGATTTGCCTCTACTTCAGCTTGGATGCTGGCCTATTTCAGGCAGTTTTTAAGATTTTTCACATATAATATTTTGGGGGTTGTTTGTTTGGTTGTTTGTTTGTTTGTTTTGTTTGTTTGTTTTTTACATCCACCTGCATGGCAAAATAAAGATGCTTTGTAATTTTGGTAGCTCACAAATGGTTTTTATTATTTTTACAGGGTTTGACTCTATGAACAATTCAAAGAATTACCAGTGTATCAGTTTTAGTACAGTGAAAATATTTTGAAAGTATGTGCAGTTCATATGTGTGATATCAGGATGTATTTCTTGACATACATAGACTTAGCCCAGAACTGATACTAAAATAATTTAAAGTATGAGATGAAAGTCAGATTCTGCTCTATTATTCTGGTTTTAGTCAGAAAAAAAACGTACTCTGATTGTAAACGCATGTTTTTTGAAGCAATATGATAGCAGTGATATCCTGTCTTGTAACCTTTTTGCTTTCTTTCTGAACATACAGAGACATGCAGGTTTGTCACTTAACTATATTCCACTGAGCTTCGGCAATGACTCCATTATAGGAAAAAGTTCTGCTTCCAGGGGAAGAGTCATGCTTTGCAGGCCACCGACATTCTTCTTTACCCTCGGTCCTCCCTTGTGGGAGTGTAAAGTAATGCTCTTAACCCTGTCCACTGTCAGTAACATGCACTCACTTCAGCAGATGCTGTTGTGAACAAAATGGGAGAGCAACGTAGCTGCCACCCCACCACACCGTGCAAAGCAGGGGGATGCACCACACCACCAGTGCTGGTGGCAGGGGAAGGGCTAAAGCCCCCGTAGCTATTCACTTCTGGTCAGCCTCCCCCCTTGAAGAGGCTTCAAGTGGCTGTGAGGATTCCCATGTTTGACTGTACGCTGGAGAGCAAATGCAGGGCAACTCTTTAAAAATGTGCACATGCATGAGCGGAAAGTGCAGAAAGAGCTTGAGAAACAAAGAAGGTGGAGGGCTGTGCAGCTGTGGGCGTCCTGCCACCCACATGCCAAGAAAGCAACAAGCAAGAAAAATACTTTCCTGGGAAAACTTTCATTTTACGCAACAATGAACACAACATGAGAAGAAAGATGAATGCATGTTTTGACAGATATGTCCAGGTGGTTTAGAAAAGCAGGTTGTAAAGATGCAGGTAGGGTTCCGGCTGCTTGTGAATTTGGGAGACGCATGCCAGCAGGCTGGCCTGCCTGTGACTCGCAGTGCAGTGCTTCAGGAGGTTCAGAAGTCAAGACACAAGGTTTCTCACATGGCACTGCCAGAATATCCCATTTTGGAGCAGTGTGGGCAAACTTAGATGAAAGAGTAATAATAATGGGTTTTTGTTTGGCAACCAGATCTGACTAATAACAGTGCATTCCTTTCTGCTTAAAACTTTATTTGGGGGCTAAACCTGCCAGCACAGAAGAAAAAGTAATATGTTGAGGTTCTTTTTCTGAATTAAATCAATATTTATGAGGCAATAAAGAGCTAAAATATTACTTTCAGGGCCAGCACAATGCATGTATTCACAAAGCCTCCAGGAGAAAAGGAGCACAGAAGAAGGCAAGGTCTACAGCACTGCACTAGGAATCCATAAGGCAGCATACTCAACACTGTATAGGGTTTGGCTCTCTCCACCCTACCTCCTCCTCCAACACTATCCCAGTCACCTTTTTATCCTCACCTCAGGTTCATATTGGTGATGCCACTGGTGTTTTGCAAAACAGTGATCATGTTATTTCAGATACCTTGAACTGAAAACCAAAAAAGCACGCAAAGAATAGTCCTGTGGGCCAGAAGAACTGCATGGGACTGAGAGGACACCAGGGACAAATGCTATGTAGTGTGAACATGGTTAGTCGGGGACCTGTTTTTTTTCTCCAGCTATGCTTTATTTGCAATACAGATGTTGTCTGAGAAGAGGCCAAGCCAAAGCAGACATGCTAGGTCACTGACACCAACTCTAGGCAGGCATTGGAAAAAGGTTACATGAAAATATTCATGAATGAAGAAGGATATCAGGCACAAACTAGGAAGCATTACAATGATGGTGATGATGACGATGATGCAGCGCCAGACAAAGAAATTATATGCCATTATCTCAATTAATCTCTTTACACTTAATCTGTTGTTGTTTACAAAAGGTAAAAAAGAAGTAACTGGCTGATTGGGAACTAAAAGAATTTTTTTGTTTGTTTACTATGCTGTTTTCTAGCTATATTGAATAGAGTATAGAATAGTCTGTGCAAAAGTCACAGCTATTTTATTTTTCTTATCTCTGACATGCTGTGTCTTTATCAGTAGAATCATGGAGATAAATAACCTATATCAAGTGGAACTTTAGCTAAAATATGGCATCTGTTTTATGTCAAAGTTGGCTGGTTTTATATCTTTGATCTTTCAGCTAGGGCATCAAGGCCAACATTTTTAATAACTCGCACTAGGCAGAATAAATTCTGTCTCTGAGAAAACAGGAGTAATATCATTAATCTGTTTCTAAACAGTGAGTTATAACAGTTTTTTAATCTGAAGAGGATAGATCCCGAGCTGGAATGAAGCATCTAAGCCAGCCAAGTTCTGTGAAGAGTGAATAGCATATATATCATAATTTATCTTGACATTGCTGTTTTGTGATCTACAAGACAACATTCATCCTGTTAGAAGGACTTGAGAGAGACAGCTATTTGTGATCAATTGGTGCACTTGCTATATGTTCTTCCTTTAAGAAAGACTGACTCTTTTTTCTTTTTTTTTTTTTTTAACTTGCATTTTTTATCTACTCAGTCCTTTCAGGAACTTCAGCTTATTAATTAAAAGCAGATAGGCCATCATTCAGAACTGAAATTACTGGAGTATTTTAGAATATACATCAGAGCATGCATACCACAAGCCTGTATTTATGAATGAGAATGTGCAAGTTGTTAATGCCTGAGTAAATACAAAAGTTACTATGATTGAGGAGAATATATTGAGGCAAAGATTAAAAATAGTATTTTTATGGACTTGGTAGGCATTTCAGGATTTGCTCAACCATTATTTGATAAACTAAGTATTCTCTTTCATGATGATTTTCACTGAATTCTTTCAAGACAGTAAATGAGCAGCAGCTCATGATAATCACAAGAGGATACTTAGAGAAAGACATGCCAGAAAAATACAATAAACATTCTGTTAAAAGTTGCAGAATTATACATATGTAATTCCAATGCTTTGCTACCAAAACCATTACAGTAAGATAAAAAACATTACAATAAGACAAGTCATGAAATAAAGAAATTTAAAAAAAAAAAAAAAAGAGCAAGAAATCTTCTTATGCTAAAGGAGAATCAAAATGTTTGCTAACCTGGCGGTATGTTAGTACAAGGCATTAGTTGTGTCAGTCACCAAGGCCAATGATTAAATGAAGTATAACATCTAGACCAATGAGCTTTTCAACATTCTGCAAGTAGCATGCATCATATCTCAGTTGTAACACCAAACCATAGTAGGCACTTTAAAACTGTGTAGAAACACATGTCAAGGGATATAATAATGAAACATTCTAATTTATAAAAGCCTTGGCTTAAAAAAAAAAAAAAAAGGCACCCAAATAATTGAAGTCATCTTCAGACATAGGGTACCTTATAAATTAAACATGTGCTTTCAAATTATCTTTACTGGCCTTCAGAGCTTCATCTTCACAAGTTTCTATGCCTTCATGTTCTGAAAAGCCAAACCACAGATAAAATTGCTTTAGATCCAGCTGGTATGCTTTGATTTGTAAGTGCTCCAGAAATATTGAAAGCCAACTAACTTACCAAGCCAGTGAGCACTGAACAATTTACAGATAAGGCTAGTTTCATCACTCCCAAATCAAGAAAGGACAGAGGCACAAAGAAAGATGTACAGAACTTGGAGGGAAAACAGCAAAACAAACATGTTATATGGAGACATTGAGGTTCTCAGTGGTATCTAACCAAATCCAGCTCAATAAAGATTTGGATGAAGTAAATTGCTAGCATAATATGCAGAAGAATTAAGAAATATTTCTACATGATAATGACCGTACATCCCAATAAGCTTGGTAGCAGACCTGCCAGTAATGCAGAAGCAAGCAATCTGGTTTTAGCATGCCCTCAGCTGATAAACACAAACTGAGAAATCAGAAATCATTGTTGGGTGAAAAGCATAATAATATACTTAGAACCACAGTATTTATTACATATACTAAAAGCATATGCCAAAAATGTGATAAAATTATGCAACTGAACAAATATAAGAAGCAGCTCCCAGATAACTACTGGCATAAGCCAAGGTTACCCCTGGGAATAGGAGTTTCACATGACAACAAATATTCTATTGACATTGTGGAAGTTGTCTTCAGATATTGAGGTCCTTGAACTTAACGAATTCACGGCAAAGTGAAAAGGTGAAGTATATATGGAAGAGTGAAAAGAAATACTTCCAGAGAGATAGGGTTACCTTGGCTTGGACTGTAAGCAAATGTAACGTAACTTTTATCAATCTGTTCTGGAAATTTACAAAGACTTTCCAGGAGCTACTTGTATTTCACATGTGACTTCAGTGATAACAGATAACATGACTTCAAGTGTATTAGTCTTTCCAGTAATCTTAACCTTGCTCAACTGACTTAACTTCATTGCAAGGCAAGCCTGTATCACTCATCATCATAGATTTTTTTTCACAGGAACTGGAACAACAGCACATGATTGAAATATGTTTAAATGAAAGCCTATGCAAATGGAGGCCATTTTTTATTTCAGTGGACTTGGATAATGTCACTGTAATTTGACAGCATCTTTGAAATAATTTATAAAAAAAAAAAGTGTCAACGACATCACAACAATGTCAGTTCTTAAAAATGGGAATTCCCATAGAAGTTCATAGGATCCATGTCTTAGTGCAAGAGTATGTGGAGACCCCAAAACTGGGACTGGAGACCAGGGGGCCCTTGAGGACCATGAGTGCTTTAAGTGTTGACAGTTCAGAAGGACCTGATTTTGTTTCACTTTGAAGTCATGCAAAACAAGCATATGAACTCTTTCTTGTTTCTCCAAGTGTAATTCTACTTCATGTATTTCTCATGTGTCCTGCATGTTAACAATGCCATTCATCTGACCTGTTTTTCACATTTGCTTTAGGATGTGATGAGTTACGTGCTAGCAGCATCTATTTTTCTCTTGGCTCTAAAGGACTCTAGAGTCACTAGCTTAGAAACTGGTATCTACAGTGCAAATAAATATCCTTAGCATAGTTTAGTCAGATGGATCCCATCTATGGAACCCTAAGGACAACACATTTTACTTGTAAGCTTATATTTATCCTGAAATAAAGAGGATTACAAGCCATGCAATACAATCTCTTCCTTCTAGGATCTCAGCCCAACACCACTGCCTGTTTCCAGGAGAGAAACTCTGTCTCAGAAATTTGCCCTTGTTAGGAAAGATAACAAAGAGTAAATTGTCCAGCTATTTTCTCCAGGAAAGTAAAACATCTTCTACTGCAGCTGTGACTGGATGCTTTCTTGCATCATAATTACTGATGGGAATCATAGAATCATAGAATCATAGAATCATAGAATGGTTGGGGTTGGAAAGGACCT
>VXBL01004953.1:92903-122295 GCA_013400195.1 Aramus guarauna
TCTAGTTCCAACCCCCCTGCCATGGGCAGGGACACCCTCCACTAGACCAGGCTGCTCAAAACCCCATCCAACCTGGTCTTAAACACTGCCAGGGAGGGGGCATCCACAGCTTCTCTGGGCAGCCTGTTCCAGTGCCTCACCACCCTCACAGTAAAGAATTTCTGCCTTATATCTGATTTACATGAACCCTCCTTCAGGTTAAAGACATTTCCCCTTGTCCTGTCACTACAGTCCTTGATAAACAGTTGCTTTCCATCTACCCTGTAGGCCCTTTCAGGTACTGGAAGGACGCAATTAGATCTCCCCAGAGTCTCCTCTTCTCCAGGCTGAACAACCCCAACTCTCTCAGCCTGTCCTCACAGGAGAGGTGCTCCAGCCCTCTGATCAACTTTGTGGCCCTCCTCTGGACTCTTTCCAGCAGCTCCATGTCTTTCTTGTAGTGAGGCCCCCAGAGCTGGACGCAGTACTCCAGGTGGGGTCTCACAAGAGCGGAGGAGAGGGGCAGAATCACCTCCCTCTATGTTTGTACGTCTGCACAGGGACATACACCATCAGTAACCTTCATTACTTCAAACTTCATTACATCACCAACAAGTAACCTTCATTAAATCCAATACGGCTCTCTTAAAATGGCATGCTGTGGTCATTTTTGAGGGAAATAAAATGGAAACTTTGGAAGAATACCACCTGACAATCCTTTCATGGCTTTCCTATTTTATGTATGTACACACTAGATATTGTTTAACAGTCTAGTCTGTGCAGAGTATTTTATTTGGAGCTATAATGTATGGAGGGAAAATATTTTTTTCCCATAAAGGATTTGTAAAATGGTCAAAAATAACAAATCCTGTGGTCCAAAGAGACTTACCCTAAGCAGATCTTGAAAGTTGTTATTTTAATGTTTCTTGATACTGAAGTATTACCCTGGCAATGTAAGATATTCTACCATTTCACATACCATCTCATGTACTGGGAATCCTAAAACCAGACAATGACTGCTTTCTGATGGAACTGAAGTTCTCATGCCAAATTTCTTTTGAACACATCCCTTAATTTATTGATTAAAACTTTTTTTGAGCTGTCTCCAGCAATCAGCTACTTGGATCAGCAAGCAAGGGATCAGACAATGTGTGTTAAAAATTCAGCAGATGCCTTGCAATCATGTCACACTGTCCTGACCCTCTGCTCCCTTTTTTTCTTTTTTTCTCATTGCTAGTTAGTAATATGGATTTGTTTGGCAGGATTGCTACCCTATCACTGATGTGCGCAGGAGGCAGTTACAGCTGCCTGCACACAGCCTGTTCATTTTCAGACTGCTGTTAGGGCCAGACGTCAAGGGCACATTTCACCCACAAACTGCTGTGTGCCAAACCCAGGGTGCTTAGGGTTAGCCCAGCTTTTCATTTTGGGTAAAATGGTATCAGTGATGCTATGCTGATTTGCAGCAGCTGAGGATCTGCCCTGCTCTGGAGACACTGTTGGGTCAGGAGGAATGATAAATGTATATCCCCTTGAAATAAAATCAATCTGATGACCTTCACAAGTCACTAAATCAAGTCCATCAGGAGGACCAGACTGACACCTTGCCATTTATTAGTTCCACCTATGGATCTATATTTGCCCTATAGGAACGAGCAGTGGGGGACCCTGATTTAATAGAACATTTTAATTACAACACAAGTCCAGTCCACTAAGCTGATCTTTCTTTCTGTGATTACCTCAGAAAGCAGCTGGGCTATGACTTGAGTCTCCTTCTGTGAGCCATATTAATGTCAGACATGTCCTTAGCTGTTGGAAAAGATATGCTCAAACCAGGAGAAGCCTTCAGGTAGGCATCGGAAGATATTTTAAAAGAGAGCTGAACAGATGCGGCATTTTTATTAAAACTAACATAAACACAGTTTTTTTTCATAAATCTTTTTTTGGAAGTCTTTCAGAAATGACAGATCACTATGACTTCAATATCTGCAGTCACGGAGGGAGGAGGGAAAAACTTCCCTGAAAACTGTTTCAGTTTTGGAAGAGCCACGGTAGCCAGAAAATATATTTGCACTGAGATGCGAATGTTCAGTCTCTCCTGTATCAGCACACAAAAGAAATGACTCAGTGAACAGAGTTACTACTGCCCTGTGTTTTGCAGGGTGCTCATGCTCACTGTGCTGCAAATGGTGTGTGGGTGAAGCACCAAGCAAGTACCACGGCCCTGCATCTGCCTTGAGCCGGACGGGGAGTCTGTCTCCTTCCCTGCTTCCCTCCCTCCCTCTCCCTGCTCCACTAAACAAACTGCAAAAAGGCATGTATAAAAGCTGCGGCAGAGATAACAAGAACTGAAGGAGTCATAGCAGGTGTTGAGCATTAGAGTACCATCTGGGGCTGTCTAATTCCAGCCAAAACAGTCTCCTCCGCAACTGCCCAGAAGGGTGGGATGGCATAGTTACTCAAGGTCAGGCAGGCAGAGAGGAAAGCAGAAGCTCTGGCTTAAGTCTACAGGTTGTTACAGGGGCCAGCAAGATTGTAGCCATGCTGTTAATTACTAGGCAGCATTAATGCAAGTGCCAGCTCACATTCTTTCTCTAATTATTTTTGCTGAAGTATAATGACTTCTTGAAATCGCCCTTGACTCTGTGTGAGCCAGATTCCGGAAATGTGGCACAAACCACATCAGCAAACACAGGAAAAGTATTACCCCTCCCTATCTGAGGTTAAATTAAGCTAAAATATTCCTCACCTTCCTCAGATAAAAGTTGGAAAAAAACTGAGGCCACCAGCACGTACTGAAACTCAAGCACCTCTCAAACCTACAGCATGATGCTCGGCAGGTAATGAACAACCTTTGGAAAGGTTTCCAAGAAACACATGTAACTCAGGCCAGGCTTCCATCTGCAATTTTGTCTGTAAGTTGTCCCCTGAGTATGGCATATTAACTTAGCTGTATTCTCTATCAGCTGCAATGTCTGAGGGAGTTTAGGGATTCTCTGCTCTAAAATATGGCAACTGTTAAATGTTTCTCAAGCAGTGATCAACTGAAATGCACACATTTTGTGGCTGGCTGTGCTGTGACAGATTAACTAGGAAAAACACCTGTAAATCCCATTAATATAAGAATGCACTTGATTCTGGAGCTACTCTTTTACTGGAAGAGAAAGAACAAATCAACAAATACTTTTTAAGGTGTCTCACATGTTCAAATTAAAATATAGTGAAGATGTAAAACCAGACTTTAAATAACTGGGAGGTGATGAGGCTCACTCTTTTCTGTCTGACTTATTTTTAGCAATACAGTTGTGTAGTTTTTATTAGGTAAATAAATGTGTGCAGACAGTGAAATGCTAACCAACCTCTTTGCACTTGTAGCTCACAAAGTTGAAAATAACGTATTATGACCCCAGATTAAATACCCAGATAAAGATGAGAATGGTTAGCCTGTTTCAGAAAGTGACCTGTGACTCATGCCATTGAGTCATACAGCAGAGGATTTGTCCAGAACAGATGATGGGTGCCATGACCCCAAGTGAATACCATGCCTAGCAACACTGCTGGTCATTCATACTGTCTCCTCAGGGGTCCAGAGCTGATATTTCAGAAATAAAGTAAGATATGCATTACCCATGTGCCATGAGTGAGACTTTAAAAAACATTGTATAATTGCCTCTTAAATAAATGTACAACTTACACTGATATCAGTGGGAAATGAGAGAGCTCCAAATTCAAAATGCAAAAATTGCATCTAATCTTCCCAGCTTTCTATTTCTTGTTGGGTAGATGTTTCTGAAAAGCTGAAGCCAACAAACAGGAAGCAATAAGCAAGGACTTGGGTGGACTTGGGGATTACCCATGTTGTGGTTTAACCCCAGCTGGAAACTAAGCCCCATACAGCTGCTTGCTCACTCCCACCATGTCAGGATGGGGGAAAGAATCAAAAGACTAAAAGTGAGAAAACTCGTGGGTTGAGATAAAGACAGTTTAATAGGCAAAGCAAAAGCCACGCGTGCAAGCAAAGCAAGACAAGGAACCCATTTGGCACTTCCCAATGGGCAGGCAGGTGTTCAGCCATCTCCAGGACAGCAGGGCTCCATCATGTGTAATGGTGACTTGGGAAGACAAATGCCATCACTCCCAATGTCTCCCCCTTCCTTCCTCTTCCCCCAGCTTTATATGCTGAGCATGACATCTTATGGTATGGAATATCCCTTTGGTCAGTTAGAGTCAGCTGTCCCAGCTGCGTCCCCTCCCAGCTTCTTGTGCACGCCAACCTACTCGCTGGTGGGGCAGAAAAGCCCTTGGCTCTGTGTAAGCACCGCTGAGCAGTAACAAAAACATCTCTGTATTATCAACACTATTTTTAGCACAAATCAAAACCAGCCCCATACCAGTTACTCTGAAGAAAATTTACTCTATCCCAGTCAAAATCAGCACAATCTGGCTGGCTGAATATAGGCCAAATGTTTTGGAATACTCCACCCTCTCACTGTATCATCTCCTTCCACTGTAAATACATAGCCTGGAAGTTTTAATTTCTTTGACTGACTGACTGAGGTTATGTTTAATCATTATTCTTCTTTGTCCTCCCTCAAACAGATTTTACAGAATCAATTAGTTTTAGGTAAGACAAATGTACTTTTCTTTAATTATGTTCTCCTCATACATGCTAGATTTTATTTAAAAAAAAAAAGAAAGTAAAGAGTGTAAGGAAATTTCGCGTGTAGTTTTCTGCAACACATATTACCTTTGGTATTTGTAATTGCCATGTTTGTAATGCTGAGGGGGAAATATTGCTGTAATATTGTGAGCACAAAAGCTACAGGGCTATTACAATAGTACAATTACACTGGTCGTGCAGTAGCCAGAGCTCATCTCTTTCACTGTAAGTTCTTGGTGTTAATTCTTATGACACTAGAAAAAGGTGGACGCGCTATCTTGTAACTGTGGCAAGGATAAAACTCCAGTGCTACACAACTTTCTTTCCATATATTCTGAAACCACACCATGCCTTGCAAGATCCACACGCAGGTTCGTTTGAAGGCTTTGATTTCAGTTATCACTATCACAAAGCAAACACCCTGTTATTTCTAATCATTAGGATTTTTGCTATGGTAATACATAGGAGCCAACTGCAAATAGAGCACTGTAAGACTAACTTCTACACAGATGTGGGCTCCTAGGTAGCCCCTGCTTTTTTAAGCATAGTCGATTCAATACAGTAACTTCCCAGCTCTTCTTGCATCGTTTTGGAAAGGTTCCCTGTGAATGATTACATATACTTCTTTAAACTAGATCCAAATGTCAGTGCCTAGGCTTAAAAAACATTGGCCCCTCTCCACAAAAAGTATGCTTTATCACAGATTATAGATATTAGAAAATAAATGATGGAAAAGACTTGTGATATCATCTTGTCTCTCCCCATGATCATAGGGTTGTTCTCTACAGTATATGTCAGGCAGCTTTGTTCTTTCTAGTTTAAATGAGTCTCAGGCTTTCATCAGACTCTTTTACAGTCTGATTTATCTTACTACCATGACATCTATCCAGATATCGGTCTACATCTCACTCTGCTGTGTTTCATCCCACAATTTTGAATTGTTGTCCTTCCTTCTAAATAAAGAATCAGGATCTCTTTGTGTTGTGTTCTTGAAAAGTGCAAAAAATTCTGGACTTAAGTAAACTGAAAATGTAAGTGGATCTCAAGTGCATCCAACTGAAACTCTCTCGAACAATTATGGTGCCCAGCAGAATGCAAACATCTCCAACTCAAAACTGCTCAGGTCAAGAAATTAGTTAGCTATTTTCTAATAGTTTCTTTAAAATGAGCTTCATCATTGTAATTTTCTGGGTTTTGGTTTGTTGATTTTTTTTTACTGCACTCTGTGCACATCATCTTTTCAGATTCATTAGATACATTTGAATATCAGACATGATTACTCCTATAAAAGTATGTCTGTTGTGGTTTTTTTCTGTTAGTGTCTTTTTAATTGACGCATTTAAAAAGCACTTCCATGTTAACACTCATGTTTGCACTCTCATATACCCCGCAGCATCCTACCTCTGACCTTGGTCTCACACATTCACGTGTCCTCCGAAGTATTCTGCTTCATGGACCCACATGCCCTTCAGAAAAAGTCTAGTCAACAGGCCATCCTTATTAAGAAGAAGTGTTATCTAACTAATCTCATTAGACACCATAATCCTGATTAAAATGTCCAGGCGACCAACATTTAATAGGATGAGTAAAAAACATAGATCCATAGAAAATCTGCATTTTTAATTGTCCTCAAATAATAAAATAGTGCTTTTTACTTCCAAAGGCTTTTAACAAACAGGGTTACCTAAAAAGAAACAGGAAACTTCAGAACCATTTTTAGGCAACTGCACCACACTATACACCCTCAGTAGCTTTTCAAATAAGCATATTATGTATTAGACAGACATCACTTGTACATCTATATTAGGCTGACTGCTATATATGTTTGTTTTAATGGGAGGGGGGTATTCATTTATATATACATTCATGTTGTGTTTATGAGATACTTCACACCCAGGAGAGAGGCATATTGACTGGAACACCAAATGAGTTGCATCTTTTGTGCAACTAGAAGAATCAAAGCTTGAGGAGTGCTGTTTCCCATGAAAAAACTGATATACCCTATCCCCTTCACCTCTTGCCACTTTGGCTCTACTTGTTCTGGCATTGCGAACATACACTTTCTACTGCACAGCATGTTGCCCAGTGACTCCCAGGGGTATATTTACTCCACCTCTGATAATACCTCGGTGAAATACTGTCTTCCCTGCGCAAAGCAAAATGTGACAGCAGATTGCACAGAAATGGCCTTATTGTAAACTAGAGTTTGCCAGTGTTTGCTAAGCAATTTTAAGTATGCTAAGCTTTCTAGCCTCTTTACAGTCTAAGAAAGAACTTTATCTTCTCTCCTCTCTTGAGTACCCTCCTGCTAGAAGAAAAGCAAACCTGCTCTAAGACACTGCAGCAGCCTTTCTGGCATCATGACAGATACTAATGGCAGGTATTTTGTACTATAACCTCTGGGTGCTATTTTTCAGTTGGTTTAGTAATTACAGGCCTAAATTCATCACTGCCAGAACTCCATTGATTCAACAGCAGACCCTCCTAAAAACTCTATCCCCCAAGCTTAAGTGGCTGCTGTACCTGCTCTGGCTTAGCTCTACACCTAAAATGTGGTCCTGAGAAAATCCTCATAGAAATATCTGTATCCCATTCCCTCTGCTGCACAGGTATTTATTTCAAGAAGGTCTTTTCATAATTTTCTTCAGTTTGTCTCATTTCATGGTTCTCAGTTCTAAAAGTCTGACAGAGAAAATGCATTTGTTTCTACTGGAAGAAATCACCATTTTGCTGCTCTTCACTATTGCAGACATCCATCAAACTCAAAACATCTGCAATAGCTGCTGGCTTAAGCAACAGCTATGTAAAAGAAGCCAGACCCATAACCTCAGAGGAATGTAGGGTTCTGATCATCGCTGATAGAGATCTATAAAATAAGAAATACTGGAGGGAACAACAATCACTGTTTCCGAAAATACAAGATTAATGGGCACAAGAAATTTAACCATGTAATTTAGGAGGATGTAGAAGCCAAAAGCATAGAAAATTCATTACACAACAGACAGATTGATGAGCAACAGATCCACTGACTACACTTATCTGTGATGATCTGGACACAACTTCCAAAAGAGGCAGTCTCTGAAGTACTGATTACTGGAAACTAGAAAGGCATACCAGAGAAAGGTTTATCTATATTTGCTCAGCTCCTACACTTGTAAGCACCTGCTGCTCACTGCTGCTGGAGAAGATACCAGAGCAGATGGACTGCTGATCTCATAAATATTGTAGATCCTGTAGTTCTTTGAAGATAAAGGTCCCCAGTGCCTTTGTCATCATGTAGTATGGATCAGACCTCAAGAAGAACCTCCTCTGACAAGACTTCCTTCCAGACAGGGGTACAGTGTCCCAGCAGTTTTATTAATTGACTCAAGGATGCATGTCTATGTCTTTGGTTTTAATTTTACACAATTGTTCCTGTCTGTAGAGTTTTGATGCAGCGATTTCAAACGACCCCACCTAGGTTAAGTTATAAATCTGCCATGGATTAGGCAGAGATCCTACAGCCATGGGGTGGATTGGAGAGGCTGCACAGCTGCTCCCCTTGCATGTGACATAAAGCATGTGCCACAGAGGGGGAGCAGGGACAATCTCCTGCCCCCCTCCCCACCATCCACCACAAATCTCCTCCTGGATTAAACAAGTTCAGTAAAAGGTTGTCTGTTATCTGGCTTTATTTCATGCAGATCTCCCCCCCCCCCCCATGTCTCAGCCCACTGTAGAATCTTTTTTGGTGAACTTCTATAATCTGTTCTAGCTTCCATTTAAAGATTGGTAAAGGCCCTGATGTTTGTTTACATGCATATGTGTATGATTTTGCAAATCTCAGTAGGCAAATGACTGTAAACTATTTGTTGTTTGTCTTGTTTGAGTGGTCATCTAAGGGCATCAGGTATAACAAAATCTACTTGCTAAAATGCTTCCTGGAAACTGTAAAGCTCCACCTTGCTTGGCTAAGTTAAAATTCCTGCATGGTCAGTGTAGTCCTAAAAGATTTATACGTACTTACCACTTTTGGGGAAAAAAGCGTAAGAAAACTCAGAAAAGTAGATGAGACTGATATTTTAGAATAGCAGAATAATAAAGACCAGCAAATATTTCTCATTCATCCATACAGACTCATGACATTTTCATGATTTGCAGACATGACGATTTCATATTCATGCAGCTGTCAAGACAGTTGTGGATTATAACCAACCTCACAAGTCACAGCAAACCAATACCGAAATAGAAAAAAATCTTTGGAAAGGGCTTTCTTTACTATTAAGCCAACTTGAATGTTAACACAAACGAATCAAGCATGCCTTTTCACATACTTAAAAATATTCTGGCGTATTTCATAAGACACACTTTTTCTAAAAGAGAAGGTACTCGTATTTACTTCAATGCAGCCCTGTCCACTCCTGATAACCTTGTAACAAAAAACCTAGGACTTACTGCCAGAGTGACTCCATTTAGGAAAGAAGAAGCTGTATGACATGTGAAAATGCTACAATTTCAAAACAATTCAAGAACAGAAACATGCTCGAAGAACTTTAAAACATTTTTGCCTTTAGTCAGTCACACAGCAAATAGCAAAATCATTTTTAGAGTCTCGCATGGTTTTTTCAAGGTTGTTCAAGTTGCTTTGCAAAGTGCCCACGAGGGATGAAGGGCTGGACCTACAGGGGTTTTATCTGTAGTGCCTAAGCTAGTGAGAAAACAGCCATGACCGCCTTTGTGCCCTCCCCTCTAGCCGTCGCCTTTCTGCCGCTGGAGCCAGCAGCGCTGCCCCGGAGCTGGCTGGGTGACACCGGGCTGCGCCCGCTCCGCAGGTGCCGGGAGCGGCGAGGGCAGCACCTGGTGCGGAGCCCGAGGGCAGCGCGGGACGCGCTCCTGTCCCCACATCCGCCCTCCAGCCAGCCGTGAGCAAGAGGCGCACAGTCTGATAGTCAGGACAAACAGAATTAGTGAGGGCACAGGCAACACTCACCTTCCTTTATATACTCCCCGATGCCCCGACCTTGCTGCAGACATCTCAGTTAGGCAAAGAGCTTGTGCAGGCATACAAACGCCCGTGAGTCCAAAATCACACTGCAGCACAGCCCCAGGCTGACGCTCAGGACCGGGGCAAGCCTACAGGCACGGGAGCTTGCTGGGCACTTGCTGGGAGCTCGCTGGGAGCTCGCTGGGAGCTCGGGCTGGCTGAGGGGCCGCACTCGCCTTGGGACGGCTGTACGGACGGACACACTGCTGCCCTCAGGCACGGCCTGTCCCTGACACCAGCCAGCTGCCGGTGTGCCTGCAGCCATCGGCTGGGCCTGCAAACATGGCGCTGCCATCACTGACAGCTTCTGCCGTGAAAGCTGTCTTCTCAGCCAGCTGAGACAAAGCAAAGACGTTCCCCAAACAGTCCAAAGAAGTTGTGCACATTCACCTTTGGCTTAGCTAATACATGTTTTCTCTCTTTTCTAGGATATTTTTTTTGTTCTTTACTTTAAGCCTGCCTAACCAGACTGAAAAACATTTCCTTCTTTCTGAAAAAAATCTGAAGCGGGACAGTTTTTCCAGGAAGGTCTGTGCTTGTTTAACCTTTGTGGAGGCACGCCTAGCACAGGCTCCGCAGGGCGGGGAGGAAGCAGTGGGGTTTTGCCTGTCACCCATTGTGCTGCGGAAAACCCGACACAACGTGCAGCGCTGCGCCTCGGGCCAGGTCGCATGGCCGCCCTGCACGGGTGCTGCGTCGGGGTCGGCCGCGGGTGCCTGAGGTACCCTCGGCACCTCCCCTCATCTGCTCTCATGTTCCTATTCCTGCACACCTTTGTGTGTAATCGTGAACTACTTCTGACCAACATATCTGGAGGTTTCAGCTACATTTGTAGAGGAAAAGTTCCTCCTTGTGCTTATTTTTCCCGTGTATGTATGTGGGATATAGTGGACAGACACTCCAACCTGAAAAATGTGCGACTGCATTAGTACGAAGCTGGGCGTGAGCTAGCAAGCCAGGCTTGTCTTTGTGTCAGAGCACAAATCGAGTGAGTTTGTGCCTGTCCATCACATGCAGAATAAACACACACAGAGTTTTCAAGTGGTCCCAAAGACCTTCCAGTTTCCCTTGCCAGTTGAAGTATCCACATAGTTTAAGGCCACACTTTGACCCACTTGGATGGTTTCACAATCTCAGAAAAGGTCCTCTGAAGTTCAAAAATTACTTCATATAAAAGCCACTTGTCAGCAGCAAAATATGTTTTCTACATTTCTGTTGCACACTGATTCTAGAGATCAGAATAAGGAACGAGCAAATGTTAACAACAGCCATCCTGCAGACGTCCACTCAAGCTTTTAAAACCACGTCAGTTCTGCATACAAATCTTTGCCTTTCTATGAATAATTTATGAATATTATTACAATATTTTTATTTCTGGAAGAGCAGAGCCTATGTGAGCAGACTGCAGCAGAACACAGCAACCTCCCAATTCAGTATTTAACCAGAAAGGCCACCCTCGATCCCACAGCCAGGACATCAAGGCACCCAGCAGTAAGCTGCCACGGCCATTCGGAAGCCCCTTGCCAGTGCCAGGACTGCTAGCCGGGCGTGTGGCCCTGCTCTGGCCTTCCAAGTGGCCTCCACAATGTACTTCACCTCGGTGACTTTTCCTAACCTTTTTATGTCTTGTGTCTGGAAAATCTTGTGACCTCAAAAGAGTTTCAGGTTGGGTTTTAGCCCCGTATGACAACATGGGAACACAGTGCTTGCTTGGCTCTCCCTGTATCACCATAATTTCACAATAATTACAGCAGTTATTGTACAGGTGGAGGGGTGTCCATAAATAGGTCTGCTAAGTCTGGGAACTATCCTGGCTACATCAGAGCAATAATAAATGCTGCTAGAATCCAGAGTCCTGCTGGGTTGCAGATTTGATGCACCTTCAGCAGCTGTAATAGTGTGAGTCTTCAAAAGGATAACGTTGTGTGCTTGGCTTTCTTCTGAACCTACCTCTGCTGCGGTGGCCTACTCAGAATCACAGAATGGTTTGGGTTGGACGGGACCTCAAAGACCATCTAGTTCCAACCCCCTGCCATGGGCAGGGACACCTCCACTGGACCAGGTTACTCATCTGCCTCACTTCAAATTCTGACAGTGAGTGCACTACATATATTGAGATACCAATTAAATGTTTGCATTTTTGAGTTTCACTGGCACACAATTAAATTGCCACTTCTGTGTAAGAATAATACCAAACCACAGACCACTGCATTCCATTACTCCTAATGCACTTGTCACCTTGCAAACCTGAAGTAAAACTCATAATCTGGGATGAGAGATCAACAGCAGTCCCAGGTATGCAAGGAATGCAGAACTAAACCCTTTGTGCCACAGTTTGGCATTTGCATGTCACAGACACCTTTTTTTTTCTCATATCTGGGCTTCGACATAACTTGGCAATGAAATATAAAATATTTCTAACCAAAGACTTTAATGGACACATACTTTCAATTATCCCAAACACAAAAAGAAATCATCAGCGTATTCACTCCACATTCCACACATCACTGTAATCACACTGAAGAGAGTCAGAGGAGCAGCTTTTGATGCAATATCATGCAGCTGCATTATTTACCTGTTTACCTCTGGACCACCAGATCTGGAGTTAACATACAGTAGAAAAATGATCAGCAGCTGAAAAGGTAAACTGGTTGTAGGTTGCAGTTGTAAATAGAAAAATTACATAAGACAATAACAAGACATAAATGGAGGAGGCACTGTGTAAATTCTGATGCTCAGCTTTGTAGTGACATCTGCCATTGCAGCGTGGCCCTGTCAAAACACTTTTGTTCATGTTACTGTTTTTTCCATCAGCCACTTTACTTTTCTTATGTATAAATCTGATTTGTCACTGACTGTAGCCATGCCTTGACAACTTCCTCACTATGCCAGCAAGCTTCCCTGAAGCGTTGTACCTCCCCAGCCAGGTAGTGAGATGTCAAGGTAAGACCTGTAAGCAGTTTCTGGGTTTTCACAGGTCAGACAGGAGGGGCTAGCACCCCAAAGACATGCACTTACTCTGGCACAGGAACACCCACTATTATATGAAACTCAAATCATTAGAAAGAACGTGATGTAAAGATATGGGTGTAGGATTTAATCTTGTTATTGTCCTCTGATTTTTGCGTTAAGAGGCAGTGAAAAGAAACGGGACCAGAAAGAACTGTTTCCATGGCTTGCTGCAGAAAAAATATGAAGCATGGCTGGCTGGTATCAGTACACTGTAAGCATTAATGAGGAACAGAGGAGATTTGTGTGATATTATAATCTATGACAGAATAAGTAGATTCCTGTTGTTTCTACAAACAAAGCTAATTTGACAGGATGCTTTGTATGCCTTTCATATAATATAAAAGTGCTCAGAAGCAGGGGATGAACTACGTTCTTTTTTAAGCAGTTCCTCTAAGAAATGACTGCTCACTCAAATTTCCTGTTTTCTGTTTAGTTGTGCCCGTTTGGATTTGGTGCACTGCCAGTGTGATCCGCGTGTCCCACTGCAGTCTGGACACAACTACTGCTATGGCAGGTAGCGCTCCCAGAGCAGCTGACGCTCCCTTACTAGCACGCTTTTGTGCATCTCATAGGAAAATTGGTACAGCAAACACACAAAAGCAGAATGGTGCAAATAGCCTTCAAAAGACATTCACATGTCCATTGGGTATTATTACTCCAAATCCAGTACAAAGATGACCTGACCTAGCTGCCCCAGCAAGTCAGCAGCACAGGGAGCCTGGGATTCCCAATGCATACATCCCCATCTGCTGGGAAGAGGCAGCCACCTTCTCTGGATTCACTGCTGCAAGGGGTGACTTTCTGTCTTCGCCTTTTAACTGTACAGAGGTACACAGTCAGTCTGTTTCATCTGATCGACTCCTCCAGATACCATTTTCAGCCCACCTGCAATTTGCTATTTACCTTTAAATTATGAACTTTTCTTGTTTAAGATAGAGCATTTTGGAGTCAAAGAGGTCAAAACACGTTAAGCTTTTCCTGTGTTTTACCAATGCAAATTTACTATCACAAAGGTTTACAGCAAGGCTCTCAAAGCTTACTTCATAGATGATTAGTCATGCTCTGTACTGTTATTTGATATCTGGAATGGGACTTCATTAATTTGCAGACATTCTTAATGCACTGCATAATGTTAGAGATTACCAGTTTCCCACAAATGAATTTTTCTTTCTCCGCTTAAATGGATTTAATAGAAAAACAATGCAAGTGTTTCTACTTAAGAGCTGCTTCTGCTGGTTCAAAAAGCCAAGTGCTGGTCCCACCCCACCATCTACTGGAACTCTGCAGAATCACAGCACTGCCTGAGAGAATCTTCTCTCTGCAGGCCACAATTTGAAAAAGGCTGGAGACAGGGAAGTGCTCAGCACTACCCACTTGTCCTGCAGTTTGCCAGACAGCTTCTGGTGAGTGCTGTTTAGACACTGTGGTTGCCAGGCTAGGTGAACTTTTAATCTGACCTGGAACAGATGCTGCCTCCCCCCCATGTTATCCTGTAGAACAAACAATAACAGAATTTAGCAAAAAAAAATTAAAATTTAAAAAAAAAAAAAAAGAAATAAAGGGTTTCTGCACATAAATTTCCCTTTACCAGTGTAATACCATGAATGTGACATGCCCCGGCTCCAGCTCCCTGGTGTCACAGACCTGTGTATCCAGGACAGACACACCTGCACCTTGACTCTCCCGACTGAGCAGGTCTCTGCACCCACTCCATCTGCTCATACACATGCACATCTGGCTTGCCCACCCTGCTAGGCTCATCAAACCAGCCTTACACCATGCCAGAGGTACTGAATGCAGTTTTAGACCTGAAAATGTAATGACAAAGTCTTTGGAGGGTAACGAGAGACAGCTACAGCACGGTAAGGGTGATAAACTCCAGAGGGAGACTCCTCACTCCTTCTATAGTGGGCACAACAATCAGTCTGAGAAAAATTTTAAATTTGGTTTAGTTAATTACAAACAGATTATCATTTGAGAAAACAATGCCCCTAAACCCAGTTACTGTTTAACAGCCCTACTCTAATTACAGAGTGGACTCTTAGGTGTGATTGGCTTGTTACTAAATTTATCTCACAGGACACTAGTGATATCCCAATAAATATCCCAATAAATCGTACCATGGGACATGCCCTGATGCCATTGAAGTCAAGGGCAAAAAGTCATACTGACTTAGCAGAGGATGATTTGACCTTATAAAGCAGGGAGCAGAACAGAACAGATCCTCACTCTGTCTTACATTTCATGGGGGATCTTCTAAGATGTAGCTGTGACTTCATTGTCCTTTCTCTAGTTACTGTTTATCTGCTGACATTTTAACAGCGACTTTGCTCATTTGGGTGGACCCTAGATCAGTCCCCACCAGAAAGCACACCTGAATTCTTATGCTTGGCTAGGCATCTGGCTTCACACATGTCTGAGCTTGGTGCTAACACTCACACCGTTGAGGATGGAGCTCCAAATCCAATCAGGAGTTAGTGCATATATAGCACGGTACTTCAAATACTTTAAAATGAAATTATTATTACTGGATTTCATGAGGAGCAGAAAGTGAAGGTTGATGGTATCCCTTTGTTCACTTTGACTTACATTCACGAGATTACATGCTGAGAGTGTAAACATTCAGGCTTGCGATGCACCCGTGAGGAAAGCAGGGAACCACTTCCCTCCTGGAGCTGCTGTCTCTGCGGTGCTGGCTGCTGGCAGTGCTCCTTACAGGTCGGGGCACTGCTGCTCCAGGCGCTTTGCAAAGGCAGGCGGTCATCCTTCCTCCAGAGCAATGACTGTGTCAGGGTGAAAATGGATGCATAACCCTAGCTCGCTTGCCAGTGCCCTCTGCAGGGGCAGCAGAAGAGCAGAGTTTATGTTCATGGTGGCAATGTGGCACAGAGCAGGTCCTGTCAGCTGTAAGCACCGATGATGTCTCAGTCTCTGCAATGCCAGTCTTCAGCCCTGCTCTGCACCCCAGTAAATAACATTTACATAGCATCTGAATATATGTTTCGACCATTCTCTGTAGTCTCACCACAACTTTTGCATTCACCTAATGAACAACAGTTAGAAGTAGAAGGAGAGTTAACTGCCCTACATACAGCCAAATGCTGGTGCACAGGCAAATGTGGGCAAACACGCAAAAAACCCTCTGTGTTTCTGCTGCTCTCTTTTCATCACTTTTCTGTACCAGGGCTTTCTTCCACTAGAAGAAAAAACACTCCCAAAAAACCCAACTACCAGCATAAAAAGTCAGGAACACTTTGCTTAAATTAAAGAATAATGTAAATTAACAATATTAGAGCTATCATCTTTATCTGCTGCCTAGACCAGGCTCTATGTCTTTTGTGGCTTTGCTGTCCTTAGCCAGTGTTGCTTTCATAGCCACTGAGCACAGGAGGCCCTGAGGAATTTGGAGAAACTTCAGGTCTTTTAAAGAAGCAATAAAAAGATACAGAGAAGTCAGCATCTCAAACCCAACTTCTAAGTCCCAGCTTTTCTGGCAGCCTCTGAGCTGTGATATGTCTACCATAGCTGAGACACAGAATTGTGGTCACCAGGTGCTCATCTCTACCATGGGGAAAGGTGTTTTGCTAAAGCATTCGACTTGCTTCTCTTCCAATGGATGTAGAGGGCAGGAGTTGCCGGCTCTCAAACACGCTGTGTCCCTGTGGGCTGTGGACACCTGTCTCAGAGGAGGTGCCTGGCTTTCCCATAGCTGAAGGCAAGCTGAGCCTGCAGCAAATGTGCGCAGTGCCGTAGGGAACATTGTGCCCCACGTAGGACCGACATGGAATCAGCTGCCAGGGGTTTCTCCCCCAAATTCCCTGGCTGTGTACCTGCAATGTTGCTCATCCCCAGGCTAATGCACTGCAAGAGTAAGACTGCACCAGTAATCTCCAAAGTCCATTGCCTCCATCTCAGGAGCAGAAGGGAAGGACGGAGACCCAGTAAGGGCAAATGGGTAGGTAAAACTGTGAGTATTTAATTGATTGGATTAGGTAGAGGACAGTGGAGCAGCCAGCTGACTGTGTAACCTGCACTGCAGCAGTGCCCAGGGTGAGAAATCCTGTGTACACAGAGGACAAAAGGCTTCTTCTCACATGCAGAAAGCAAAGGCCACTTCTGGGGTCTCTTGAAGATCACCAAGGGTGATAATTTGCAGTTCAAAATGCCTGAGCACAGACATGTCTCCAGCTCCTGCTCCTCCAGCCACAGCAGCTCTTTGAGCAGAGCCGGGGTGTTAGACTGGACTGACCAGACTGTCACCTGCCGCTGCCACCCCTGAGCCACCCTCCTGCCAGGGAGATTCCAGTTAGGAGCTGACAGTCTAGTAATAACTGATAGTCTGCTCCCAGATTGCAGAGACAGCACTTGCCACACGGTGGATCCCTCCTCAATACAAAAAAGGCCTGAGGCATGCCAAAGGGCAACTGGTCAGCGATAGAGAAAAAGAGAATCAACCTGCTGTCCCACCATAAGCCTCTCCACAGTTAAGGACCCTTGAGCAGATCACACTGCCTCATTTTGGAGAATTTCTGCTCTGGTCTTTCTTTTCAAGCATTTGAGGCTGTATTGCTTCCTGGACCATACTATCTTTTTCCAAAGACCTGGTTTGTATTTAGGTTCAGAAGCAGATGCTTGGGATATGAACCAGCTTCAGATACAACTCCTACAGCGTCCATATCTCCATTATGTCTCTAGCATCCATTGTAGTCATGGGAATCAGTCAAAACCCCAGAATAGAACAAATACATTGAATAAAGTCTAGGGGCTTCTTAGGCTGACCAAACTTAGGCATAGTGTAGGTCCTGTCTGCATGTTTAGGCCACAAGTGTCTTGTCTTTCCTAACTTTCATATATTAGTTTGCCTAATTCAGCAGTAGTGATGTGTCTCTTCCAGTGAACCAATGCTAAGCAAACTTGTTACATCCCTCCCGTCCACCAGCCCCTAGGCACCACTGGTGATCTAATGCTCCAGGAAAATTCCAAGTCACACCATTTATTGTTATTTCTTCCATGGAAACAACCGAGCAAGAAGTAAAGCTCACCAAGATCCTCTCTCCTTTACAGCACAGAGTCTGAGTTCCCAGCTTAGGGAGGCAGAGGCTCAGTCAAGAAAATGACGCAAAGACAGGGGTCTGCTATTGGTTTGGCAGACACTGGGTTTGGAGCATCCGCTGTGAACGGTTATACCTGTTGCACTATGCTTTTGGAGCTATTGCTGTCCACTTCAGCCATGGTAACGTGATCTCAGTTACTATGCCTTCATTAAACACTGTACTTTAACTAACTGTAATTGAGTAGTACTAAACTAAGGTAGACAGAGCTTGTTAATTTGTGTTCTCCATGCAGGAGTTAAATCAGGAAATAGGTAATCTCTGAAAACATCATTTCACAAACCATCCTCAGACACATGCTGAGAGCACAGCGGCACAGACAAGCTGCCCGCAGGGCTGTCTGTGAGCGCAGTACATGCCGCTCGGCCGGCACAGCAAGGATGTCGTCTGCACAGTGAGGATGTCGTCTGCACCCGACCTACGCTGGCAGCTCTGCACATGCTCCGTCTGCCAGCCAAGTCCCACTCACCCTCCGAGGCTTATTTATCTACGGGCAGCGCTCAGCTGCTGAGGCTGGATGAGCTGCAGCATCTCTCAGAGCCACTCGTAGGCAGTTTCACGCGCTGAAGCTAAGATGTTTTTCAGAAGCTCAGTTAAGCTTCCAGGGATGTAATTTTAAGAGGGTCCATAACAAATAGAATATACCGTTCCCATCAGGCTAGTGACAATGTCCTTGTCTTGACAACAACCTGCAGCCGTAAAGCAAGTTTAATTCTCTGACAAGAAGATTGGTGACAGCTATCACTGAATTGTTCACTGTAATATATGGGATTCTTCCCTGAAAACCCTGGCGATGGCATTTGTCTGGTCTGGTTGTAAATAATGAGATAGACCACAATGGATTTCAGTTCCTCATCAGTGTTTGATCAGCACAAAGGTAAGTCACCTACTACTAATTTCAAAATCCTCTGGTCCTCCCATGCCTCCCAAGCGAATGTATTAAGATTACTTGACAGAATCAGTAACAAGAATTTTAGGAAAAGATCATAGAGATTTGTTTGGGTTACACATGAAGGAATTCCTTATATCAGCTTTAGACATGGAAATTTCAGCCTATTGCTACAGCGATTTTTTAAAATAATTTTTTTCAGCATAACAGCAACAGTATCTGATTGCTCTTTTGCTTAGCATTGAGGGATGTATGTATATATTTATTGTTTATATTGTGTATTGGTCTTCTTATGGATATACATAATAAAAAACAATTGCAATATTAGCAAGCAAAGCAGTTTAAAATGGAGTAAAAATTTAAGAAAACCTGATTTTCATAGGTCTATAGTTTGTATACACTAAAAGAACGAGATGCTGACAAGTGATTGACTTTGCTTCAGCAAATCTTAGCTGTATAAGTAAGTATTGCCATAACAGTGAATTTAAGATATCTTTAAAAACTGCAACATGAAGATTTTCTACATGGTAAGGTTGCTATGGAAATATAAGTTTAATAGTTGAATTTCATGTCTTTATTTGCCAATACAAGCTTTTATGTCATACATCTTAATCCACTATAGGGAATGTAGTGACAGTCTTTTTATGTTCCCAAAGCAGGAAGCTGTCATTGGTTGATTATCCGTGTTGTCACAAATTTCTCTTTAAGTCAGCTTGCCAAATAATTTGTGTGCAGCAGCCACAGCTTCCAGTGCATACCTGCAAACTGTCCAAGCTGACATGGACATGCTGGTCCCACAACGAAGGCGCTGACCGTAGAGAAAAGATGAAGGGCAGGAGGAAGACAGACACTACAGTACCTTTTGGGCAGCCAGGTCCCACAGGTTGTACTTTTGTTCTTGCCTACACTTCTTTGGTGAACCCAAAGTAAATATGCTCCATATAAAGCAGTGGACTTTTGGCTGCCTTTCAGACACAGTAGTGCTCCAAGCCTGAAGCAAGTCTTGAGAGTACTGGTCTACACCAGCCCACTCATGACTCCACCCTGAGTCGATGGGGAAGAGTGCAAAGCCATCAGGCAAAACCGAGTGACAAGAGAGAAAAAATACTACCAGCAAGAATACAGGAGGAAAGGAAATGCAACGGCAAAAGGGGGATCTGTACTGCAAGAATAGAGACAGGTGCTCCTACGTCATGTGTGAATGATGTAAGGAGCATTTTCCCCAACAGGACAGAGGTGTGGGGCTGACTGAGCTTCTGCAGCTCCAAACAGCTGTTCTCAAGCTCTCCTTCTGCAGGCACTATGAGTATGCTCAGTGCCACATGCCGACGCAGCTGTGCCTAGACTGGTGAGGGAGAGGGGAGACCCCGCGCACTCGCTGCCGTGGGGATGGCTGCCAGAGAGCCGCTGGAAGCGGTGCTGGGAATGAGGCTGGAATGTGAGCAGGGCTGGGGAAGGAGAAGTCAAGTCTCCAGATGGATAAGGGGGCAGACAGCAATGCGGGACACCACTGACCCAAACCACTTATCTGGATAGAAATGAGAGAGTTATGTCCCCTCGCTCCTAATCTGCAGCCTTCCTCCTGCCAGGCCACTCTCCACACTGACCCATCCTTATTGCTGTCCAGCATCATCTCCAGCCCCATGTAATACCGCACTCACAGCACTTCCCCAATAAGACAGTCCCGTCTGGATAAATTCATCGTCTCCCCTCCACCACCACTGCAGGGATGCTGGCTCATTAGATGATTTGTGACTTACTGTTTGTCTTCCCTGCTAGCTGCGTGGGAGGTGGATGGGGAGCAGAGGCAGACAACGCAGAGTAATGGGACAGTGAACCCATTGGTTATCATGCAAAGAAAGCTCTATTCAAAATTTACAGTGTATGCTGTTTTTTATCTAAATAGCACGTTAATGTCTTGGCATATTACTGATTTAAGCATGCATAATTTTTTTTAGCAAAGAGAATGTCTTTCATTGGAGCAATTTATAACAATGGAAGAATACAGACTAGCTTTCAAACACACCAGATCAATACCTGTTGGTCCCGTAAAATAAACCAACCCTCCCCACAAACCCTTTATCCACCCCACACATCAGAAACCTGTCCCAGCTACAGATCAAAAAACCATCATTCTAGGCATGAAAATCCTACTGTCTTTTTGCAACACTTCCTATGGTACTGCTTATTAATACCTTATAGTACTTATCAATAGCAACAGCAGTATCAAAATGGGACTTAAAGAAGCCAAGCAACATCAGAAACCCCTCCCCTCCTAATATTGCTTGGTGCCACTTAAATGTGTGCTGTACCTGGCTTCAAACGTTTACTATTTAAACAGAGAAGATAGACAAAGGCCTGGGCTGGTACATTCACAGCCAGGCACACACAGGGATTATTACTTTTGTTAACCAATCAATAAATCCATAATATTAGAGAGCAAATTACAATTTCCAAAAACTGCATTGATCCACCTCCCTCTGACCCTTGACACTGACGTGCTGAAATCAAATAAATTGTCTAGCATTGTGTCCTAGCTGTGGGAAATCACGTAAGGCATTTGGCATCTGGTGGAGACAAGGGGGACTATAGGAAACAGAAAATTATACGCATAAATATTTCTTCTTCTCAATGAACATAAATTATCCTGTTATCCAGCCTTCAGTTTTCAAAACCTAGTGTTTTAGCAAGGCCTAAATCAGTCATTGTGAAGACCACGTACACTAAACTGCAGCAAAATTATTTAGACCTTAAAAATCCAATGCAGGAGAAAGCATGTGCTTACGTACATCTAATGTGCACTTTGTAAAACAACACATCAGTCGTCATCGCAAATTGTGTGTAATGTGTATTCTTCATAGTTGGGCCAAGGGACAATTAATGTCACAAGCAGTGTAATTTCATTGCTCTGAATCCTGTGATTATTCTGCGTGTTTCTTTATATACTCCCTTTTCTGACCAAAAGACAATTACTTTGTCTTATGGAAACTACACGCTTTATACTGCCCCTTATTTCAGATAGATGGCTTCAACTTTGACTTTTTCAACTTTGATTGGCTTTAACTTTGATTTTACCTACAAAAGACGTCACAACCCTGTATGTCATTTGGCCTTAACACACTAAGATTCTTTCAGACCTTTCCACGCCACTGCTGTACCAGCCTGCAGTTTCTCCCTTGCTCCATATGCAGGCTCTTACTTAGACTTTCTGCCTTCCTAAGGGTGACTGACAGTTTCCTTATCCTGCAAGATAATAAATGAAGTAACACTAATGCATTTGAAGATGGAGGGTCAGGCATTTGGCCGTTCACAATCCCTTTATCCCATGTGGTGCTGGTGCCCCAGCCCCAGCCAATCTCCCCAGCAGGGTAAGCACACAGAGGGGGGGGACACAAGCACTCAGTACCTCATTGTTGCCTCCTGCAAAATGCCCACTCTCTGAACCATTTCTCTTCTGCCCAGGAACGTGTCTGCAAAAAGAAATGGCCTACAAGCTTTGCACCCATGCCCTGTCATTCCTTGACAGGGTAAGCTGGAGGAAGATGAAGTGGGAGATGTTGTGTCACCTGGAGCCAAGTGCATCCAGCATAAATGACACCCAAGCCTGGCTTTTCCCGCTTCCTGTCATGTGAAGCATCACAAGACCATGCATCTATCTTCCTCCTCACCCCCCACAGCCAAAGCCACACAGGTCATGTTAAAGACACCCTACTTGAAATCATGTCACCCTCCAGATATGGAATTAGTGTCAGTCTTTATGTCAGACGCACAATATGAGCACTCATCAATTCCTACTGGCCCCTCACCAGCAGGGTGACAGCCTGGTCTATCTGCCTCTCCTTGCTCTCACAGCTACGACTCATGGGTGTGGAAGTGTAAATCTTGGATGTGGCTTCATTCCACCATCCCTTAACAGGAGTGGGGCCCATGTTTCGCGAGAGCAGGCATGGAAAAAACTCTGTCCGTCCACCCATCCATCCATCCATCCATCCATCCATCCATCCATCCATCCAAAGTTTTGCTTCCTCTCCTCATACAGGAGGATAATTGCTCTGGGGAAAGCAAATTTGGCCCAGCACAAGCAATGGCACAGGGGACAAGGTGTTTTGGTTTTAGTTAGGTGAAAAAGGGAAGAGGGAGTCAGGGCTACATGCAGATATGCCTCCACATCATCATCTTCCCGACATTCTGCCCTCCACGTAAGCAGCTGCTCTGCTTAGGCAATGGAGAGTTTCCCTTTGTGGGTGAATTGCTCTGCTCCCAACACACAGCAGGAAAATTTAACACTACTTACAAGACTAAACAGCGAAAAGTACAAAATTTACATGTGTAACGCATAAAAGGAGGTGAGGGCCCCTTTGATCTACTGTCTGTCTTGGTACATCTAATGGTTTCTTTCCCAGTGCTAGCAGCATCTCAGTACCATTCCCATATAATAACCACCACATGCAGCTGTGAGAGGAGCTGTGTCGGTGCTCATGGCTGGCACCTCCTGTGTACCTCCAGAGAGGAACAACACAAGTGATGAGCCTCTGCCTTGTCTCCTTGCCTTTTGCCCAGGCAATACTACACCCCTTTTTGAGAAACGGACTAGCTCAGACCTGAGCTTGATGTTAACATATCTTTGTTGCTTGGAGAGCAGTCTGCAGATCTGGCATGATAAGGAAATCTGATTAATGGTCCCTGTGGTTACTTCTTTATTCATATATTAGTCACTGGTGATGACTCTCTAGAGTCAATGACTCTTAGTCTCTCCTGATCTCACAAGCCCACAGGTAAAAGCTTCTGAGCCAAATGAACAGTTCCCTCATCAATAGACTCCCAAACAGAATAAAAATCAAGTTAACATTTCTAATTTACAAATTTTATCAAATGTGTAATTGAAAAGACCAGCTAGAAGAAAGAAAAAAAATTAAATTCTCTTCAGTTGAGTAGTGATGGAGAGGGCATCTATAGACTGGTGCAGCCTGATTTAACATCAGCTTTCTAGTTATCCCAAGCCTTCAACCAAAGCTCCAGCTTTGACAGGCCAGCCTTTCCTAGGGTAAGAGCCAATTGCTTTTCCATGGCAGCCAAGTTTTGTAGTCGACAGTGGTGATTGCATCCCAGGGAGAGAAGGTCACATATGGGGAATTATGTTGGGCTGTAAACCCCAGCATGGATCTCATGCAGGTTCAGCTACGACAACATCTTATCACAACATGAACAGTGTGGCTAATACTTTAAAATTGTCCTTAAAGATCTTTTATCACTCAAAAGTATATATGACAATGTTTAAAATATAATTTATATCCAAGTATTAATAATAATGTATTCATTGATTATGAAAAAAGGCTTTTTACTAACTTTTCAAATTCTCTTTAAACCATCTCCCTTCTTTCTGCACAGCTGACATAGTTATGCTATCTCTAGAAGACACGACAGTAAGGATAAGTCACCAGTCACTTAATCTTTCTTTCCTTTGATCAACTGTCTAGTCTGATTTAGGTGTCAGTTTTACTTTCTCCTGCTAACAAGGTATGGCAGTGGCTGGACAAATGTTATGCTCTGACCCTCAGCCACAGTGAACAGCACAGCTCACTGCAGTTGCCCTTCTTTTTGAGTTAACAGAGATCAGGAACTCTTTTTGAAATTAAATGTGAGTCTGTGGCTGACCAACAATACACATCTACAGTGTTTTACCTTTGCATCAGTGAACTAGGTTTGCGAGGCAAGGGTTAGTGGGAGCACTACGGGGGTGGCTTCTGTGAGAAGCTGCTAGAAGTTTCCCCCATACCCAACAGAGCCAATGCCAGCTGGCTCCAAGACGGACCCACTGCTGGCCAACGCCAAGTGCATCAGCCATGGTGGTAGTGCCTCTGGGATAACATGGTTAAGAAGGGGGGAAAAAAACCACCAGGAGCAATTGCAGCCAGAGAGAGGAGTAAGAAGATGTGAGAGGAACAACTCTGCAGACACCCAGGTCAGTGCAGAAGGAGGGGGAGGAGGTGCTCCAGGTGCCAGAGCAGAGCACCCCTGCAGTCCCTGGAGCAGACCATGGTGAGGCAGACTGTCCCCCTGCAGCCCATGGAGGTTGATGGTGGAGCAGATATCCACCTGCAGCCCACGGAGGACCCCACGCCAGAGCAGCTGGATGCCTGAAGAAGGCTGTGACCCCATGGGAAGCCTGCGTTGGAGCAGGCTTGCTCGTAGGACTTGTGACTCTGTGGAAGGGATGCACACTGGAGCAGTTGCTGAAGAACTGCAGCCCGTGGGAAGGACTCACATAGGAGAAGTTGGTGGAGGACTGTCTCCCATGGGAGGGACCCCAGGCTGGAGCAGGGGCAGAGTGTGAGGAGTCCTCCCCCTGAGGAGGAAGGAGCGGCAGAGACACCGTGTGATGAACTGACCACAACCCCCATTCCCCGTCCCCTTGTGCTGCTGTGGGGAGGAAGGAGAGAAATGGGGAGTGACATTGAGCCTGAGAAGAAGAGAACGGTGGGTGGAGGTGTTTTTAAGATTTGGGTTTATTTCTCATTACCCGACTCTGATTTGATTGGTAATAAATTAAATTAATTTTTCCCAAGTCAAGTCTGTTTTGCCCTTGATGGTAACTGGTGAGTGATCTCTCCCTGCCCTTATCTCCAACCATAAGCCTTTTGTTATGTTTTCTCTCGCCTGTGCAGCTGAGGAGGGGGAGTGATAGAGTGGCTTTGGTGGGCTCCTGGCCTCCAGCCTGGGTCAACCCCCACAAACAGATATGACCCTGCACCTAAAAATCAACTCTTTTGACTCCTGAAGTTAACAGATTAGTAGTCCACTTGAAGTCAAAGGTGTAGGCATGTGGAGCATGGGATAACCAGTCTGGAAGGAAGCTACAAGCAAAGAAGCAAAGAGATGATCATCACATTAATTTCTCTAGAAACAAAAATCTGAGGAGAATTCAGGAACAGGTCCTGCAAGGCATCTGCTTTAAATAATGCTGTAATTGCCAAACAAAATAAACCTCTCCTGGGTTCCAAGCAACAGTCCACCTTTCCATTCTGAAGGAATTATGAACAACCCATTGCTTCCAGAAGTTCACTCTCCTGAGAAGAGCATTCCCCGGGACATCACAGGGAAAGGAAGTAAAGGCTCAGTCTTCTGACTGGTGCAAGGATAACACTGAAACAAACTGAAAACACCTGTGTCCTGATTTCATCCAATCTCATAAAAGTGTAGCCAACAATGTTATGAGCTAGTTCAGTTATTACTTCATTGTTTCTCAAGTCATGTTACATTAACGTTAGTATGATTTCTTACAAGAGGTGGAAACTTTCCAGAAGTTCTTTTATGCCCTCTTGGTGTCTGTGTCTGACAGTTTTTGGAATAAGTTAGGATGAAAAACAAGTTTCAGATGACTAACAAAAACCACAGTGCTGTTTAGATACACTTTGTTCCACCTTGAGATATATAGTCATAAAAACTCAGGGAACTAAGTGTCATTATTTTCACTGTTAATCATTTGTACTTGCTCTCTGCTTACTCACGGATATACTCCTCCCCTGCAGGTGATGCAGTAGAAGAGATTGACTTGTCTGTGGTTTACCAAGCAGCAGCTAATGGTGATGTGAACACACTAACTGCAGTGATTCGAGAAGATCCTTCCATCCTGGAGTACTGCGACAGCGAGGGTAAATGAAAGCTGACCTTGTTCCCAGGGGTTTAGTTGCTTCAGCTCGCAATTAAATTTTCCATTTTTCATCCTGATTTTTGTGTTCAGTAAATTATATTTAGTAGCAGAATATGGGAAATTTGAGTTATTCTTTGGAACATTCACTGGAAATTCTCAGTTTGAATACTTCTTTTCCCGTGTAATTGTATTATTTTTTTAATGGATACAAATAAATCGTTTTACTATAATCAGACAGTACTTTATAATGAATCTATTTTATCTTCTTTAGGGAGATACAGAGGAATTGTTGTCATTTCAGGGAAAGAAAAAGAATATTTTTTATCAAAGCCAAATGCTATACATTCTGCACATCTCTAGAGTAGAGGGTTCCAGTCTTTTTTACTAAAAAGTATGTGTGCAGACACAGTCTGAATGATTTTGTCATGTAACTGTTTGCCAAAGGGCTGGTTGTGCAATGATCTAAATAATCTGTTTTTTCTGTGCAACTATGCTCCTTTTCATTTCATGTTCAGGTTACTATCTAACGTGACTTAGAGCCACAGATCTCTGGAAGCTTCTCTCAAGGAAGACTTTGTTTATTCAAAAGTATTTTTTTTTTTGTTGGAGTTTCTTTTAAAAGGTTCATATGAACACTGTCTATTCTAATCTTTACCAGCTTTTACCAAGTTACTGTTTTTTCCTACACTTGAAGCCAGACATCCTAACTGTTATTTTTAAAGCATCTATTGGTCAGTAGGGAAAATGCTTAATCAAGATAAAATGCTCTCAGTCCATATCTTTAATGGGAGAGGGACTAGGTATGAAGGGCAGTCGGTGGAGACAGACTGTTCAGCAAACGGAAGTACTTCAGCTCCAGAATAAACTTGTTTACTAGGTTGTACATACAAATGTAACGAAAAACCAGTCTTGCATGACAAAACATATGGATCATATCTTGCACATATGGCAGAATCTGCATAACCTCAGGTTGAGTAGCACGCATTTGCTCAGCAGTCTCATTGAATCCAGTAAGAATAATTATTCTTCAGTTGTGTCTGAAGTTTCTGGTAGTCTTACAGTTTCTCATATTCATGTTTATTCCCAGAACAGTAATTTTAAATTGTTTTGTCAGATTCTGCAGGAAAATTTCTTGCTGTTATTCAGCAGTTAGTAGAATGGAAGGAAGAGGAAGCAATGAAAAGATATAATAATTCATGATGAAATTTGAGTAGTGGGTTTGAATGTAGATTTCAGGTTTTTTCCAGCATAGAAATTGTTTGCAGAATATAAAATAAGTTCTAATGACAACAGAAAAGAAAATATTCTAGACCAAATCCAGTTTTTAAAATAAGTTGTTGTCTACATAAAGCATCAATTCACACACATAAACCTTTGCACAGGACAGGGCTTGATTTCATAAATCTTTTAAATACATAGAGACAGAATGAAGCTGGGGTTTGAGAAAATTAGCCAAGTACCATCTGGCTACTAGCCACTCTGAAGAATATCGGCCTCCAAAATGGTGTGCAAAGCCAACAGTTCATATTGGGAGCTTGTCAACGGACAAACACTTTTCCCTCCAGCAGTAGAGTTAATGAGGCAAGGCATTTGCTAATGAAGTCATGCTCTTTTTAAAATCAGTGGTCAGTAACTGGCGTAGCAGTTACTTCCTGCCTGCAAAAAACTGAGTACAACTGTTGGACAGTTGTCAGAGAAAAGATTTGTTAATTCGCCAGTGCTAACATTAGCAAATAAGAAAATATCTCTATCTTATGGCTTTGACAAAATAAAAATTGTAAAAGAACATTTAACTTTCTTCCTCAGGTTGCACACCTTTGATGCATGCTGTGTCAGGACGCCAGGTTGATACAGTGAAGCTTCTGTTGAAGATGGGAGCCAATATTAATACTCAAGATGCTTTTGGACGTACCAGTTTATCTCTGGCAACTTATCTGGTACCAAGACTTGGGGGAGAAAGATGGAAAGATAGATGGAGTGAAGGGAGTAAATGTGCAGACTAAATAAGATTTCTGTTTATATTACAGAAGGAAAAAAAGTACAAAACATTTGTTTAAAGACAACAGTGATATTGTAAACTTTACTATAATGCAAAGCTGGAAGCAATGATTATTAGAAAAGGATCAGGAGTCCTGTCATAGTGTCCTTTCTCTTTTGGGTTGTAAAGTCAGTGCATGGTCTGGGGATCTCACTAGATCCAGAGTGCTCTGTGTGATTTGAGAAAAGCCACTTGTTTCTATGCACTGGAAGGTCATCTCTTGTTCTTAATACACAGATTAACTTCTCCCCTCCTCCTGTCAGCATGAGGCTTTTATGCTCCAGAGAGGAGCAAATTCTGGTGGTCAGCAGGCATGTTTTCCTGCATACCATGTGAGCCAGGGCATTGTTTTTTTTCACTATAGTGCTGGATCTTGGATGGCCAGGTTAAGAACTTAAGTTCAAGGTGCTGCAGGTGTCAGAGCAGACACTCAGATCACAAGCAATCCAACCCCTTATCAACCCACATGCAAGTGACAGTAGGGACAGACATCCCATCGAGAAGTTTGGGAAGGGAGATGTGGTGCTCTCTGAAGCACACAAGGATGGTGCTCTTGCCCTGAGTCTGCTACTCCTCACTGGAGGGAATTCAGGATTCAGAGAGAGGATGGGGACCAAGATAGTTGCACAGAGGGGTTGTCCATAGGCTTCCATTATTAGTTGGACAGAGAGGAGGAAGGAATGTTGACCCATGCTGCATAGTATGAGTTATGGCTGGATGATCACCAGTTCATTTAAACAAATACTGTGGCAGCCTAATTAAATCACATCCCTTGCATCCAGTTTCTTCCTGCAAATTCAAGACAAAAACAATGTTTCTGCTCAGCTATGCAATATTCAGACAGAAAATAAGTGTAGAATATAGCAAAACAGGCAGTCTCATACAGTGCAAGGAGCATGTCCCACTTACTTGAGCATAAACATTTCCTCTGCCAGATATTTTCAAAAAATCCGATAATTAGTGTCATGCTCCTTTTTTCCTTCCTCTTTTCCCAGAGGGGAAAAAATATTCTCTGGAAAAAAAAAAAAA
>VXBL01004953.1:122340-144573 GCA_013400195.1 Aramus guarauna
AAAGAAATTACTGGAAAAGATTTAAACCACCCAGGCTTCGAAGTTTCCATTTCTGTTTCTCTGATGGATATAATCAGAGGTCTAGAGAGAATTTGGCTGTAATGTCTGCCCAGAGAACTGAATTCAGCAGAGCTCCACAGTCACAATTGTGTGCAGAATTCAGTGCTCTTATACTTCCACTGGGACCTGAAACAGGGATGTTCTGTTTCCATCATTCCACACGTTTTCCCTCTAAATGCTGGTAACGGTAATGTGGCACAGCTCATACAGGAGGGAACAGTCTTTATCGATTGCCTGCGGAGGTTTGAACAAAACACTTAAACACATGCTTGATTTCCCTGGGACTTAAGTATATGCTGAAAGATTTATGCAGTCACAACCAAATTGTTTACTTGCTTTTTTGTTGAGGTGATCAATAGAAGGTTTTAGTCCAAGAACTGATTCATCCCATCTGTTTTAGTGCTGTTTTCAGTCTAACATTCTCACTAATTCAAACTTCTGCAACAGTGTTTATAAGACCACACTCTAAGGCTTTTTACTATTGAGTTGCCATCCCTGCTAAAATCTCATAAAGGAAATGAGATTAAGTGCTCATTTTCTTGGTTTAACCTAGCCTAATTAAATCCACATGTAGGAATATGCCTAGCATTTGCTAGTGATACGGGAATTAGCAGGTTTTTAATCATTCTTTACTCAGTCAGTACTTGCTGCAGCTGCAGAAAAACCAAAACACAGTGTAAAGAGAACACCTTATCACAGAAATGAATGACTGAGCTAGTCTGAGACTCAGACTCCAAAGGGAAAGCACTCTCAGTGCTGAAAGACCTCTACTGAGGAAACAAAAGACCAGTTCCTCTGCTGGCAGAAACAGCTACAGTCACACACGGATGCCAGAATCACCAAGCAAAGACCTGGCCTGATGCATTTCACTTTCCTCTTTGACATGCTCTAATTTCTTTTGTAGGGCTGGCTGGAAGGCTGTATCAGCCTGCTCAGAAACGGTGCTAAGCAGAATATACCCGACAAAAGAGGGAGGTTGCCACTACACGCAGCTACCGCAGAGCCTGACGTGAGGTATGTCGCAGGCTCCAGCAGCATTTGCTGGTTCAATCTCAACAGGTAGTCACCAACACAAGCTACCCAGCCCAAAGGGGAGCCCAAGTCAGGAAGGTTAGCTGTGACAGTTACACTTGTGAGTTGCTCCTTTGCTTAGTGGTTATCATAAAGGGGGTAGAGAGGAGAAAAAGCACTGTACAACACTTGTGTAATAGAGATACATGTCCAAGTAAGGTGAGGAGCCTGGTTTAAGATCACAACAGCAGGAGGGAAAAAAAATTATAATAGAAGTTGAAACCCTGCATTTACCTTTAACAATTACCTTTCTGACGCCTCCTCACAAGAAATATTACAGGAAGGTCTTTCTCTGGACTTCTCCTCCAAGTAGCAGGGCAAACATGAGAAAAGTTTTCCACACAACAACCTCTCCGAGACCCTACTATAAAGAGGAAGCTGAGGTTTGGAGGACTGGCTCATTTTTAACTGCTTTTACTGAAGGTGGACTAACACCTATAGAGTGCCTTCAGAAGAAGTCTTAAGAAAGATCCTCTTTGTCCCATTCCAGCCTGTGATAATAGGAAGGTTTAACAAATTTTGATTTGTACATCTGAATAAATTCACTCAAAAAACTCTCCTAAGTAAATCATGTCTGGAGGGATAGGAAGACATTAAAGACAGGTAAAGCATTCAGTATATGCAAAATGTTCGTGAGACTTCATCACCAAGTCTACAGTTTTGCCGCTGTTGCCCTATCAGACCAGCCCAGACTTCTGCGCATTTCTGTTGATCTTGCACTCCAGCCTTTTTTAACAGCTTTATTAATTTTTGACATTATCATTGCTTTTCATGCATCACTTGGAGAGAATAGTTTGAGGTTGCTGCAAAAGTACAGGTCACTATCATTAAACAAAGCCTCCACAGAAAGAAGACAATGTTTGTACAACACTGCACATGCTGCTTCTTGAAAGGGAACAGTAATCTACTTTACCAGCATCGCACAAGATTCCTTGAATGTTTTTCACGTTCTCCATGGATATGGGCAGACCTTTGCTCTGCACAGGAGTTTACCAGTTGCTCAATTCCTTTTCCTCTGTCTTCTCACTGGGTTTCCCCATGCCCAGAAGACAGGTCTGGGGCACTGACGAGGAGGCTTTTCCATCACTCCCTTGAATCCCATGTTGTTGCCAAAAGGGTGCATGCAGTGGACATCTGTCAAATGCTTTTCAGCCAAGTTTGAAAGCTGGCAGCCTGCTTCTACAAACCCTATCTGCTGGAGGCAGCACGTGGACCGTATGGAAAGAGAGAGACAGTGATCAGGCAATTTATGTATTGATTTGATAACTGATGTATGTGCTTCAGTGTGTTCCACAGAGCCTAAGAGGAAAGGTGGAAAGAGAATCCATGGGCTTCCTGATATATGCCTTTAAGAGCAGATACCAGAGAAATCTCAGCTGCACGGCTGAATATCTACATATTTGAGTGGTAGCACTTATGTTGCCGTAATGGTCTAAGGATATGTGAGCCAAAATGTGTTGTTGATAGAGGTTTTACACTCAAAGAATGACATTTCATTTGCATACACTGATTTCATTCATTATATCTGGGGTTAAACTACAGAACCATGTATCAGATTATAAAACTATGTGATAAACGGGTTTTACAAGCATATTGTGGTTATCTCACTTTCTTTCTGCTCACCAGTCCATTTTTACCCAGACTTGTTTTCAGATACTGATTTTCTGAGCTTCTGAGTCATTGTGCCAAATGACCATAAAACGCCTCTTCCCTTTTACAATTTTTTACCAAACTAATCACAGCAATTCTAAAATGCCATCCTTTTCAGAGTTCCTGTAGTATGACTCCATTATGCCATTGGTTGTGTGATTCAGCAAAGGAGGTATAACACCCCTTTTCTACAAGTATTTGTATCCATATACAAATGGATTTGAACTCCTAGCAAAGCATTTGGATATGCCCAGTCTTCACCCTTTAGGGTCATTCTAGTCAGAAAAAAATTAAATTTTGATTTCTGGCACCTGAAAATGGCGTTATCAACAGATAGGCTGTCCACCTACAGAATTGCCCAAATCATCCCTAAGCAACTGTAGGCATCTTTCTTTTGAATAATTTACATTATCTACTTTTTTATTACTGGGGGAGAGGGGAAAGAACAATTTTTATCATGTAACATTCTCAACTTGATCTGATCCATGCACCTGCGCACAGTTCAATCCAGAAAACACACTGGAAGTTGTTGAAGATTGTCCTGATGAAAAGCAGCAAAAGATTTTCATTCAGTCTCCTGGGCATGGGAATAAATGCATGGTTGTATACATTTATCTGTGCATTATGGGGAGGGACATTTATCAGAGTTCCCTTCTTGACACTTCATCATCTTTTAATTTCCTTGCAAAACAGCATGTCTTTTAAATATCCATGTTTTGAAGGTTTCTAGCAAATCAAACCTTCACATGAGCCACAGATTTGCATTATGATCTTACCTAGGGATCCATTAAGGATTTATCATTCGTTTTGCTAGAATCATAAGAACAGTACATCCATGTTAGGATCTATGCTATTTGGCTTTGTTACTGCCTATGACAGGATGGTCCTTTTCATTTCCATGGTCTATACGTGTACATGATCTAAGTGTACATGTACACTTAGCATCCTATTATAAAATACAACTATCTTCACCAAACATATAGTGATGTCAGAAAATGTTCATAGGATACCAAAAGGAAAAGAAAAGCAAAATCTATGCCGGGTTAAAAGTATTACTGCACTCGAATAATATTCCTTGTAACTATTTTATTAGAACTGTTCCCTCCACCAGAGGGGAGTGTTTGTACCTTGATATTCTATAAAATGTGAACCAATGCATTATTTTATTTTATAACAGTGGCCCTATCCCAGCAGACACACTGTAAGGCATTGTAAAATATTATTTGTGTGTGTGTAAATATATAGTATGCGGGCATACACACACAAACAAACTTGTCCACAACATCACATTACTCCAAGAGTTAAGGAGATTGAAAAATCCTTTTACGAACTGGACATTAGCATTTCTCTTTGTTTTAAACTTTGTAAAATAAAATGACAATTAATTGCTAAGCCACCAAAAACCGCACACAGGTATAGTACTACACATTCTGACTCTAGCCTGGCAATCAGCACAAGAATTTTTCCCAGTGACACTGCTTTTAATTCCCGGCACTAAACTTCTGTTGTTACAGAAAGCCATAAAGTCCTATTTGCTTTTCTAGTATGAAAAAGCTCAGACCTACGATTCTGACCTGTGCCTATCACTAATACTAATTTTTCTTGAAATCGCATGCTTTGTTTCTCACAAAAATGTCAATTTTTCAGGTTTAGTCAGGAGTACAGCACACTGATTATGTCATTGCTTCCACAGGCTCCTGAACGTGCTTCTGCAGCAGTCAAATCTTAGTGAAATTAATCATCAGGACAATGAGGTGAGTGAACTTGTGCTACAAGTCACAGTCCAATGTTCTGGGAGCATACAAGTCATGCTGTTCAGAAACAGTCCATTTTATGATAAGACTAGTCAAAAATTTCCATAATGCTTTTGCTGAACTCTGAAAAGCATTATCTCATTTTTCCTTCTATATGAGGTGCACCTTTAGGCTAATAAACCTCCATAGACTGCCAGCTATGGAGGTACCTTGAATTAGTCGCTTCACTCAATTGGCAAGACATTAATTGCTTTTGATTCTTCTGAAGTGAGACATTGGACTAAATCTGGACCTGTACTAATCATCCCATTATTAAAGTACTGTTCTCAGGAAAAAACATTGTAAATCTGGTATTACACAGAACAGCCACACAGCTACCAAAATTTATGCTAGCCTCTGATCCGTAAAGAATTGTGCCCAGCACGTGTGAATATATATACACATAGTGTACACAGGACAGTGTTCACTTCCCAAACGTGTTCTTCTCCAAAGAGAGAAGCCAAGACACAAGAGAGACTATGGATGCCTTTTCATATGTTTCTCTTCACTCTAACAATTGCTCAAGGATTCGTCTTATCGACAATTCCAGAACCACCACAGGGTTGTTAATTTTTCCTCTTCCCATGAACCTTCCTTATCCACTAATGGTTAGCTTACAACAACCTAAACCAGACAAATGCTTTGACTTGGTGTAGAATTATGTTGCTAACGAGTTGCATGGAACCATGCATCAGAATTTCAAGCTGTAATGTTTAGCTGTAATGCATCACTTACATGCAATTTGGAACTTTTAGTCCAGCTCACTGTCATTTGGCACTGAGAAGATATTTGTTCAAGTGTCAGTACTAAGCACTGAATATTCCTGTGTTCTGAAAAATGTGGATCCTCACAAATGATTGCAGCTAATAGAGCTGTTCTCTTAGCATAAGTAAAACTCTTCAGTTTTCCCATCTCACACTTGAGAAAAACACCTCGATGAACAAATGAACACGAAAACAGTAAGAAATACATCTGGAAGTTTCACAGTTTCCACAACTGTGGCTTTCTGTGGGTTTACTTATGAAGCCTGTGAGATGATAATGCGAAGAAACATTCCCTGAAAAAGCTTTGAATCTGGGCAAAACAAGCGTCACGCTATCTTTCCCACAGCCGTTTTTTGGTTTTACTCCTTTTATGTACCCTATTGCTCCTTGTTTTTTATAAATGCACAATCATTTGGCTGTCTCAGCTTTAATACTATATTCTACTGGATCTTCCGCTTTCGCAGTTCTGATATCACTCTCGTGCTTCTTCTCACAAACAGTAGTCTATCTACAGGTACCACTCAAGGGTGGTATCACCATGCTCAAATCAGGTGGGTGCAGGTCAGACAGCCATTGCCCACTGCAGCAGGCCCACACGAGCGAGCTGCCGCTACAACCAGCTCAATGCTCTTTGCTCAGGCGGGTGCTCCGAAAGGACACGTGGAATGTACGAATTATTAGAAAAGAAATAGAGAACAAAACAGGAAGCAACGTTATGCTCTGTCAGAATCCTTGGTACACCCGCATCTTGAATGCTGGCTGCAAGAGTAATCTGAAAAAGGATAGATAAGAAAAAGAACAGATAAGGACTACAAAGACGGTAATAGTTATAGAGTAGCTTCCTTTCGTGGGCAGGCTAACAACTGTAGTAAACTAAACTACAATAGGACGTTCAGCTTGGCAACTATGTCAGAAGGATGATACCATACAAGTCCATAGCATCATAAATTGCATGGAGAAGATGAAAAGAGAATTATTATTAACTAGTTTTTACATCCAAAATGATGGGGACACCTACAGAAATCATCAGACAGCAGTTTTAAAGAAAATTGAAATAATTACTTTTTCAGAAAATGCATTGTTATCCTGTGGAGGTATAGATGTCATAGGAAGTCTTTAGCCTGAGTACAAATTTTAGGTGATTGTGTATCATCAAACCTTGTTTCTTATCTTTTCTCCCTAAGCATCTGCTACTGACCTCTCTGAACTGTGTCCCTGTACTAGAGAGATATTTGATCCCTACTCACAGTTCTCACACTCGAATGTTGCAGCTGACTCTGCTGGTTACCACAGTAGAAACAGAGAGAAAGTTGATTTTTGAAGATTTTTTTTGTCCCTATCAACTGACTGAGAGTGGATGACAGAAAGCTGGCATGGTACACTGTAGCTTCTCCTCTTTCAGTGATTGTTTCTGCTCTCCAGGGCTAGGGTTGAGGATCCATTTCCCGGCTGGAAATCACTTCACTGAAGTCTCACTTCACAGGACTCTCAGATACTGAGTGTCCATCAACAGTACTAAGTCCCTTGTGTCAAAACCTTCATCCACTGACGTCAATGGCAGAGGTCCCATTAATTTCAGTTAGGGCAGGATTTTACCCTCGTTTTTAGTTTTACAAAACCAAAACCCCCCATGATTAAGCTTTGCAAACCACAACTAAAACCAAAACTGCTTTTGTTCAACTGCTCTATTTTCTCATCACCTATACTTACATCATCTGGGGACCTGAAAAGCCCTATAAGATACTTGATGAGTGAGAGAAATTAATGGTAGGGCATTTAAGCTTTTAGTTAGAAAATCACTGCTAACAACTTCCACTATTAATGCACTGATAAGCTGCCTGCATCAATGTTTTATAGCTCGTAGTTTACCTGAGCTGTTGCCAATTGGCTTTATGGGGTTCCACGTCATTTTAATTTCTTTTCTAGTGTACACTTTTTGCTTTTTATGGTTTTGGAAACCAGACAAGACCCTTGAAATGCATTTTCCCTGATAAGAAATAGTAAACAACATCTGCCCAAAGTAAAATATTACCACATCTGAACAACACTAGCAATTTTTAAGAAACACATGAAATGAGTAACTTTATACAGTAAATCTTTAATATTATGGATGCAAAGTAATATATAGGTATGTATAACAATGCTTATGAAGGTGCAAATACACGCTATGAATTTTCTGATCTACCAAGACTGACTGAACACAACTAAAATGGAATGAAAAGGCAGGTCAACAGCTTACCATTTGCTTTGTTTTCTCCCTAAACAGTAGATAGGAGATGTTTATATTGTGACTTTTTTGTTGATATCACTGGGCCAGTTCCTTAGCTTGCTGATTAGTGACAGCTAAAATACTAGCTTATAATATTTATTTTGGATCAAAGACAAGACCTAAAATAAACATCACACTGTGTCATGTCAAATCACCGGTCTAAAATAGGCTTTTCTCACAGGATCCAAACTGAGCAGTGAGGAACCATCCGCCAGCTGTCCTGGTCCTGACCACGCATTATTTCTAGCAGGCTGTAGTCATGTACGAAAGAAGCATTCATATTTGTATCCATTTTCTGTAATAACTCCAAAAAGCTAATTGCTTTCTTGCCCCTTATGACTCCACTAATTCAGAAGCTGTTACCAGCGGCTCCAAACCAAGAGGGAGAGGGAAGAGTCTGTCAGCCCCAAATGGTTTCAGAACCGTGTAGCTCATCTACAGAGACTTGAAGGGTGCTCCCATGACTGATGATTATTTTCTCTCCGGGTTTGTGGCTTTTAGGGAATGACTTCACTCCACTGGGCTGCTTTCCACAACATGCCCCAGCATACCCAGACTCTGCTGCACAAGGGAGCAGAACTGACTCTGGTGGACAAAGACTTCAAAACAGCCTTGCACTGGGCAGTACAGGTGAGCCACGGCCGCGGTTTCACCAGTTGCAGGCAGTTGCTTGACCTGAGCTGGTGTCTTGAATTCCTGAAAAGCAATTATTTTGGCTGTGAAATGAGGAAAGTGGATGCTAACAATGCCCACTAACATCCCCAACATTTTGCCAGTGGGCACGCATCAAGGATTTAACATCTTCTTTGGAGAGCAAGGCATGCTTAATACAGGCTTGGCACTGTTGCCCTGAATAAAGTTAATCATTTATCTCACCAGGACTATGTATATGCTTCATGTTGAACTCATGCTTAATTTTTTTCACTAAATCAGGGTTGCAGAAATCACGAGCTTAAATAGTCTTGCCAAAGGCCCTTGGGAATAAAATAACAAAAATACAAGTTTAAGCACATTTAAACAGCTATGGTTGTGGAATAATTAGCTGAAGGGTTGAAGCCCTACTTCTCTCAAGATTAAGGAAGACAAGGAAAAAAACTCATTTCCTGTTGACCTGTATGTTCCTATCTCCTGTGCAAAAAAAATGTCAAATTGCTAAAAATTACTCAGGCTATCATTAGAGAAGGAAACTACACAGGTTTAATGTGGCATTAAACACTGCATTATGTAATGGTTGTAAGTGGTCTAAAATATAGCATAATTTACTAGGTCATGCCTAAGCTTTACTGCCGAAAACTTCCCTGATGAAATTATATAAATATGTTTTTACTTGCTCACTTGCAATAGCAAGTTCCGGTATCAATGTTCAAAACACCTGCACACTAGATAAGCAGAAATAGAACTTGCATGAAAATCCAGTAACATTTTCCTACAATGACTAAATATTTGCATCGTCACCTTTTGGTCTAAGTTCACTCATCTTAAAAAAATGTATCAACAAGGAAATTTAAAAGCTCTGGACTGCCGCATACTATATTTGTAAATGAGTAAGGACACCTAGGACAAATAATATGTTTTCTTCAACCGCAGGGTCCCACAGATGTTTCATACACAATAGGCTCAATTTTGTTTTTCTGAAGTAGAGGTTTGCTTTGGCCTCTGCCACTGGTATTATTTCAGCACTAGTGTTGTTCTTTAATCCTAATCAGTCTGAAATTGGGCTACATCCCTTGCTTTTTTGCCTTGGGAAACTAAAGATCTACTCTAAAATCTGTTGTGCATTTGTACTAGGCTTACTACAATGCAGGCTGCTTCCAGTGGGAAATTTCTGAAACTCATGCAAGTTCCTGCAGGCTAGGCGGTGGTCTGGGTGACAGCTCTGGGAACAAGCTCTTCTCAAACAGAAGGATAAAATGGAATCCCTTATCAGGTCCTATCAGGACCCTCAGCGTTCCCCTCATAACTTAATCTTCCCCTAATTCCCTATTTTGTAAATTTAATTATTTAATTCTACCACTAACACCCACCTCCACTTTTCTCTCACAGATGTGCAGAATAACTCCTGAGAAAGATGGAAATTAAAACTGCACAAAACCCACCTGGCCTCAGGTGGAAGCAAATCACAAAACCTTCTTCTTTCTCCCTTTAATCTGCTCTCAGTAATCAGAGGAAACAGGTGCAGGATGACCCTCCTTTTTTAGTTCTTGAGAGATTTCTGCTATGAAGCCTTATAAATTGCTTCTTCCATCCATATAGTTCTCCATATTCTAGGTCCAGAAGGGGTAGTTGAAATACCAGAGCATGGAATAGATCTGCTAATATTTCTCTTACTCAAGCTTGGCCAAGAAAAAATGCTTCCAGCCAGTGCTCTCTGCTGCCCTATTAGCCCAGGAGAAACAGATACTGCGGACTGGCATGACTGTCTCTGCTATGACAGAGAGCAGAACAACAGCTCTGCTGGATGCGATCACTGTCATGTCTAATAGCCTCTTCCGAGGCTGCTGGAAAAGGGATATTTTTCCTTTAAGAATTGTGTTAATATCTTCAGAGCACAAGAGACTCACAGAGTACAGGCAGTACCGGCTGCAAGGATTGTTTTTGGCCCAACAGGGCTCTGTGCTTAATTCCATTTTTAAAAAACGCAGCAAAGGGAAGACGAGGCATTGCACAGAAACTTGTTTCATAAGTTGCAGGAAAGAGGCAGTTTGTGCACACTGGGCTGAAACACAGCGCAGGAATCACATAAAAACCATTGTCTGCTGTACTGGGTCTGGCTGAGACAGAATTACTGTTCCCCACAGCAGCCCCCACAGTGCTGTGCACTGGTAGCCAGCAAGGTGCTGGTAACACACCAGGGTTTCGGCTCCTGCTGAGCAGTGCTGGCACAGCACCAAGGCTGTGTCTCCAGCATCCCCCTCACCTCACCAGTAGGCTGGGGGTGGGCAAGATCTTGGGAGGGGACACAGCCAGGACAGCTGACCCCAGCTGACCAAAGGGATATTCCATGCCATATGACCTCTGCTCAGCAATGAAAGCTAGGAGAAAGGAGGAGGAAGGGGGACATTCATTTTTTATGACATTTGTCTTCCAGAGCAACCGCTATGCACACTGAAAGCCAGCTTCGTGGGAGGTGGCCGGACATTGCCTGCTGATGGGAAGTAGAGGATAAATCTTTTGTTTTTCCTTTGCTTCTGCATGAGACCTTTGCTTTTGCTTTATTAAACTGCCTTTACCTTGACCCATGAGGATTTTTTTCATCTTACTTTCCTCCCCTCCTTGTTCTGCTGAAGAAGGGGGTGGTAGAGCAGCTTGGTGGGCATCTGGCCTCCAGCCAAGGTCAACCCACCACACCCACCATTCAAAAACAAATTCTCAGGTATGTTTCACATGAAACAATCATTCCATGCTAGCTGTTTCAAAGACCGCAGGTTTGGCACTTGGTCTTCCATTAGGCAAATGGTGGCTGTGGAGTCCCAGTCATGTACCTAGACCCACACCAAGGTCTGATCTATTGAAAAACTCAAACCTCCTGCCGCTCAAGTTCACACCTCCGGTGAAAATATGTTACATCAGTGTCAAAAGCACAGATCATTCTGGTTTGAAGTGAGAATACCTCATGTCACATTTTTACACATTTTTAAGAGCTAGTGCAGATAGGGCTATACTAGAAGTGTCTCAGGAGGTATTTCTCTCCTTTCATTGCAACCATCAATAATTGCTGTAATGAAAAGGAAATGTACCTTTGTAGCAAAAAATGGTTAAATGATACTAGAACAAAGTTTAAAGCTGTTCTAATAGTTCTAGATAACGATGCCATTGAAACCCTAGTGAAATAGAGTATATACTATACAGCACCCACTATCATACTACATACTGCTGCATCATAACAGTATTAGTAGTACTTTGGAAATAGGGAAGATTCGGAGTCTTCCTGCACTGCCTTGCCAGTCATGATTTTTACCAGAAGTTTCTTTGCATCTTTCTTAAAACTCTGTCTCCCAAAGTCATATGATTATGTAAAAATATCAACTTTCATTTAAAGAATAAACTATCAAACAAAGATTTCTTATAAAGTGAAGAAGTGCAAACCTGTAGGGAAAAAAAGAAGGCAACTAAAAAGAAGCCCTTAAAAATGATATTCTGGCACGTGGAGCTCTGCTTAAGATTTTTTAATAGGTTGATTCAGACTGCAAAGTTTTAAAAAATTACGAACCTGCATATTTGCCCCATAGCAACAATGCAATTATTTCATTCCCCCATTTCCTGAGAGCAGAGTGAAATTCCCGTGTATCTTAAACACATTGTAAAAGCAAAGCATAGGCAATTATTCATTTGTGTTTGGCTGAGCAAGCATGGCAGCCTCTCTGTAATTACTTGGAAGGCGAGAGAACATTTACATTTCAGGACCTCTAGGAACGAACCTCTCTGTTGCTGCAGGGCACCCTGAGGACACAGCTGGCCACCCAGCCAGGGCAGAGGAAGGGGCCAGGCACAGCAGTGGTGGCTCAGGGCCAGGGTCTCTCCCGAGGAATCACTGCACTCCACCTCCGCGCCCAGCATCCCGGGGGGTTTGGTGTGCTGTCTGAGGTGGGAGAATTCAGAGAGACTTCCAAAGTCCTCTTAAACCGTAGTGGGTGTTTCTCCATGCCAGACATGGTTGTTGTTGGATTAGGCTAGAAAAGGTGCATTTGCTAAGCACAGTTTAGAGGGTGGTTTGTTTCAGGCACATTCCTTTCACTGCAAAATTGTACTTTTTTTTCTTCTTGTTTCATGCAGTTTTCTACAGATAGCTAGAAAGGGAGAGTAGTGATTTTTTATGTCACTAAGCTTTAAAGACAATTTCAACTGTTAGCAAACAAATGAAAACTATATTCAATTTGCATTTTTTTAAGCATACCCTGAAGAAATCCCTTTCTTGTGTAAATATTGTCATTGCAGCAAAGGTACAGCTGTTGCTCATGGAGGCTGGAATGTTGCGTAGCAGCAGGGCTCTACAGAAGGAGCTATCAACTTACAAAACAAGGAGGAAGAGAAATTGCAAATAGTTTTGAGTAAGAAATAAACTTGCTCCAATACCATCAGAAGTTTTTTTCCAAAAAGTGCCCTAAACACTTGTGACAATGTCTGCAATAGCAAATTAAACATGCTCGAGTGTTGGCTCTGGCACCAAGGCCATCTATAGCAGGACAGCCTGTGTCCCTGTTGCTAAACTCTCTTATCCTCTAAAACAGGATGGCCGGTATGCAGACTGCTTACTGGGAATGGTCTGTGGCCCATGCGAGCTCCTGAACTATGTCCAGGAACTGGTGGGGAAAGTGTTAATTGAGCCAAGCCAAAACCATGCCAGGGAGGATTTTAAAAATTTTACAGAATAGACAATAGATTCCAGTGCTCAGGGATGTTCCATAGCGCTACTGTGTTTTCTACATAGCTGTAATCTATTTCTCCATTTTCATTTATGTCAGTTCATAAGCAAAACCCCCTTTTGTGACTTGTACACGGTAGAGCAGTATTGATATACAAACTCATCAGTACAACCAGATCATCAGAAAAACTGCCTTTACCTGAAATAATTGACTGTTAAACAGTAAGTCCTTCAAGTATGAACATGCCGTTGACAGTGTAATTATTCATGACAATCAAATTTCCAAGGAAATCAATTGCAGAACTCCCACTGAGCTTAGTAAGAATTTGTCTCAGGCAAAACCTGTAGGTAAGTACAGGATAATTGCCAGACCTCTTCCCAGTGCATAGTCTACGTGTAATTCTGCAAATGGATGCCAGAACATGAGTAATGTACATGCACCATGCTTTTTGCATATCTACAAATGTCCTGATCTCCTATGGCTGACAAAAAGGCACTGCAAGACAAATGTTTCTGTTTCTCTGATAATAGTAAGGAATAAATCCTTATTCTACTGTGAAATAAAAGATGATCTCTTTTTCAAAGCACATAAACAGCTCATCCAGAGAAATCAGTCCTCACAACAATGTACTAGCAGGGGAAAGCTGCCAAGTAATTTTAGTCACAGCCATAGTCATTTACACAGTAAATCAAACACAGTTATTATAGAAGACTCCAACTGAAAATAAATTCTCAGACAGATTTGGCCAATATTTCATAGAGGTTTTTGTCTGAGCAAAGAGAGGGTAAGAGAGGCAGGGACATATGATAGCCATAAAGATAGGCCTCCATGACTGCCTTTGCGATTTGGCAGCTTTTATGCAACACCCACTAAGGCTGCTGAGAGGATAAGTACTTTAAAAACACCACTTCCCCTAGCCGTACCAGAGGCAGCAGTGCTCTGAGGACCACAGGACAAAGCATCCTGTACAACAACACCACATTCTCGTTCCGAGAGCACCACAACGTCAGGCCAACATGCGTCGCTCTGAGTCTGCAAGAGACGCTGTCTCAGTGGGTGCCTGAGGCTGAAGCACTAGGGTTAGAAGACAAATGAGCTTCTCTCTGAGCTGGCTGAGTCTCACCAATGTAACTACAGCGGCGTCAGTAGAGTTGTTGTTAATTTATATTGGTTTGCCATCAGAAACACACCCTGTGAAGTGCCTGGGCTGTATCCAGGCAACTTCTGGCAAAGTTTCCCTGGCAGGAGGAACACTGAAGATGGTGTTACGGATTGTTCCTTTCCTCAGCACAGGGCCCAGTTCCCTCTGTCCCCTGAGGGCAGAGAAGCCACAGGGTGTTCTGAATTTTTGCTCTGGTTTTCCAGTGCCGACACAGCCATGTGGCAGCCAGGGCACAGCAGCAGTGGAGGTGGAGTCAACGTGCTTCCATTCCTCAGCTTCCCCTCGTGTGGGCTACAGAGGGGGGATGTTGGAAGTCCTTAACAATGGGAGAAGGCTCTTGTGTGTGCAAAACTCTTCAGCAGCCCAAGTTGCCAGCTTTATGGACATTTCTCACTGTGCTATGTTTTTTGCAGACTAGAAGGAGCTGAATTATGTCTCTGCTCTTGAGTTTGGCATTCTCCATGTTTAAAACAGCAGGCATTGCATCTACAACAAGACAGGGATGTGTAGTTCTGATACAGCCATAATTTCTGATTCTGACAAGACATATCCTCACTGTTAATGCAACATTATGTTTGTTTTGCTCTGATTCTAGGATGAAATTCTGAACACTTGTTACGGTAAAGATAACGATATAATGCACTGCTATAGTGCTCTGAACATGAACATGAGGAAGAAATTGTACTGAAGGAACAATTTGGTTTTGCCAGTATAGCTGTAACTGAATGCAGGGCTTCTGCTTGCAAAGTCAAGTCAAAGATCAAGATTTTTCAAGCCTCAGCCAACAGACCCATATAGGAAAAGTCTGTGGAATGGCTTTTGCTTTCAGTAAATAATGAATTTCATAATCAAAAGGGAAAAAGAAGGTGAATTTGAAAGGAAAGATGCATTTACCAGTGTAAAAACCTCAACTGCAGTTACAAAGGAAAAAAGTCCACAGAGAAGTTATTTGTTCAAATTTAGCTATGGGTTGCTCAACAATTACTTGAAAAAATGGCTCATGTTTCTTTATTTCAGCAAAGGAGAAAAAGATCTTTCCTTTATTTTGGTTGGGGTTTGGTTTCTTTTTTTTTTTCTTTTCAGTGGCCCTGTTGGTGTTACAGTCAATTTCATATTCAAATATACTATGTGTGTCTGTTGGTGAAGGATAAGAGTTGGGAGACCAGCCAGCATTCTGTAGCATAAAACTCAAATAGTACCCAATCATGCACAAAGACGGTTTCCAGTAGGAAGCCAGAAGTACTGATGCAAATTTTGTTTGCTCAATAGTAATTTATGGTGCTTCTTTAGAAAAGTAGGTTACCTCCCAGAGAAGTGCAATGGGAATCGTATTTGTTGCTGCAGAAAGGAGTGAAATGATGGTTAAAATGTCAAGCCATTCAGGAGACATCAAAAAGAAGGTCAAAGCTTTGGAATCACAGGTGTGGAATTAAAAGAGGAGGGAACGTAAAAGAGGAAACACAGACAGTCCTAAAGTGCAATGCTAATAGTAAGAAACAATATCAAGAGCTGCTAGTGGGGAATTTCCATCCAGCCAAGCTGGCTATAGATATAGGAAGGCTTTAAACTGCATACTAATACAAAGAGACAGAAAATATAGGAGAACTAATACAACCTAACCACATAATATCCAGAGGCATTTACTTGGAAGAAAAATACTTTGTCAGGGTTTCCTGAAAACAGTTGAGTGGTCCATAGTTTGTTCCTCTTCCTCTTCCATGTCTACATTACTGGTAGGCACAAGCCAACTCCCTTCACATGATTCTTCTCTTTGGCATGAAAATACCTAGTTTGCTAGAGAAGGGAAAAAAATAACCCTTTATACAGTGCAGTGAACATTGTAATATGTACGATTGAAGACCTGGCAGAATAAAATGCAATGTTATGGTAGACTATAACATAAATGACAATAAACTTCCCAAGTAAAATTAACATTCTACGTATCAGTTGGACATATAAAAGGCTGAAATAGAAGAATGATGGCTGTAGTAACAATAAATTGAGTAGACATAGGTGAAAAAAGTGTCAAAACCAGAAAAGTGTCCCTAAATTGCAGGTTGCTCCTCATGGTACTTGATTCAGTGGATACTTCCTGAAGCATTATTTTCTTATTTTGAAAGCACTGATACATGCAACTATCAGAAGTTGGGCTTTTTATTAACCAACCTAAAGAAAACAGAGTTGTGATCAAGTGAAAGCGGGAGCTAATGACCCTGTCAGTGAATTTGTTGTTTGCCACTATCTGGAGATGACACAAATCTCAGACAAAAACTTGCATAAAGCACAATAAGAGTTTGCCTTGCAAATCAAGGTTTTAGGACGTTTCTTCACTTCATGAAGTAAGTTTAATTTAGATGAGTGGTCTAAGAAAGAAAATTTCACTGAGGAGAATGAATAATGGGTGAAAGCAGATAGAGGTGTGAGATGGAACAACTGTATAAAGAAAATGGGGAGGGGGGGATCCCTGCAGAGTTATGTAGAAACACATAGAAAAAATAATTCATAATCTCTGAGAACATTGCTGAAAAGAATTTGAATTCAAAAAGGGAAGATGAAATGTAGGGATACATAAAGTAAGGTTACAAAACCATGTAATTTTCCTATGGTAAATTTACCACTGAGCATCCTGGTCTCACAATAGTACTGTGGTTCATGGTAAATTTACCACAGGAAGACTACATTTTTGGTGACCTCAGCTCAAAGCTATCAATCTAAGAATAAGCGCAGTGTAAGCATTTTAGGAGAATTTTGTGTGCAACTTAAAAAAGCCATGATGAAGATAAAGATAAGGCATTCCTAAGAAGAGAGAGCTGGAAAGCCACAGAGCAGTTGGTTAGAGATGTCTTTCAGCAGAAGGTTCAAAACACTAGGAAATATCCTTTGATTATTTAGAAAACATGGTTGAATTGTTAAAAAAGCACAGAAATTTCATAGCCATCTTCAAAGCAATTAGTGCTTTCTCAGTTAAGAAGCTACTGGATATAGTATGTGTGAATGTCAATTAATCAGTTTAACATGACGTAGTAAAACACAGAAATACTGGAAAAGTGCCAACAAGATAAAGTTCATCACAAGGCACAGAAAGATTGTTAAGCAGGTAGTGAATAGAGTGATCATAAAAAGACTAATTCTTCGTCCCTTTCTGTTTTGAGCAGTACAATCAATTTTAAACACGCTGAATTACGTCAATAGCACAATGTGTATAAGCACAACCTGCTATAACTGTCCTATTTAGGACAGTTCACATAATCTTTGTAGGTGCATGTCTCACTGACAGTACAACCAGGGATTTATTATAAGAATGTTTTTATTTGTTCCATAATGAGGTGATGAAATAATACAGAACACTTATATAACCCACTTATAGAACCAGATCAGAGGGACACCAAACACTTCATGGGTGAGGATGAAATTCAAAATTATTTTGACAAATTGCAGGAATGAAGTGAGATTAATAAAATAGTACTGTGTACTATGATACATACATACTATGTATGAAAAATTAAATGTGTTTGCACAGAAGGAAGAGTAGTAGACTAGCGGATTACAAAGTGAGTAGGAGTTTAAATTACGGTGTTGATACAAAACAAACAATCATAATGTTGGGACACATTAACAGAAGTGTGATCCATGTGGGCTACAGGAAGTAGCAATGTTATTTTCAATGTCAGGAGACAAGCCTCAGCTGGATAATTATGTCATTTGGGATGCCATGGTTGAAGAAAGCTGTAGACAAACTGGGAAGAGGCCAAAAGCAAGCACCAAGTATGATAAGTGGGTTGAAAAACTTGACCCATGAAGAGAGGTTGAAATGGTTTGTTTAGTCTAGCAAATGGAAGATTGGTGAGAGACAGAACAGTCTGTAAATGTATAAAATGCCAGTAAGAACAGTGAGACATTTCTTATGGAAATGCTAAGAGTTGTGCAAGACCACTGAGGGACTGAAACTGTAAGTGTGGACAGTATAAAATTAGAGGAATAGTGGTATCACTAGAACATGAATACAGGAATAGTAAGACACTGCACAGTTCTTTGTATCAAAACTGACTTGGGAGAAGGATGTAATAGGGAGATGTTTATTGTGGCAGTATGAGAAGTACATAACAGACTCCTAGATTCAGTTAGCCGTGAATGTGACTAGAGATGTCTTGATGCCAGTGCCCAAAAAATGTAACAGAATTATGCTAGTATGGAGGACATTGGCTTTTGGCATAGGGACTGGAGAATAAACCCAACAATTATTCATAGGATCTCAGTATTCCTGAACGTAAAGATCAACACTATTTTTTCATCAGCTATTCAGATAACTATAAAATAATAACTGTTTTAACATGGTTAATGGAGACATTAAAACAATGCCTGGTCATAGAAGATAAGTTTGGATGGCATGATCATGAGTAGACTCTAAATTAAACAGGTGAGTAAACAAAGTACAAACAAAACAAAATTCCTGATTTCAGAAGGACACATTTTGGTAAATCAAGGGAATTCTCAGCTGGACTGCGAAGCTCTGGGACCAGCACTTTCTAGGGACCTGGAATGTATCCTGTCAGTGGTACAAAATGTAGCAGGAATCTATACCCTAAGAGCAAACAAGAAAAGTATGTAGAAGAGGCTCAAGATATAAAGGATGACTATATATCTTTAAAAGATATATTTAGAATAAGTAGACGTGTCACAAATAATTGTACGGAGAAGCAAAAGAAGTTGTATCTCAAAATCAAGAAGTGAAGAGTAATAATTAAATGTTGAAGAGCGGCTGGAAGGAAATTACTTTCAGGAATGAGGCTTGAAATCAATCTTGCTCAGTATTTTCATGATAACTTGGCACAAAATACAGGGAGTTTTCTGATTAAATCTGCCAGTAACAAAAAAAAACCTGGAAACATTAACAGAAAGGAATAGGGATATCATACAGGGGAAGTTGGATGACCTTCAAGGCTAGACTAATACAAATGGAATTAAATTGAATAGGATAAAAGGTTTAAGTCATGCACTTGGGTGATAATAACAGAAGGTCCTCCCAGAAACTAGAAACTCTGTGTTTAGAAACAACTATGGAAGAGAAGTACCAAGATGTAAAGGGTTATTCCAGAATGACTAGGAGCTTCTAATGGGACACAGCTGTAAATGCTGTTCTGCAACATCCCAAAAGAGGTATTTCTAACACAAATAGGAAAGAGCTAGTGTCATTGTACAAAGACCTGGCAAAAATGTCTGTGTATGACTAAGTACAATTTTAATCACCCCTCTCCAAGGGGTGAAACACAAAACTGAAACACAAAAGGAGAAGGGTTAGTAGGTTGATGAGAGAAATAGAAAGTATATTTTGCAAGGAAAACTTAAAAGACCTTGACTCATTAGAGTGGGAAGAGAACAGCTCAGAAGGAATATGATGACATCTGAAGAAGAAAGTTAGAGGAAATAAGTATTTAATCTAAATAATAATGCTGGCACAGAAACAAAGTGACATAAATCAACCATGAGTATGAATAGAAATTGGAGATAGTAATCATTAAAGCAAACAAGTTCTTGAAGTGCCTTCCTGTGGGAGTAACGGGAACAAAAAAACTAATTACTCTTAATGGACACAGTAAGTTTATGAAAGGGATGATGTGACACAACTGCAAGTGATTGCAGGGATTGAATTGGATGATCGAGAAAGACCTTTCATGCCTTGTGTTTCTATGTTGTTATAAAAAATCATACATTCTTTTTCTCTGTTTCCATCAAGTTAGGATATAAAATGTTTCAGTTTCATTTGCAGGTTAGAGAACAATGTCAACTTTCTACTAAGACACTGCAGCACTGGAGCCAACTAGCTAAGAAAGTTTTCAAGAACCACTTGAGCAAATATTTGACATGGCTTTTCTGGGTGTACTTGGACAGGCTTGCAGAAGTGGGTTGGTCTTTAAGGTCTTTTCCAACCCTAAATTTCTATGAAAACATATAGACTTGTATCTTTCTGGACTCTGGCTTAGCAAAACAGCAAAAACTCCAAGCTATTTCTGAGAAAGCTGTTGAGTAATTTACACTCTGTAAATATTGGAGATATTTGCAGTGGTACATTATTTATTATTTTTCCAGTGTTCAAAGTGTTCTAGGAAATTCATAAAGAAAACCCAATTCCCAGCAGGAGATTGGAATCTTTTGGCTTTCATACCTGGGGAGTCTGGTATACACAAAACAAAATACCATTATCGTATTTAGCCTTTTCTAGCAGAGAAAATGCAGTTTGATGTGAGCTCCATTGTAAAATGCTTTTCTTCTCTGAACTTCCTCCCAGAGTGGAAACAGGATTCTGTGTTCCATCATTCTGGACCACTACCAGGGACCATCAATAATAAACTATGATGATGAGAATGGCAAAACTTGTATGCACATTGCTGCTGCTGCAGGCTACAGTGATATTATCAGTGAGCTGGCTAAAGTCCCGGCATGCAACCTGCAGGCCCTTGATGTGGATGACAGGTAACCATGGAAACTCTGAAACTGAAATTGCTGCTTCCTTTCTATTAACCTGAGACTAGCTCTGTTTATTCTATAATTGTGTTTCCCGTTTCACAGGCCATGGCCTGGTTAATGAACTGCACTTACAGAGAACTGTGCTTGCTCAGAAACACGGCAAAGCAGTCCAGCTCACATGTATCGTAACTAGTATAACAACTGTCTAGTAGGAATGTTATTTGACTTTGTGTTTCTGGTCGGAAATGATAAGATTATGTGTGAAAGGACTTTGTCACCACTTGACTTAACTTCTTTCAATCAAAAGGGAACATTCTTTTCAAAACAATAGAGCAGGATCCTACAACGTGAAGCTGGGATCCTGCTGCTATTTGTATGTAAGAAATAACAATGTTCCCTTGTTGCCTTTAAGATGCTAACACAGTATACCTATAAGAAAAGGGGCCTTCACCTTCCATTCTGACAGGGAATTTGGTTCCTTCCAGGATTAAATCCCTATGTTATAAGTGCAGTAGAGTCATCTTCTTTCCTTTTTTCACCCCATATCTACTTGCTTGTAACTTTATTCATATTTTAATACAAACACAACCAACTGCCTGTTCACATTGATTATCCTGCTCAGTGGAGCAAAAGCCAAGGTTTTCTTGGCTTAGGCCTTGAGGTACTTAAAATAATAGCAGTCTTCATGGAAAAGTGCAATAAAATGGAATGGAAATAAAACCAACAGGCTTCTGGAGAACTTTCTAAACATCAGTAAAATGTAGTTGGGAAGGCTGTGTTTCAATGGAAAGAAAGGCAAAGAGAGGCGTTTAACTACACTTAAGAGCTCAGTAAGACAACCTCCTATTACACATTCTCAGATATTTCCACAGAAGGTATTATACTTGAAGGGGAAAAGATAAGCTGTTCACTATAAAGACACAGTAGATTTCCATTCTATTGTGTTTCTGACTGCACTCATCTGAAATCACTGGGATTAAAAAGAAATAGGCAGAGAAAAGTCAATTTCATTTTTTATTCTTGCACAGTTTTCTTATAGTGTTTTCTGTGCTTTCAGATTTTTCATAAGAGCAAAATATTACAATTTGGAAATGGGACAAAAGTTTCCAAAGACAAGACGCAAATCTACTGCCAGGCAGAAAATCAGTTTGATTCTCCTACACAGATTCAAGACAATTGTATCTGCTCCGGTCTGTGCCCATCAAAGAACACAGCAACTGGCAAAGGGGCAATGACAGTCTGGTAGATGTGTCCCGTGCTTCTTATTCATCTGGAGGAGGCTTCTTCTCCTTTTACCTTCATGGAGAGCCCTGAGTCAACCATTGCTAATTGTGCTTAGTGTAAAGGTGAGAAGAGCTTGTCCCTATGTAGTGGACACTACAAAGATTTTTTTCAAATTCTGCTCTGAAAAGTTCAGGCACTCCTTCCACTCTGCAACTCCAGCAGCAGAAGAAATGCTATTATATAGCATGTATAGGCATTCTAGAGCCCCCTATCTACTTTCTAGACATCCCAGTGGCATGAGGGACAGAATCAAAAATGAAAGGAAAAAAAAGATAAAACTCGTAGGTTGAGATAAAGACAGTTTAACAGGACAGAAAAGCGAGATGATGATGATGATGATGATGATGATGAT
>VXBL01004953.1:145137-159271 GCA_013400195.1 Aramus guarauna
GGTTTGCTTTTGCCCGAGGCAGGAGTAACCCAGACTGTCTTCCCTAACATATTCTTCATGTGCTCTACAGGGTCTTTATCCCCTTCTACAGTGTGTAAAAGTTTTGATTGGGCAGGGCCAGATCAATTGGTAGACCCTCCCGGTGTTGACTGTACCAGGTGACCTTTGCTAAATGTGTATCCCAGTGTTTGAGGGTCCCACCACCTGTTGCTCTTGGTGTAGTCTTTAACAGCCCATTGTAGCATAAGATTTTGCTGGAGGCTGGTGCATGGTGGGGGATGTGATACACCAACTCAATGCCCATGTGGCTCTTTGCCCCAGGTGTCTATGAGGTTGTTTTGGAAATGGGTCCCATTGTCTGACTCAATTCTTTCTAGGGAGCCATGTCACCACAAGACTTGCTTTTCAAGGCCCAGGATAGTGTTGTGGTGGCATGGGACACAGGATATGTTTCCAGCCATCCAGTGGTTGTTTCCACCATTGTAAGCACACGGCGCTTGCCTTGATGGGTTTGTGGGAGAGTGATACAATCAATCTGCCTGGCGTCCCCATAGTTATATTTCAGCCATCGTCCTCCATACCAGATGCACGCAGATGCCAGTTTATGGCCTTATTACCACCACTGGCAGCTACATCAGTGTGGGATAAGTTGCTAGAGAATTCTGTAAAATGGATGTCATGAATCTGGATGAATAGCATAGTAGCACACTTCATTATGTCACTTATAGTTTTGATAGTAAATTTATTCATCTATTTTAATTATACTCCTCTTTTTCTGTAGGACACCTTTGCACTGGGCTGCAGCAGCAGGGAAGGCTGACTGTGTGCAGGTACTGCTTGAGCTGGGGGTAGACAGCAGCCCTCGAGACATCAATGAAAACACTCCTCTGACATACGCAATGTACTGTGGGTACACAGAATGCATCAAGCTGCTGTCTCAGGAGAGCAGGTAAACCAAAAGTTCACATCTTGCTCACATGTTGCCACTGACTGGAAAACAAATTTATTGCTTTTTATATGCTAATGAAGAATTTGAGCCCTGGGTGGTGTCTCCTCGATTCATCTACAATACTCAGTTCAAGTTTTCCACCAAAATAGCAACATCAGAATTAGTCATCTACTGAATACTCATCACTGTGGTTACAGTGCTAGTCTGCAGATCAGCAGAGGGTTCTGAACCAAGAAGGTGTTAGTATAGCTCTTGCTCAGTCACCTTTGTGCAGAAAATTCATCTTAGAGAGTAATTTCAGCCCTCAGATATATGCCTTCCACTTCTTTGAAATCTCTGTGCACTAGCTGTGTGTTCATGTAATCAGACAGACGGATAGACTGAACACAAAACAGCTTCTCCAGATAGGTAATAAAAAAAAAGTTTTTATCCTCAGAGTAAAGGTTTGGGAGTGTTTTCCTAGGTTTCTTTAGTTCTCTACCTTGATTGTCTTTCCTTATTCTGAGTTTTTTTTTCCTGTTAAAAAGTGTAAGTCTTTTACCATTGCTTATGATCTTCCTCTCTCTTTGTGTTTCTCATGTTTCAGCAGTCATTTACTTCATTTCAGTTCTTTGGTAAATGAGCATGCACTTAAAAAGACATGTATCGCAACATTTCTTTGTGCTTTCCCCTCCTTTCCAGTCAGCAGTTAGTATTATTTCCTGTGTTACAAATTGTGAGACACGAGTAACATTACCTCTCCTTCTCCTCCTCCGGCACACTGCAGTAGGTCTGAAATGTCGATTAGTCAAAATCTCATCTAAAAACCAGTACAGCAACACCACTGTAGGTAATGACTTTGCTAGATTTTCTGAAACTGTGTCGGGTCTCTTTAGTACAAGCAAGGCAAGGCAAGCGGAAGGGAAAAGGAGAAAGGAAAAAAAAAAAAAAAAGAGAAAGGACAAAGGAGAAGGAGAAAGGGGGAAGGGGGAAATGGGGAAAAGAAAGGGGAAAGAGGAAAAGGGAAAGGGGAAAGGAGAAAGAAGAAGGATGAAAGGGGAAGAGGGAGAGGCAGAAGCAGAGGGAAAGGGAAAAGGAAGGAATGGTGAACTAGTGCCTTTGTTAGTGTTAGCAATGACTGTGCTGTTGGAAATACCATTTTTGAAATATGACATAATACAAAGTCCATTGGGTTTTGAAGATCCCAGCATGTTCTTGTTTATTATTGGCTCTTGCCTCACCATTAAGAATAATGATTCTGCAGCTGGTAGATGCTGAAGCCAGAAAAGTTTGGGGGTTTTTCCTGATAGCTGCACTGAGCCTACATTAAGATAAGTGTAAGTCAATGAATCCCCTAAGAAAGAGTGAAGTAATACAGAGTCATTTTCAGTCTTTGTTAATTACAAATTTGGAGTCCTAATTTCTGCCTCCTTGAACCACCCCTGCAAATGTATCTGAACAGTATATACCCCATTTCATGGGCTAACACAGGCAGTCTTTTTTCATTATTTGGCAATAATGACATCACATTTTGACTTTTACTTCCAGTAGATCTGAGCCACTTCATCAGTTTCCCTCCCAGAACAACAGACTCGTAAAGAAAGAAGGACGATTCAGTATACTGAACTACATCTTCTCTGGCAAAAAGAAGAAAGATGATCAGAAAACCAGTCAGGAGAGAAGCAGAGACCAATGTCCTAGAGAAGAGACCTCAGAAGTAGATGACATCATCACCACTTTTGATTGCATTATGGACACAAACTGCAAAGACATTCCAGATGAGCATGTGACCACCACTGACTTCAAAAGAAGGAGCACAGACACAAAGTATTTCATACGAGAAGAGAAGCAACCAGAGTGTGAGGGACCTCTGCCCAGCAGAACCCAGAGCCTCCCCCCAATCACTGCGGGCAATTCTTTCCTAACTGCTTCCCAGAGCACAACGTCAAGCTTCTCCACCACCACCAGCACCCAGCATTTTGCACACAAGTCTCAAAAGAGTAGGAGTGAACTCAACTTGCTGGACCACAGAAGCAGCTGTCAGGTTTTGTTGGATGATCCCTGGAATACAGACTCTAACCAGCTACACCCCTACAAACTCTGTAGTAGGACTCCTTCAGACAAATTGATAAATGGCTTAAACTCTGATAGATCTCACCACCTGCTTTTGTGCCCTCCCCGCCTTCCCTCACTTCCCAGTTCTCCATCAGGTAATTTCCTTCTTCTCTATCTCCCAAATCTTAAAATCGCTACTGATGTGGCAAGCTGAGTCAGAAAAAACAGGTCAGCCTGACCCATGACATTTCTATTTCTTTAATATCTTTTCCAATTTCTTCTCCCTGTATGTAATAGCAATTGCAGATAGCATATGGACAGGACATCAGCTGACAGCTGAAGCTAGGTGCTTAGGTGCAGGATATAAGAGCTTTAGGTCTGATGAGCAGGCAAAAAATGCAGGTAGTTAGGAAGCATGTAAGGTACCTGAGCAAGGTAAGTGCATTCAGATTATATATGAGCTCTGTGAATTGCATGTTAGCACCCACTGCCATGCCTGCTGCTTTGTGTCCACGTTTAGTCCTGGAAGTAGGTGTGCAAGGGAACAGCAATGCACTCAAATCTCTAACGGTGCTCAGAGCTGCCTCTGGCTCTAACCAGGTGAGTCCACGTGTGCCATGCTGGACGGCTCTGCACCATGCCACTTTCCCCTTATAGGCATATTCTGACTCCAGAATAAGGGGCTGTAGAGTCGCCCCTTCCCACTCCTCCCACCCTGAGTGCCATCTTTTTGGTCTAATGCGCTTTCTTATGGTTTCTCCAAAGCTGAATTCAGGTTGCTAAATTTACAGAGATGGAGTAAATGCTTTCATGCTGTGGTTTGGAAACTGTAATGCAACAGTAATGAAGCAGAGCATCAGAATTCTGAAGAAAACTTGAAACTAGGGTTTGGCAGGATTTGGGATCTAGCACTTTGACTCACATCCATGTTTAAATGAATCTGGCTGGCTGGCCTGTGTGCTGGAGTTCACTTCAACGTATCAGTGCCTCCAACTTCATCTCCTTTGGGATTAGTCTCATGCCAAAATTAAACACATCTAGCATGCCTTCCAATCACTGTAATATCCAACTGAAAATGAAGCAAGCAAAAGCAATCCCCAAATTTACCAGTACGCTATTACAAGGAGTAAACATAACACAATAACTTAATCTACCCTCACCCGAATATACATGAGTCATTATCCTCCCATGGAGAGAGGAGTGAACAGAAACCCTGTCTGAGAAGAACCCTCAGTCAGGTCAGGTCACTATCTGAGCTTGCACGATAGTGCAAACTGCACTGACTCCTAAGCAAAGGAATCTATAAAATAGCAAATCTTTGTTCACATCTCTATTAATGAGAGTAGAGACAGCAATGTCAGAATGACAGGCCTTTCTATGTTGTGCAAATAAAGGCTGGAAATTTTTTCAGGGTAAAAAAGGAGCTATTCAAAAAGTTCCAGTCTACATGCGTGAATGAGGGCAAAATCATATCAATTATGGGAAACCTTCTAATTGTTACAATGGGAGCAGTCTTTGCATGTCCAAAGGAAGAGTAAGTCATTTTATCTCTGACAGTTTATTATCTCCCTCAGAGAGAAAAAAAAAAAAAAGTCTGAGTCTGCTTTAAGCCCAGTTCTCTCTGCACCAGCTCCCTTTAACAAAACATTCCAACAAGAAGAAGATTCCTGTAGCTGGCAAAAAGGACTTCCACTGAAGCATGTGAATTAAAAGCTCGTAAGGAGGCAAGGAATATCTGACAGGAATACATTGCACAGCCCAGATACTATCTAACATTTCTTCATGATAAAAAGATCTGCTTATCCCTCCTTCACACCTATGTGTGTGGTTTAAATCTGTGTGCCCCTGTAATTAAAGCCACCTGACTTGCTGTGAATTAGAACTGCATTTATTAAATGAGCTCCAGGGCTTCCAGGTCTCCAGTGCACTGTGCCTGCAGGACTTAGAGGGATCAGAAGCAAAGCAAGCCTGGCTCCATCCCAGCCAGCAGAACTGTGCAGGCAGCTCTCTCTGAGGAAAGATATTTCCTCGTCTTTTTTTTTTTCTTTTTTTTCCTGCAGGAGGCCTAGTTGAAGGAAAAAAACAACACCTGGTCTTTGAAGGACAGTGAAGTAGTGTTAATACTCTGTTTCTCAAGTCATGACTGTGGGGGCTACATGTAATTTCCTGATGACTCGATCTCCAGGGCAGGATTATAGATATCAATAATGTAGGGGAACTGAATTTGAAAATTATTTTCTCAGCTGACACACAGTGTTGATTGTCGTGTATGGCCATGACTTTAATTAAAGTCAGAGCTTATTTTTGTGCTTACTGCTACTAAGGCAGCTGGCATATAGATGGGGATTTTTTGAAGTTTTTTGTTCTGTTTTCTGTGCTCCTGGAAATGAAAGATGAGTCAATTTACTAGCTGAGCCTTAGCACTTACACAAAGGGGGGAGGTTGCTGTGGGTAGCAATGAGACTTACCTTACTATTATGCCACTGATTTCTCTCAGAATAACTATTTTGTCTTGCCCTCCGCTGGGGAGAGCAAATCTAGACTGTACCAAAACCTACTGTCAATATTGCAAGAGTGCTTGCCGGCTACAGTGCTGAGCTGGCATCCACAATCTGAAGCATTTTGTATTTGTGAGCTTTGCAATCATCTCTTTTGGTAAAATGTACTGCCATCTACTTCCCACAGGGAAAATGGTAGAAGTAGAGAAATTCCAAGTGATATGGGTAAAAGGAAGCATCTCTCAAATGTAAGGCAGCTCTCAGCACTCTCTAACCAGCTGGAGCCTCCTTCTATCACCCACTCATCATTTAGATCAATAACCTTCCAGGTCTAAGGTGATACTTTATTACAGGTTTTATTACATCAGCCCCGTACATTCTATTTGCTTGAACAAGTAAAGTAAAAAATAGGTTATTATTAAGCTTATGATGGCATAAGCAGTATGGTATGGTCCAACAGGAAGTACTTCTTGGCCAGAAAAAGAGTAGAGCAAAGATGATCAGTGTGGCTGTTTATTTCTCAAGCTGAAGGACTGATTTACAGTGGGACATTCATCATAACATTTACAGCTTTTCCACAAAACACACCATAATGTGATTCATGTACCTAAATGCAAAGGAAGATCAAAGAACAACCTGTAGAAAATGTCAGTAAACAACCTAAAATGCAGAGGAATCCTTCATTTTATAACAATTAAATTGCCTCCTTTCCATTTCATTCAAAAATAAATGCAATCATAAATATGCTCTTGGGGATGACAAAGATGATGTCTGAAAGAAAGAAAAACTTTTTTTCTCTGATGGTATGTGGAGCAGATAGAAAGGAAGAGCAGAAGAATACTTCCACTTGATGCCAGAACCTTTAGACAACAAGGATTCTTTTCCAAGCATTCATATCCACCTTGCAAACAGGATTGTGCTTTGTACTGTTGTTTTGCTGCCAGATATCCCCATTTATAAAATATCTCTTGATAGAAAAAAACAACCTCCCATCATCAAAGCCACAATGGTACATAGATAATAAGCCATTAGTTCTCAGCATAAGCATCACTGAAATCATGTAGCTCAAATTGCACTAATGGGATCTGCAAGCTTCATTCTCTGCTATTTTGGATTTGATATATTTATTTCTTTGTGAACAGAGGATGTGATGTGTATAGGAGAAATTTATCAACTTTTGTGCCCACTTTTGCATCACCCTAGAGAAAGTGTTAAAGACTAAATAAAGAGTAAAGTGTGGGAAAAGGAAACCAAAGTCTGTTTCTATTAGACACAGCTCATCCAGAAGAGGTTCTTTATCCTTTAGCCCAATATGCATCAGCTTTACCCACAGGATACAGTAGATTGACCCAACGTCTATCAACTGCATGGTCTTTGGACCAGAAGCTTGCTCCATGCTGAGCAAAAGACTGCACTATAACACGGGGATTCATCTGATAAACATCACTTCAGCTCCTTTCACACAGAATCCATTCGGTCACTGACATAGTTACAGCAGTCTTGACAACTGCTTCAGTGCACCTCTAGAAAACTGTTCTACAACTATTTTCCTATAGCTTTATCTTGCACAGCCCAGCAATACATAGGTTTTTTCAAGTACCAACCACAAAGCCACAAAGGCAATTTATATCATTCCATTTTGTCCTGTTGCTTAAGATGTCCTACTACATCCAGCCTGTGCCTCCGCTCATCTATGCATGCCAGCAGAGCATATGCTTGCTCTGCAATGAGCTGCGTTCCAATGCCATGCTGGTTGAGCAGCTGTATGGCCAGACAACTCCAGACTCCTTATAAGGCTCATCTCAGATCTGGGGATAACAAAAAAAAGAAAAATTTGAGGACCTCAAACATCACAGAATAAGATCAACTCAGGGAAAGGATCTGGGGAAAATGTTGATTTGGTGCTTGAGTTTCTGTTTTTTTAATAATATTTGATGTGTCATTTATGTAGTGAAATGCATCACATCATCCAATATATTGGGGTTTTTAACAGTACTAGACCAAAATTAACTTTAATCTTAGCAGTGAAATGCCACAGTTAGCCAATTAATCTTTCATTTTCCAGTATCTGCTCTTCTTGGTAAAAATGAAATTGCCATAAATATATTTTAATAAGAATCACTATCAGTTTATATCAGTTCTGCTATGTTGTCACCTGCAGGAAAACCTTCTCAAAGCTCATCTTTACTGCTGATTGGCTTCCACCAGTCTCATTTTCTAACCAGCAGATGAGCTCCGTGTTCTAGTACTTAGAAAGGCCGAGACCCTATTACAAAAACTGGCAAACTAAAACTTCAATTCTGAAATCAAATCCGTCTACTTGAATATTTCTACAAATCCAGTGTCCAAATATTCTTACATGGACTCAGCTACTGGACCATGTCTGTTTTAATGAGTATATTATATGAGAGGAAGTGATAAGGGTACACGTGAAGATTATATTGTCAGTCACTCTTTTTAATGAATGTAAAAAGAACAAAGCAACACCTTTTTTCAGTTGGTGGTTTCTTGTTATTACATATTTCTGAGAATTACTAAGTAAGTATTCTTTTTTCCTAGAAGCCAGAGATCTACAGTACACCGCAATATTTACAATTATTTTCATATTGTAACAGATTATCTTTTTCTTTCACAGGTAAAGATTTTCAACAGATATCCGTAGACCAACACAAAGTAAAAAATCTTACTCCTATACGGAACAGCCTAGCTCCCATACCTAGCCACTGTGCTCACAAAAGTAAGTACAGCCAAGTCTCAGTTACAGTATCATAGTCTGCCTCCATCACTGGCATCTGAGGGCTTGAGAGAGGTTTCATGTTCCTTTTTCACAGCATCATAGAATGGCTGAGGTTGGAAGGCACTTTGGAGACTGTCCAGTCCACACACACACACACACACCCGCCTATAGAGACATCAACCTAGAGCAGGTTGCTCAGGATCACATCCAGTTAAGTTTTGAATACCTCTAGGGATGGGGACTACACAACTTTTCTGGCCAACCTGTCCAGTGTTTGACCACCCCCAGAGTTAAGAAGTTTCTTCTTACTTATTTTTGCCCATTGAGTCTTTTCCCTTCATAGGACACCACTGAGAAGAGTCTGGCTCCCTCTTCATTACTCCCTCCAAGCAGGCATTTATACATGTTGACAAGATCCCCTGAGCTGCCTTCTCTTCTCAAGGCTGAACAGTATGAACAGGCTGAAGAGCTCTTTCAGCCTCCCCTTTGAGGCTGGGTACTCCAACCCCTTACTCATCTCCATCATCCTCCATTGGACTTGCTCCAGTATGTCCATGTCTCTCTTGTACTGGACACAGCACTCCAGATGTGTCTCACCAGTGCTGAGTAGAGGGGAAGGATCACCTCCCGCAATCTGCTGGCAGCACTTTTCCTAATGCAGCCCCGGATACAGTTGGCTGTCTTCACTGCAAGGGCACGTTGTGGCCCTTGTTCAGCTGTTGTCTATCAGGGCCCCCAGGTCCCTTTCTGACAAGCTTCTTTCCAGCTGTTTGATCCTCAGCATGTATAGATGCAGGAAGTTATTCCTCCTCGAGGGCAGGACTTTACATTTCCTGTTGTAAGAGTCTTATCCATCCATTTCTCCAGCCTGTCAAGGTCTCTCTGCATGGCAGCACACCCATCTACTCTATCAGCCACTCCTCCCAGGTTCGTATCATTTGCAAACATGCAGAAGGTGCACTCCACCTCACTGTCCAAGTGACTAATGAAGACTTTCAGTACTATTAGCCCCACTATCAACTCCTGGCGTATTCCACTAGTGACTGACCCACCTGCAGCTGGACTTTGTGCTGCTGATCACAACCCTTTTCTCCAATGAGTTTCATAGATTTGGCCTAGTAGAAGCAATGTACGTCAATACAGAGGAGAGTTGGTTCTACATTTGTTTTCCAGAGCGGAGGTGACTGCCATTCTCAGACACAGGATTTTTCACTCTCATGAAGTAACACGGTGGCTTACAATATGTAAAGAGATGGATGACAACACCCTAATGACTGCCATGGCAGAGAAAGGTTGGATATGTGAGATGAAAGCCAGGATGAGGAATGACTCTGCAGACAGTGTGAAAAATATCATGACACTGATTTTTGTGTCCTTTTGCTAGCAAAAGTTAGAGAGAAGAGAATTAGAACAAGATAATGAGGTTTCCAAAAACATTGTCATTTTATGAATGTTACATAGATTAAAATGTGTTCTATCTCTCTCTGTCAAGCACAGCGGATAGACTAGCTTTTACAGGAGAATGAGAATAATCCATTTCTCTCATTTTAACAGCAACTGGTTTGGGTAGCTTCTCTAACACAGGAGCTAAAATAAAGGGATTGTGAGAACAGCAGCCTTTTTTTCCCCTGCGCGTTCAGCCAGCTCCTCGTTCCCAAGGCAGTAAGAAGCAAGGTCTGAAGAGCAGGGAAAGCCTCACCCCGCTCCCACAGCCCCATCAGAGTGTCAACACTTGGTGTCCCAGGCTGGATCCAGACCGCGACTGGCATGTTCTTCATATACAAACACTAGCCCTACTCTCAGCAGTGTCCTGCCCTTGAATTCTTCTGCTCCGCTACGTGCAAATCCCCCAGCCTATTTTGGATAAGGACTTGCAGTTCACGATTTGTTATCCTGCAGATCAGCCAGGTCCTAAAGCATTCACATTTCAGAGCTAAATTTAAGATTCATTGCCTCTTATGATCTGAGTTTCAGAAGCAATTCTGCAGCTCTAACAGTATGACTAAAAGCGAAACAGCAGAGGTAGCTTTGTAAGGAACGTCACATTGGGTAGGGGAAATACAGAATCCTGCACTGCTGCTGCATAGTAAATTACAGAGGAAGAAGAAAAGTAGAGATACGTGGAATACTGGGGTATTCTCTCTGTACTCAGAGGAGAGAAAATAATCTGTTTTCAAATCCCTGGCTTCAAGTCTTCTATTTTTAAGCTTTCTACTAATGTTCCCTGTGTCTTCTAGTAAAAACATAGTTGTAAGCAAAGTTCTAAAAAAAAATTATTTCATAATCACTGGTGTTCTTGTAATAATTCATACAAACAGCCAGGTTTTAGTTCTACTCTCATGCCAAAAACTGTGTTTTACAAATAAGATACAATTATGACAGCTGATAATCATGGATTAATTAACTAACACAGCACATTTATCCAGGTGCCATTACTGCTTCAACATCGGTTCAAGCCAATAACAGAAAAGCAAAATTATTTGCAAAATAGATTACATTTCATCTTTATTAATACAAATGACACATTTGATCCTGGAGCTTTCCAAATAAGCGTTTCAGAGCCAAGATTTCACTCATCCTCTATCCAGCCCTAAAAATACTACTGTTCTGAACACAGCCTTTATCCAAGCAAATGGCTCCAGCATGAAGCTTGAGTATAAACATTTGTGTTTGTCTAATGTTTTTGTTACACAAGATGTGTGTTAAAAACATGTAACAAAGCCAGTGGATAAAAAAAGCAACCAGGGAGCTAGACCAATAAAATAAGCATAAATTAGAAAGAGAACTGAAACTACTCAGAGATTAACAGAAAGAAGAAACGTCTCTTAAAAAAGGAAGGGCAATGAAAAAAAGGAAGAGATGCTTTAATCTCTGAGCAAAAACATTTAAAAATACAAGTTAGAAAAAGGATAAGAGGAATGAAACAGTAGCCTAGGAAAAGAGTACCTGAGTGACGTTAAACCATAGTTTATAAACTCCCACCCTCCAGATGTTACCAGGGCAAAAGAGGTGCCTCACATGGCTTCTTGAGTAGCCTCAGCACAGCCTGACATCTCTGTTATTCTGCATGCTGCTGCTCCACCCTCAGCACACCCCTTCTAACTCATCACAAGACTCTCCCAAGATGCCTGGAAAACAGGCTTAGAACTATCACACACCAGTCACACAATGCCAGAATAATTTTCCAAACAAATATGGGACTTCTAGAGAACTCTCTGCTGCTCTCACTTCTTCATGTGGCTTGGAAGGTCTGAAGCCATAGTGAGGTTATTATGTGTTGAACAAAACAAAACAAAACAAAAAAAACCAAACAAACAAACAAACAAAACAAAAAAAAACCAAACCCAGGAAAAAAATATCTATTTCTACAGGTCATTTAACAATATTTTCTGGGGATCAGTGGTTGTTTTTGCTGTTATTGATCATGATTTGAAGTTTTTTCTTTCCCAAGTTAACAACAAAGAATTCCACAAAGCACTCCCCTCTCTGCAAAGGGCTGCCCTGGTCCACTGTTTGCAATAGAAAGAGAGACTAAGAGTCATCCCTTCTGCTGGGTAGTACATACTCTTTGAGTAGTGCCTCCCTGACAGCCTTATTCTTGCCTCTGCAGTTTGTGATAGCAGCCACTCAAGAGTCACTGTTGGGAAAAGGCTCCCTGAATTAGTAGCTCTTATTGTATCACTAGATCTTTGCTAGCTGAGTATGCCCTCCGAACGTGAGGATTGCTGGTGCTTTTGCTGTATATAGCTTCTGGATGTTCAGCAACCAGCCATCTCTCACAGGCCCTAGTGCTGGATCCAGGCTCATGTGTTTCAATCCATTAACTAATATCAGTCATTGTATGTATTATTTCAAAGCCACCCATGTACCAGTCCTGAAATCCTTATTAAATATCCTAAATTGAGTACAGTATGTAGGACTAGGTGGAAAGCATTGATGTGATATTCGGATGCTGTTTTTTACTTCTTTGAATGAGCATGGGTTTGTGATGGCTACCAGGTCATGGTAGTGAAGTTAAACTCACTGCTTTTGTTCTACTTAAACCCATCATTAGGGCTTATCTAGTACGTAAAGTGTTCTGGAGATAATTTGCACAGTTGTAAACTTTGAATGCATGAACATATGCCTCTGCTCCAAAGAGGGAAACAAGTGAGCCTATCAACATGCATGTGGTTTATATACCAAAATTTCAAAGAACTCAGAGCATTCTACCCTGTGCCAGAAAACAAATGGGATCATTTATTGTATTTCACCCTGCCTGATTCACACAAAATCAATACAAACTAAAGCAAAGTATTAATGTTGGGGTTTTTTTTTCATGGAAAGGAGAACTAAGTGATTTCCTGAACTTCTGAACATGAATGAACCTTGAGTATGGCCCGTGAAGTACTCTACATTGCCAAAGACCAGACAGCTGTAGTAAACACTGCCTGCTCAAGGCCATCACATCTTGAATTGTATTGAAATTAGCATGAAAAGAAAAAACAAAACAAAACAAAACAAAACAAAACAAAACAAAAAAACCACAAAACCAAAACTTACCAATTTTTAAAATCCTGTCTATAAAGATTCTGCTTTGCCCCAAATATATGCCTGGTGAATCTTAGAGAATTACAGCTCCTGATAAATAAATAATGAATGATGAAATGAGTATATGGCATATGGTACTGGGGAACATGGCAAGGAGAACTTCAGCCTCTTTTGCACAATGTACATATTAAAAAAATACATCGATGCAAAGCTCTTCCAGTGCCCACTGCCAACACTAGCGAGGTAACATTTGTTTTCAGCAGGACAAATTTTTGAGTTATTAATTATATACTAGATAAATCTACAGATGCGGAAGGGCTTGCATGACAAGACTCATGTGCTTCTGCTTTGCCAAAGCACAGAAGCTTCAGGGTTTCTGCTTGAGCTTCTTCAATATATTTCTGACTTACTTTCTATTCTACAGCCCTCAGAAAACTCCATCCATTACTCTACCTATAAGTTCCTCAAATGTGCTCAATGCTTAGTCTGGTTTAGGTAATTTTTTTAAGATCAAGATTGACTAGTAAGGTCCAGCTTATCACAGGTGCATTGACTGCAGTAGTTACTCAGTTCATACCAATTGATTATGTGGTCTGTTACTTCTAGTAAAAATTAGTCCATTTATCAGTTTATCCTCTATTAAAATGGTCCAAATCTAGATTAAGTTCAGATGTATCTCTGGAATTACACATGATTTTCATAGGGTTAAGAGAGAATACTCTTCTCCATTCCTCATTTCTGTAGAATTTCCCTCAATCTGCACCAGGAAAATTTCTGTCAGAAATTATGAAAAAGGAATAATTAAAAGGGTCGACAGGAAAAATGCAAACATGAACACAGGTTTTCATTGGAGTTGAGTAGTGTCGCGGTTTAAAACCAGTCAGTAACTAAGCACCACACAGTCACTCGCTCACCCCCCGAGCCCCCCGGTTGGATGGAGGGTGTGCCCATCAAAGAACACAGCAACTGGCAAAGGGGCAATGACAGTCTGGTAGATGTGTCCCGTGCTTCTTATTCATCTGGAGGAGGCTTCTTCTCCTTTTACCTTCATGGAGAGCCCTGAGTCAACCATTGCTAATTGTGCTTAGTGTAAAGGTGAGAAGAGCTTGTCCCTATGTAGTGGACACTACAAAGATTTTTTTTCAAATTCTGCTCTGAAAAGTTCAGGCACTCCTTCCACTCTGCAACTCCAGCAGCAGAAGAAATGCTATTATATAGCATGTATAGGCATTCTAGAGCCCCCTATCTACTTTCTAGACATCCCAGTGGCATGAGGGACAGAATCAAAAATGAAAGGAAAAAAAAGATAAAACTCGTAGGTTGAGATAAAGACAGTTTAACAGGACAGAAAAGCGAGATGATGATGATGATGATGATGATGATGAT
>VXBL01004954.1:0-11632 GCA_013400195.1 Aramus guarauna
CTGCTGGGTTATACCACAACAGTCAGTGTAAGGAGAACTTTTTTCATTGACTCCTTACCTTGTTAACCTTTGAGCAACTGCCAAATAACAGATGGCTGTTGGCTGTCTCTGGGTTAACTCAGGAAAGAATTCCAGTCTTGTCTTTGAATTACTCTGTTTTATGAGTTTAAATAATACCTGGAATATGCCTGACTGTAACTTACAGATTTTGTGGTTCAAAATAATGCTTTGCTGTAGAGCTGGTCCCCACATTTTTAGGACAGAGGCTAAAACCTCAGACATATTAATAGCAGTTAATACTTTATGCATATGATTGATATTGCTGTGGTGAATTTTATGATCTGTGAAGCTGTTTGCAGCTAGCATAGATTTCAGAGATAGTGCATAGTAATTCTTAGGTGTATTTTTTTTTGCATTAAAATATAAAACTGTAATTGGTGTCAGTAAATACTTTGAGTAGAGGCATAAGGGGACAAAGTTTCCTGTCCTTTGCATACATGGCTTCACTGAAATCAGCAGGGCCAATCTATTCATATTTCACACTAGAGTTTAACACATCAGGTAATGTATTTTAGCTGTTGACAGGTAGCTCTCTTCTTTGTCATGGTCTTACATTTGCAATTAGGTTCTCCAGTTAGTTTGCCAACAAAAATAGCTTAAAACTCAAATACAAGTTTTTATTCACATTTTGTTAGTGCATTTTGGAGGACCGAGTTCAATCTATGAATTTACTGCTTGTAAACAGACAGAATGAAAATATTTTCTCAGGATAAGGAGTCCTTCTGCTTCCTTCAGTAGCTCCCTTGCACTATTTGTCTCTAGGAAGCTTTTAATGAATTATGAGGAGTGGCCATAAAGTTAATTGCAATTAATAGAAAGTTTCTGGGAAAGCATCAACTACAGAAATACAAGATATGCGGTTGTCATACCTTCACTGCTTCCTAGTTTCCCACATGCCAGTTCAGAGGCAGAATAGTGTATCTGAATTAGTTAGTAATGAGCAAAACAAAACAGCATCTGGTCAGCTACCTATTAAATCCAGGAAAGTAAACAAATTGCTGTATACAATGGTTCTACAATATTTCTTAGAAAAGAAATTTCAGGCAAAATAGCCTGAATTACAATTGATCCTTTTAATTAAGTGATACAAATTTTTATGTTAGTGAATTAAACTGTTTTCATGAAACACTGGTGTGATTTACTCCAGTTAGATAGAGGTATTTAGCTTGATGAAGGGCTTTTATAAGAAGGTGGAAGCAGATTCTGGAAGCTGCTTTTTCAAAAAGGAAAGGCAGAGAAGCCACTGGTATGTATATTTACACCAGAACTACTGGTTCCCTTCTGTTCCCTCACCCATTGATACTATGACTAGGATTGTACATTTAATTGAATCATAGAATCATAGACTCATAGAATATCCTGAGTTGGAAGGATCATCGAGTTCAATTCCTGGCTCCACACAGGACCAGCCGAATCAGAGCATATGACTGAGAGCGTTATCCAGACACTTCTTGAACTCAGTCAAGCTCAGTGCTGTGACCACTTCCCTGGGGAGCCTGTTCCAGTGCTGAACCACCCTCTCGGTGAAGAACCTTTTCCTGATATACAACCTAAACCTCCCCTGTCGCAGCTTCATTCCATTAATCTGTATATAGTATGTAGTAACTCACTGAAAAATGACTTTTTTCCCCTGGCTTCATACTTCATACCATGGTTAAGTCACTTCATACTTGGTGTTTGTTAGCAGAGCATAAGTAGTTCGATCAGATTGATTTATATTACGTTGCTCACAAATTGGTGTTAAAAATATGTGTAAGCAAAGAGAGGAATTGAAGATCCTGGTTGTACTGGGTTTGTGTGGCAGGGTTTTGGGGGGGGGCTACAGGGGTGGCTTCTGCAAGAAGCTGCTAGAAGCTTCCCCTGTGTCTGGTAGAGCCAATGACAGCCGGCTCCAAGATGGACCCACTGCTGGCCAAGGCCAAGCCAATCAGCGCCTCTGTGATAACATATTTAAGAAGGAAAAAAAACAAGTTAGATCTTTTTCAGCCAGAGAGAGAGGAGTGAGAAGATGTAAGAAACTCTGCAGACACCAAGGTCAGTGCAGAAGGAGGGGGAGGAGGTGCTCCAGGCTCCAGAGCAGAGATTCCCCTGCAGCCCATGGTGAGGACCATGGTGNCTAGTAATGAATTAGATGAATTTTTCTCTAAGTTCAGTCTGTTTTGCCCGTGACAATAATTGGTGAGTGATCTGTCCTTGTCCTTATCTCGACCCACAAGCGTTTCATTATGCCTTTTCTTCCCTGTCTAGTGAAGGAGGAGGAGTGATAGAGCAGCTTTGGTGGGTACCTGGCCCCCAGCCAGGGTCAACCCACCACACTGATATTATACTCTGTCATCTTTATCAACCTTTCCATTATTTTTTATTTCAAAAGGTCTTGCCTGTCAAGTGCAAAAACTCTCATCACTATTGTGCAGGCCTTTTGCATTTAGAATGATTAAAGTTTTGAGCTTTTCTTGTGTAAGGAGTTACAGGATTGTATTGTAATTAAGAACATTTGAAACACTTTCAGCTTTATTCTTAAAGTGAATTTTGTTCCCTTTTTTGTAAGATTAGGAGGTGTATAGCCAAGGGAAATCCCAGAAGTTTTTCTCTTTCTGAATCCTAAAGTGGTTTTAAATCCTGTTTGTATCTTTTTTAACAAGTTCCCATAGTCCCCTTTCTTCTTTCCGAGGACTGTCTTGTCTCCAAACCCCCTTTCCCTTTGTCTCTCTCTCCTCTCTCTCACAAGAGACATAGACATAATATGAATGTACCTGGATCTTATGCAAGTTGTTTAAAATGTGCAAGGGGAAGCCAGGGATCAAAGCAAGGGGAGTGCATTAGATGACCGTAGAAGCAATAATGAGATTCCACATACTGGAATATGGTTGGAATAAAGATGGGATAGATTGCATGGATTTGAAAGGGAAGAACTTACTTGGAGGTGATTGACTTTGTGGGGCTTCTGTGGTTTCCATAAGGTTCACATAAGCACCCAATATTTAGGAAAGACCGCTGGTAACATAATATGAATGTACCACCTAAGCTTTGGATTCTATTTCACATTCTTTCATCATGTTGTGATTCATAACATGCTGCACCACTTAATAAGCATTTGGTAGTGGAGCAATAAAATGGTTACTTTTGGGTGCTTATCTGAACTAAAATTTGAACCTTCTGAAGTTCACCCATAATTATAATAAACCTTTAGTTTTAATCATGTTGCCATCAGTATTTCAGCAATGAGGCTGAAAATACTCTTGGTTGATGCTTTTCAGATTGGAACTGCAAGTTCCGATTCAAGCTAGTTATTTTTATGCTCTATTTTAGCAAATGCTCATCAAGAGGTGCAGCATATTATAGATGAAACATGCTGAAGTAACATAAAATCCTAATTAACATTTTAAAAATTTATGAAAAATTATAAACTCCCAAATTATCATAGTTTAATATGCATTGTGAATGTATTTCTCTTTTTTTTTTAAATTATGGGCCAAACTGCTAACTTTTGGAGTCTTTAATTAGTGTTGAAAACATTAAGAACAGCACAGCAATTTGATTTTTGCTCATATTGCCGAGTTTTCAGTGTGCTGTATTGTTACCATTTATGATGATTATGATATAGAATGCTTAGATGTTACATAATTTGAAATGCCTATGTGTAACTGCATGACACAACAGAAGGAGGCTCCATCATCGCTAACACTTAGGCAAACGGAAGATAATTTGATTTGCTGTGTTTTTTCTCTAGATGGGTTCAGCTTTGTTTAATTTACTGCAAATACAAGCATCTGAATTCCAAACTGAAGTCATGGAGCCCTAAGATACACCATTACAGGTTGTCATCTATCTTGTCTTGATCTTGTGAAAGGTCTCAGCTTCAGTTTGTTTCCTGGATTTTTAAAACACTTTCCCTTGTCTGCTTTACAAATTAGTAGTTATGAAATCCACACACTTGGAGATTGACTTTGAGGTCATTGATTAATTTTCAGATTATGCTTCTTTCTCTTAGTTTCAGTAAATTATTCACACAAATTCAATGTTGGCAAAAGATATGTTAGCTTCATCCTATATCCACCAATGAAGAAAAGGCTACCATAAAGGGTCACTTTAGGTTTGTGGATGGGTGTGGGTGAGTGGGTGTGCATGCATGCATGCCTGTTAGTGTGGGGAAAAAAAGCAGTATACTTTCTACTAGTGATTTTGGGCCTGACCTTTCCAGGGTGGTTCCTCTTATGTTTTTAAGGCTGGCTTATTAAAAACAGCTGCTTAGAGATGTTACTGATAAGATAGTGATAAGGAAATATCTCGAATTGATACCTATGAAACTAAGGTAGTATCAAGTATAAGGTTGAGCTGGAGAACAGAAAGATTTATGCACCTTAGAAGAATTTCTCTGTTAACTTTACAAAATCAGCTGAAAATAGAGAAGATCTAGCCATAGTAGTAGCTGGTATAATTCCATTTGCATTTAATAAAATAAGAGCAGAGATGGATTTTTCCACTTCTTTCTAGATATCTTATTTGTTTTTAAATGACTATTAATGTTATTTTTCATTTAATGTACAGGCTGATGGAGAATGTACTTCAAATTCTACTCTTTTAAATGCAAAGCAGCAGGGGAAAATCAACAACTTTTAAAATAAGTGTGGATATGTTTAAAAGAAATTACAAAAATATATTCTTTCATTTCTTGCTTTTAATATAAATTATTTATACAAATTGATACATTGTGTTACTTTAGTTAATAAGTTCTCTGTGTTTCACATAGTTTTCCATAAGGAAATATTCTGTTGATTTTGGGATATTGTATGTCTGTCTTGGACAGAACTCCTTTCTGATTTAAGCAGAGGTTTTTGCTCAAATATTAATAGTATGATATAGCCCATAGTAATTTTACATTACTTTCGTTTTGTCTTCAGGGATTTACTGAAGCAAACTCCTGATGAAATTATGGTCTGAGTTAGGACTACCAGACTATGTCAGTAATAATATCTAGTTTTGATGTAGTGCTTTTCATTCTATCTCCCAAAGCAATTTAGGAAGAAGGAAACTATTTTTCTCATTTTATGGAGTAGGGAGGTGAGCTGACATGCTTAGAATCATCCTGCAAACAGATGAATGACTAAAATAGTTTTGGAGCGCTGTATCCATTAATTCACACAGTTGAGTTGATTATTTGTTTGGAATTACAATGTCTGGGAGATGTTAGTTCAGTGAATTTGGAGGAGTCTAGTGCTACAAAGAAGCCTGAGTATACAGAAAGAATGCATTTCCTATTGGAAGGAAATTGTTAAATACTGTCATTTGTGGATACAATAGCCTGGCAATGAAATACATGTTTTAATTATTACTTCCCCTTTTATGTTAATATGTAGATGGTGTATTTGTGTAGAAAGTGTGTCAAAAGTGAAATTCTGCAAGTAAACCCTGGAGCACAAACCAGAATTCTGGATTGAAATCACCCTGAAATATAGATGTTTTCAAATCCATACTGTTACCCAGATCTGATTTTTTGCTTCTGTCTATATTGGAATGGTTGAAATCTTTGTTTCTTAATGCAGTTGTATTTTTTACTATTTAGAACATTGAACCAAACTTCACAAAGTAAGCACAGCTATTAATTTAAACATTTGAACTTGACCAGATGCAAAATAGTCAGAAGTAGAATCATCATAGTCTGACACTTTTAATTACAATTTGACAATATAAATGACACATGAAACATAAGCAAATAAATTAGATGAATTTTGCTCAACAAAATGAGCAAGTAAATTAGATGAAAAAGTATATAAGGCAGGATTATGATAGGAGCACCTCATACTGTGTTTAAAAGGAACCAATTTTAGGTTTCCATTTTAAAATCAATACTGGATTGAAGTTTGGATTCATGGTGGATTTTGATGTGAATTTGATTTAGTGTTGCATTTTAACAACTTAATGATTGTGAAATTTGTAATGTAGTTAAAGAGATTTTTCAAGAATCTGTGATGTATCTTCTGTGCTTTCCCTGTTCTATTTTATATTTTAAACCATATGTTTATTTGTGAATGTGTATCTTAATCTGAAAATGTTTTCAGATGAGTGGCAAAAGCAAGTGATTTATTCAGAGATTGAAGTAAATAAATATTTATACTGTTTGCATTTCTTCAATGAAAAATTCTAATTTGAAAAGTAAGATAGTCTACATTGGCTGCAGATATACTTTTACAAGTGGCAATATTTCTCCTAAAAAGAGGCTCAAGAATGTCAGTTTATTCCATGACTTGCTCAAGTTTTCATAGAGCCACCCACTCTACCATAGCGCACCATAGAGTTGGTGCATAACAATATAATGAAATAGCTTAGGCCTAATTGTCAAAAATTGGATGGAAACTCCAGAAATCATCGGTACTCATTCTTCATCATTTCAGACCATTCTAATATGGTATGTTTTTAATGGATTTTTTTAAAAGATATCTTGCTTCTGCCAATCGTGAAACTAAATACGCTGTATATATCAATCCTGCAAGAATGGTACTAGCTGATTTTAAACTTGGAAAAGAATTTTGCATTATTCAAGAAAAGCTTGTACTGTTGAACTGTTACTGCAGCTACTAGTGAATAATGTATAAATAAATCCATTTCTATATGCAGTACAATGCAAAAAACATTATTCTTAGGGTAAAACTTAACAGTTGTTCCTGTTGAGATGTATAGAAAAGATAGCCTAGGTGCCAGATACTCATTCATTTCCTCAGAGAAATAATGAAATTTTGGGGAGGGGGATCTAATAACTTTATTTACTCACAGTGTCTTTTTCTTTTTGCTCTTTGTACCAAGGTTCAGTCATAGAATCTGTACAAGAATTATTTGTAGGGTATGATTTCAAGCAACTGTTAAATAAAATATGGTAGTAATGACTATCATAAGCTCATTTAAAAAATCTGAGTATCTTTCCAATTTTCAAAAATACTTAAAAATAGAAAATATCTAAGCAGTTTGTGAACTCTTACACAGATCACAAAGTAATACAAAGAATATCATGTAAGTCAGTTACCATAAAAGCAAAACACTTCTGATTCCATTATGTATACATAGCCCAATCCGCAGGCAACTGAAGTGACTATGAAGATTTCCAAATTGTTCAGCCAACTTTGGATCACACCCACATTATGAATTTCAGCCCTTAGATAGTTTTAATGATGAGTCTCTAATGTCAACAGAACTGGCTTAATTTAAATGAGTAAATGTGCAAAACCAAATGAGAAAATATTGTAGGAAAAAATATTATTTGAAAAAACTGTGTTTGTTTAACACTGACAACATAGGGAAATAGGATAGGCTAAATAATTTATGAAATATCAGTCACAAATCTAAAAAGCTTAAAGGAAATGACTCAAATACCTTTGAAATTGCTCCAGAGTATTTCACAGCCATCTATAGATTTATATCTCCAGCCCAATTCTTATAGTCTCTGTTCAAAACAAATTTGTGTATACGTGTGTGTATATGAGGACTGGAAGCAATTTTAGGCTGCTATTCTGATCAACTTCTGCCTTCTTTCCTAGGAAGTGTGTAGAGAGCTCTGGTGCCTCAGCAAAAGTAACCGCTGTGTTACCAACAGCATTCCAGCAGCTGAAGGTACTCTTTGCCAAACAGGGAGCATTGAAAAGGGGGTGAGTACAAATAATTGTTTGAAGACTATAGGAAAAAAGAACTAGAAAATTAAAGTCCTTATGAACAGCTATAAGAGTTCAAAAAGAGAGTTATTAGTTCAGAATACATTTGCATCCTAATGGAAGTGTCCTACAGAATTTATTTAACAATCATATATGAAATTTAATAAAACATTTATCTTTGCTATAAAATTCTATAGCCTGGAACAAAAAAAAAAAATACTGTTACATACTCTCTGTATATTTTTCAAGTAATTTATGTAAAAACTCTATTAGTTTTATCTTTATTAAATTTTATAGCACTCTTGCATAAAGGACCATTAAAGTCTTGGTCTGTTATGGACTCTGAAAATGTGCAACATAGACCTAAATCCTGAACTCTGTTATTTTGTTAGAAGATAAAAATACTTTATTCCTTCAGATATAAGCTGAATCATACAAACATATAGAAAAAAAGTTGCCTTAATAAAAAGGTTTTCTAAAAGCCCGTATTTCCCAGTGACCATTCCATTTCGACTTTGAATTATTCCTTTAATATTCAGTTATACTTGCATAACTGTTTAGCTTGAAAGGATTTTGCTATGCAGTCTGATAAACTTTCCTACTGTGCTGGTTCTGGCAGGGATAGAGTTAATTTTCTTCCTAGCAGCTGGTATAGTGCTGTGTTTTGGATTTAGGATGAGAATAATATTGATAACACACTGATGTTTTTAGTTGTTGCCATGTAGTCAAGGACTTTTCAGCTTCTCATACTGCCCTGCCAACGAGAAGGCGGGGGGCACCCAAGAATCTGGGAGGGGGTGCAGCCAGGACAGCTGACCCAAACTGACCAAAGGGATATTCCATACCATATGACATCATGTTCCTTATATAACTGGGGAGTGGGCTGGGAGGTGGGTCAGCTTGAGGTCCTGTGGAGCATCGACTTTGGGTGGTGAGCAATTGTGCTGTTCATCACTTGTTTTGAATATTATTATTATTACTATCTCTTTTTTTGTTTTGTCCTATTAAATTGTCTTTATCTCAACCCATGAGGTTTTTTTTTCCTGTTTTCCATTTTCAATTCTCTCCCTCATCCCACTGGGAGTGACGAGTGAGTGAACAGCTGTGTGGTTGTTTTAGCTGCTGGCCAGGTTAAACCACAACACCTACCTAACAGAAAAGTACAGATAGTCAGTGTTGCAATAGATAAGCCTAATGTTACTGTATCTGTCTGAACATTTGAATTTTGATTTTAAAATGTTGACTGTATATATCAGTAGTTTTAGACAAAGTTCTGAAAATGAGTTTTAGATTAAGAAGAATAGTAAAAGAGTATTTCTCAATTACAAGGCCAAATCTATACAGATCTTAAAGAGGAGAGAAAAATATTTTAATTATTAATTTACAGGATATGTACTGGGAAAAAAGTGAATTCCATATACCTTTTTTCAAGATAATACATTTTATGCAGGTTTTTACAAAGTTAAGAAAACTTCTTATATTAAACAATTTCCAATATCTCTCCAAGAGTTGCTGCATCTGTCCTTAAGATTTACTGCTCCAGACTGGATTTTTTTTCTGACAATGACTACTGTCTTCTGTTGTCTGCTCTGAATCTTGCCAACAAAGATTGCACTGCATTTTGACTTGCAATCTGATGTTTAAACAAAGAGAATGAAAGCTTTTGGGCAGCTGTCACAGTTTATTAATCCTTGCTGACCCTTCAGGACCCATGACCTAGCATCATTCTGATGACTTTTCCATGATGAGTTTGGAAATATTAGTAAACCATGTTAAATAAATTCATTGAAGGGGTCACTTAAAAAAAAATAGAGTTCTTAGACTTAGCCAATGAAAATAGAGAAACCTTCAAATTCTACCAAAAATGTTACCTTTTATTAGAGTAATAGAAAATGCTAGGACTCATACTCTTAAATCAACAGTCTAGGTTTATTTTGGAACCACCACTCCTTGTCAATGACAAGGAACAATTTACCTCAATTTATATTTTTTAAACCATGAGACTACAGTGAAAAAATTGAGATGCTTTAAGATGTTATTGCTGCATCCATTTGCCAGAGGCTTTAATCAGTTTGTTCTCTACAAAATATCTTTTCCAGTCATCAATATCTTGTTCCACCATTAGATTTTAGAGGGAAATGAGAGAATTGGTATTGTTTTACAAAGGTAAACTGTTTGTGCCTTTAAACAGCAGAGAATTCTATAACACTCTATTGTTATTATTATAACATTTATATTGCAGTCATGCCTAAAGGCCACAACCAAATTAGGCCCTATTTTGCTGGGCTCTGTCCAAATATATAATAAATGACGTTCCCTACTCTAAATGCCTAACAAGATCCCAGAGTACTTTATCATATTTGGAGGGTCAGTTTCTGCTTTTAGTTACACTGATGTAAATTTGGTATAACTATTAACTAAAAAAAAAAAATAAAAATTGATGCAGCATGCATTAATGTCTTATTGGCAGAGTTGGGAGGGATTTCTACAATTAAAATTGCCTAATACTCTATTATAAAACCTTCTTTCAGTTGCTTATATAAACCTGCCAAACTTTAACTCTTTGGGTTGAAATTTTCCACAGTAGATGTCTGCCTATGCATTAAGGTTTTTAGAGTGTTTTCCATAAAGGTTACTCAGCTTTGCTTCTGACAGAACTTGTACATCTATTGTGTTTTGAAGCTTTAACATGTTCATGCTTTGGTGAAGGATTTTACATATCATCTGGGTTCAAAAAGGTGCATTTTTTTCCTAATCTTGTAATAATAATTTTAAATATACATTAAGCTTGTCTCTGGTCATGTATACCCAGAGATGTGTTTGTGAAGGTAAACTGATAGATTTAAAAATACTCTGATGAGGAAAAAGTGCATATAAAACAAAAAGACAAAACTGATAGGAACGTTTTTTTTGTCTTCGAATTTAAAGTAATAAAAAGTAACTTTTTCTAACATCATTGTATAGACCCATGCTAGGATTTAAATGAGGAGAAAATGTGCAAAAAGTGAAAACACAGTGTGCTGAAAGCACAGTTTAAATAGCTGGATTGTGTGGTGATCTAAATTCAAGTTATTATTGTACATTAAGTTTCCTTGCAAAATAATTGTAGAAGCACTGATTGAAAATACATTGTTAAAGATGAGATGGCAACCTTAATTGAATTCATCTTCTTTTTTTCCCCCCATGAAAAATGAAATTGATTTGCCTCACTATTACAGTACTTGCTGTATGAGTTTTCTAAATGCATACTGTTGTAAAACTTAGTTCTGTTAAACAGCTAAAATTCATATCAAAAGTGATCTCAAATGTGCCACAATGTTGTATTTGGTTTTATTGTTAATGATCTGTAGAAGAAAAATCCCAGATTGCTCACATTAATTCACAGGGTTAAAATTTTGTGCACATTTTATATGTATTCAAATGCATCACCACTGTCCTTCTAACTGAACAAATGGAAAGTTGCTTCTTCAGTGCGATAGAAGAATTAACATTTCAGTTCTAAATCTTTCATGTAGGGTTGTTCTTTTAAAATAGCTGTCACCTCCTATTGTTTGTTCATATACTGGTTACTCAGTCATCCTTACCTCATTATACCAGATGTGATTGCTATAATTCACGGAGGAAGCATATTTCTGCAGTCCCATTAGAAATAGTGAAGATTTTGGTCATTTTGAATTACTCTACAGAGATTCTATGCATCACTGGCCTCTGGTGAAAGATAAATTTTCACTAGAAAATTAAAAAGAGATGCTAAAGGGAGCAGTAAGTCCTCATATTTAACTTCAGTAGAGAAGAAAAAACAGTATTTAAGGAGTTTTTACAGGGGAATATGGGAATGTGGAAGAAAGAAATGTTTGGATGACAGAAGAAATTACAGAGCACAGGGATTTGATACAGCTTTGGAAAAATAATAATATAGAGTTTGGGGGTTT
>VXBL01004956.1:2951-13201 GCA_013400195.1 Aramus guarauna
TTTTTTCCCAAAATGTCCTAAATCTTTGAAAGACAGCTATTGTGAAGCAACCCCAGGAGCCAAGTCTGACACTTTTGAAATCTGAAACAAGAAGAGTAATGTCGAAAGCCAACACTAGATGCCAGTAGATATCGCAGAAGAATTTCTGCGATGGTCAGAAGCCCCTCTGCAATGGTTAAATTAAGAAATGCAGCAAAACTACTAAGCTGCTTCTGAATTCCTCATACGAATTTTCCCAAGTATTCTACAACATAGAAAGCACTGGGCACACAAACTGAACACCCGAGTCTTGGTCGTGGACTGGAGCACACTTTACTGCTGCATCGATCTGGGCTCCTGGCCACCTCTAGCAGTGGACAGTGAATTAGCAATTTTGGAACAAAATGCCTTTTGCTTGTGGCCAGTTTACACTTGAGTCTAATTTTCCAAGAGACTTCTGAGCTTCCTGTGGTCAGAAAGGATGAAAGACTTTCTTTAGAAAGCTCCTCTGTAAGGTGAAACCAGGCTTTCCTTCAACAGATTCTGCCGGAGTGACCTTTGCATAAATCTTTCTGTTTGAGTTTTGCTGCTCTGCAGAATATCAGTCATAGGCTTGAGGAAGCGATATATAAAATCACACCCCAGCACATGCATGGACCAGCTCATCCCCTCACCTGTGTAAATCTGTTTCAGTTACAGGAGCTGTTATCGTACACCATGAGGGAAGGGTCTACACGCAGTGTGGCGGCCAGATGCTATGAACCAGTCACTGCGGCAAGAGGAACCGGGCGGACGGTACTCACGTGCCCCGTTGGTCTGGTATCGTTCGGAGGGCACGCTGGGCAGGCTGCTGCCCACGTCGTTCACTGCAATCACCCGAAACTGGTAGTTGACGTAAGGAGAGAGGCTCAGGATGGCTGAGTTGACGCTCCCGGGGTACCTGGAGTGGTTATGCCACGTGCCAGGTTGGAACCGGTCCTCCTCAAACTGGACGATGTAGTCTGGAGGCAAAGATGGAGAGGTGAGGTTAATGGCTTGGCTCACAAGGGAAGTTTTCCCTCCGTTGTGCAGAAGAAAGCAGGAGGGATACAGGGTAGATGGTCCTGCAGCTGACCTGTGATGGGGCTGTTATTGTCATCGCCGGGAATCCACGTCAGCCGCACGCTCCTCTCGGCCAGGTCCGTCAGCTCCAAGTCACGGGGCCGGTCGGGTCGTTCTGTTGGCCGAGTAACAAGACAAATGAGGCTGGGATTGTCCCAGGAGCTGGGAGTCCCAGTTCCCATCTCGTCTCCCGGGAGGGGAAGCCCTGGCTGTCTTAGCCCAGACCCGTGGGAGGGCACGTGCTCTGTGGCACCACTCATGTCCCACAGCTCTTGGTGCACTGGTGCAATTTTTTAGACACAAATGTGCTCATGTACTAGTTGTGCCTTCCCTTGAAACCCTACCTGCTCCCTCTACAACTGATGCTATCTGGTGGGGGAAACACAATAGAGTGGCTTAGCAGGGGGATATACGATCTTACAACAAACTACACGCAGCTGTCCAAAAACTAAACGCAAACAACTAGAACAGAAAAGACACAAAGCCTCAATGAAAATACCTGCTAGAAATACAATTCTGGTTTCTTTATCTGGTCACAACCCATATGGTTGCACAGAACCAGCTCGTGCAATAACAGTATCAGTAATAACTTCTTTCCAGATAAAGGTCAAAGGATTCAATGTGATTTTTTTTTTTTCTCCTCCCATCAGGGTTCACCATTTCCAGTGGTGATTCTTGCACTCAGGAATTGGCCCTGTGGGACACAAAACGATGTGGCACAGGACCTTTCCACCTGCAGCCATCTGGATGGGTTTGCAAGGACAACTTGGACAGGACTTGGAAGCATCAGCTCCCAGCTCTTTCGGCTGCTACACCTAGATTTTCTGTCAGTGTTATTGGCAAGGCAAAACAAAATCAATTTCCAAAACAAAATCAACCCAATGAATTAGTGATGATTACCTTTCGGTAAGTCTCTCAAACGGTTAGCAGGGACGGCTGCAAGGTAAGACATTGGTTGTTAACGTGTTAGTTTAGTCATTAAGCTTGGGTGGCCAAAGGAGCACCTGGCAAATATAAAGTTAAACACACGGTTACAGATTTCAGAAGGATCCGATCCTGCCTGGGGACCAGAGTAGGTACATCCTTCCTCCAGAGACCTCCGGGCACGCTCTGCACACCTTTGTTCATAGTTCTAGTACAGGGCAAAGGGGAAACATCAGCCTGCTATAGAGTTAATTAGCTATTAGGGGAAAAGGAAGGGAAATAAATCAAGCCCAGTCGAATTATTAGGGATACGGGATTCATATTGCACTCTGATTTTGTAGGGCATTGCGGGTCTATGCCAGCAGTCCCATGAATGCAGCATGGCAGCAAGTTCTGAGGTGGCCAAGAGCAGAGACTGATAAGTCTGTGTTCTGCGAGTGGATCTTGCACTATACATAAACGGGTGCAGGAATGGGCCCAGGTTTGTCCCTCCCCATATTGAAAAGGGGTCCTGCGAGGCTAGGAGCAGCTTGTTCACCCCTGGTTTGCAGTGTTGCTCAGCACCCTGGCGTTCAGTTAGATTCACTTGCAAATTTAGGACTGTTCTCACAGAACTTCCACATGTGGATATTTTTAGGTGTATGTAATAACTACTCTTTTTTTTTTCAGGCTCAAACGCAAGTTTCCTTTGACTCAAGTTCAATGCCATTGTCTGAGCCTGAGATTAGGCAGCACATCCTTGCTGAGTCCTGCAGCAACAGAACAATTGCTCTGCCAGCATCTCCCTGAGCATCTCTGCTTCCGAGGACGATTCTGTGATCACAGATCACCCTTGCAGTCTGACCTTGAAGTCAGTCTGTTCTATTAAAAATGAAGCACCGAGCCCTGTGTCGGTATGTTGGGAGGACAGCGTTACCTAGGACGGTGAGGTAAGCTTTAGCTGAGTCCTTGTCCAGCTCTGTGCTCGCTACACAGGTGTAATCCCCTTGGTCCTTTTCAGCCACGCCATATATTGTCAGACCATCATCTTCTTTCTTCATCCTTAAAGGGATGAAAATGATAATTGCCCAACTCTGCCTCAGCACATTAGGCAGCAGGATTGAAGTCTATGTGTTTTATCAGAGAACAGTTTAAAAAGCCCAAACAGAATAGGAGTATGTCTTTAGTCTGGGGATTTTATCAGCTAAGGACGTGTTGAGTGATTCTTGGAAACCTCATTTCCTACGGAATCAGCAAATGTGCTCTGGTGTATATCTGGAATAATCACACTTTTAGGAAAGCAGTCTGGCCTCTGACTGGCTTGTGTCCCCGATCAGATCTCACTTGAGGAGAAGGGAGCCAAGCTAAGGAAAGGATATTACAACTCTACCACTCACAGCAGATAAACATTAATTATGAAGAAGCTTGTTATTAAACCCACCCATTTTATCAAGATGTGCTGAAATATCTGTAAATAAAACCTATAGTCTTGATTTACTGATAATTCAATTTTCATTGCTAGGCAGTGTCTGTTGGAAGGAGCTAATAACATCAAGAGTATCAAGAACAGCAAACGTTGCCTAGATGCTGGTGACTCCTGAAACGTTCTGTTAAAAGTCCGACAATCCCGGGAGAGAAGACCCACAAAACTGTTAAATACAGACCTGTTTCCAAGGTACAAGGGTGCATCATCCTTCAGCCAGGTGACTGTGAGTTTCAGCGTAGGGTCGTGCTTTATACGGCAGTGGAGGCGAGGCATGGAGCCCCTCTTCACCACCTGATCTTCTGGTCCTCTCACAATCCTGGTTGGGTCTGCACAAAGCCAGAAAGAAAGCATTAGGCACCAAACCGCTGGGTCTCAGCTCAGGAACTCAATGAAGAGTGGTGTTACTTGGAAAGGACCAAGCATGCATGTCAAGTGTTTGCCCAGCTTGCTATAGTGAACTTGTCTCTGATACAAACGCTTGCAAATAAATTAATTTAACAAGCCATTAATTCATGCTGATCCTTTAAAAAATACCCACTTTGCTGAGTCAGCAATCAGTTTTGCTGAACAGGGAAAGCCTCAGTGGAAACTTGATTCGGAAAATGTTTTATCACCTTCAGTTAACCCTGACCCTGTACGCTTTGTTATTTCTTTTTGTACAGCTCAATACCTATACCAAGCCCTTCTACAGCTTCAATATATCCACAGGCTTCTTTTTTTTCAACATTAGAAGGAAATCTCTACCATTTTCTGGATTCCATCTCCAAATTACATAGTGCCTGTCCTGCTGACAAACTGCTGGAGCACACAACCAACCCTCCCTTAACATAAATTATTATTTCTGCTGCAAGTTTCAAAAGATCCAAGAGACAGTTTTGACCTAGAGCCCTTCGTGCCCCTACCTTTGACCTCCAGGCGAACCTGGGCCTCTGCTTTACCCAGGATGTTGGTAGCGACACAAGTGTAGATGCCTTGGTCCTCCTTCCGAGCCATGTTCATCTCCAGGCTCCCGTTCTCGTGCGCCTTGTAGTTCCCTCCATCCAGCGTGTTCCCCTGGCCGTTCTTAAACCTCACAACACCACAAAGTGCTATTGTAAGGGAAGAAAGAGCAGGAAACCTCCCCTTCCCACCCCTCCGGACTGGCAGGGGATGTGCTGCAGCTCTTACCATCTCAGGGTGGGGATCGGTGACCCAAAGAAAGGGCAGTCAAGTCGGGTCCTGTTGTTCTGAATGACCTTGATGAGCTGATTGCGGGGTGCCAGTATCCGTGGAGGTACGTCTGCAAACAGCAAAAATCACAGCCGTTGAGAAAGAAAAGAAACCAGTATCTGGGCTGCCGCTCCCTTTCCAGTCTTTTCATCCACCCATCCTTCCCCTTTGTTCACTCTTCCTTGTTGGCACTTTCCAGACTCAGTAGAGCTTCTCCATTCATTCCCTCTCATCTCTCCTTCCCTTTCTAGCCTTGCTCCATGAATCAGCTTACATCTTAGCGCCAACAGGACTTGCTCACCCTTGCCTGGCTTTGCAGGTCCATGGCAATGGAATTCTGCTCCAAAGCCCAGTTGCAGAGGTCATGTACAAAGGTACATTGGTCTCAGAGCAGCTAACAACAAAGAGGAAAGGAAATAGAGAACTTCTGCAAGGGAAACTCGAGTATAGGGTGTTCATCTTCCATAAGTACTTACCCAGGACGCTGACAAAGGCATTGGCGAGGAGGTAGCCGTGCTCGTTGGACGCGTTGCATTGGTACACGGCACTGCTGCCGATCTGAGTATCTCGAAATACAATGGTGTCTCCAGCCACCTCTCGGCTCGGGTTGGGGGGAGAAGCTTGAAAACAAAGAGCACTCTTTAAATTAAATTTTAAATCAAAATTCACAAGACTCTCAATATCGTCACACATCTTTCCGTCTCAGCCCAGATAAAACCAGACGATGGTACATGACCTCCCCAGCTCACAAAGTCACGGCTCAACTGGCCTCGTCTCAGAGGAGCAGGTGGTTTATGTGCTGCAATGCCAGAGCCCATGCACACCACTCAGTGGGGTGCCTGGCACCCCGACAGCAGCTCTGGCTCTCATGGTCAGCCACGAGATCCCTTGGCTAGGTTTTTTGTAAAGGAGGTCCAGATTCGTCCTCGCTCACCTTCTATGGGCTCGCCATTCACCAGCCACTGTATTGCAGGCTTGGGGTTCCCGTTGGCTCGACACACCAGTCTGCCGTCCTCACCAGGGGCCAGAATGAGGTTTTGGGGTTCATCCAACCAGTAGGGAGCAGCTTTAAAATACACCAATGCACCAGTTATAATCACAGCAGTACTACCTCACCCAAAATGCCCTCCCTGTACTAAGAGATGGAAACACCGTCCTCTTGAGTGGGCTTTCTTGGGTGCAGTGAGAGTGGAGAGTCCTTTCCCCTCACTTTGGCCGTGATCCTCCTGTTTTGCACAAAACCGCAACCGTTTGTATCAGTGAAGCTCTGCTGAGTTACACCAGCTGAGATCACATCTTGTGCTGCCTTGAGCTCAGCCTGGACAAGAAGCAAGTGCGGCTGGATACAGCACAGAGATTTCAGCCCCTGCAGAAAGCCCCCGCTCCCCCTTGCAACAAATCAGAGCATCCCCTCCCACGCACGTCCCGGCAGCTTCTGGTTGCGAAGGTAAAAAAGATGGCAAGGTAAAGATGACGTACCCTTCACTCTCACCGAGATCGTGTGGCGGATGCTGCCCATCTTGTTCGACGCCAAGCAGAAATACTCCCCGGAGTCTTCCTCGGAGACATTGGAGATACGAAGAGCCTTGTTAAAGTTTTCCAGTTTGGTTTTGCCTGCTGGGAGCTCTCCTCCTTTCTTGTACCACATGATGTCTGGTGCTGGTCTAAGGAGAGGGGAGGAGATAAATGCTTTTGCAAGACAAGAAAATGACTCATAAGAAAAGAATTGATAATCCTGCACTTGGAACCACTCATGCCCAGGGAGAAGAACTGATCCAACTGCTGGGCCACCCTCCTTCCTACCACAGCCCCTAAAGCAGGACCCTGAGCATCACCAGGTGATCGAGAGTGGGGTCCATCTCACACCTTATGCTTGGGGATGCTGAGCGCCGGTCTGGAAGCGTGTGCAGGCAGCACGCCCCGAGAGCGCTGCCAAAATCTGACCGTGAGCCCAAGATGCTTGTGCAGGCGCATGGCCCACAAATGTCCTCCCCCGCAGTTTATACAGCGTGGTAAGGAGCACTCGGGATTTACAAATAGCTGTAAGGACAAACCAGTGGGGAATTATCCTTGGACAGCAAGTATCCGAAGGCACCTGCTTCTCTGAACAGGGCTGCAAAACGCAGCTCTCCTGCTCACTCCATGCTCTTATCCTTCAAGTAGGTTATGAGAGTATTGTTAATAGCACAAGGAAACGATCCCTTTTCCTAACCAGAGGTATTTCCACTGGTGATTCAGCATCTTGGTCCCAGGCCATCCCAGCGGGGACGGCCGGGGACCACCCTCTCCCCCTCTCCACCAGCTGGGAAGCGGTACGTACACTCCTGAAGCAATGCACTCCAGCAAGAGGTCCACCCCTCTGAGCACCATCTGACTGCTTGAGGTCCCGTAGGGATACATGAAGCTGGGAGTTGTTTCCGTAATCCCTCGGGCTGAAATCAGCGGGAGAGAAAAAACAAACAAACAAAACAAAGTGCTTTTAAACTCTCCTTTGCCGCAGCAAGAGGGAGGGCACGTACAGGGCCAGAAATACACGGTGCTTTCGGGGGGATGCTGTCGTGTTCCCAGTCAAGCCTGGGATACTGAACTCACCCAGCAACGTACCTGGAAAGCAGAGAAGGACTCAAAGTAATTTTTAAAGTATTAAAAAAAAAAAAAATGTAGAGAGAGGATGCTGGGCAGGCAGGGAGGTAAAGAAGCAGCAGAGGATGGGCAGAGGGAGCTGAGCCGTGGGGATGGTGCATCAGGAAAGCCCCTGAACCATCACATCCCACCGGGGCAGCACCTTTCCTGCCCACCCCTGCCTCTAGCACAAAGAAATGGGCTGAAATCAGATGAGACTTGGAAATACTGATGGACAGACCACGTAATGAAGGACAAAAGGAACAAATGGGCACAGGAAGGGTTTACTCAGACAACTGAGCCGCTTTGCCACGTATTGCTCCAAAATACGGAGGATCCTGGCGCTGTCTGGGGCTCCGGCAGCACCAAGCAGGTTTCCCATCCTTACTGGGAGCTGCGGGGCCTGGAAGGACAGCGGCCTTTGGAAAGGAACAACTTAGCGACCAAAAATGACAAATTTCAGGACTGGACAGGAAAGTTGAACAGGAGAAAACCAGGGGAAGACACAAGACAACTCTCTACAGATACACACAGCAAAGGTCTCTCTGTAGGGGAAAAATATTCATTATTAATGGAATAAATTCCATTAATAAGTGGAATTATTAAACTAGATCTAGATCAGTGAGGACAAAACAGGATGAGATGGGCTTGAAAGCAGCAGTAGCAGAGAGGGAGGTTAGGGGATTAGGAAAGGGGACAGAATGGCCAGGGTTGGCACAGGGTCACTGCAAATACCGAAGCAGTCTGTGGGGAGAGCCCACCCCGGTGCAGGAACAGGATTGTGGGGTGCAGACCAAGCCCTCTCCTGCTGCCCCAAAAGCTTCGCTGGCTCAGCGAGCAGGAGGCAGCCCGGCGTGCCCAGCGCCGCGGGGCTTTTGGGGATGCCCACGTCTGTTTGGGAAGCCTCCACCTGAGCTCTGGCAGGGGAAAAGGGCTGGGAAGGAGAGGAAAGAGGGCAGGGGCTGTTCATGGAGTTCCCATCAGCCTGCCTTAGAGAGAGCCTGGGGTGGACCAGGCACATGAGAAAAAAAAAAACAAAAAAACAAAAAAAAACCAAAAAACAACCCCAGAAATTCAATTGTGCCGGAGCACGGCCACACACACGCATCCCACCGCTCCCACAGGTTAACGATCCACACGTGCTCGTCAGCGGGTTAGTCAATTATTTGATTAATGGATTACCATGGCAGGCAAACCTTGACCTTATCCTGAAGGGCCAGTTCTCTGGGCAGGCACACACTGCTGTTCGCTTGCCTGCTCCTGCAGAGGATCTCGTCCCTGGTTAAAACCAGCCAGCCCACGCTGGATTTAAAGCCAGGATTTATCTACATATCCCGTACCTCCAGCCAGACTCGTGAAATTCTCTCTTGTCTTGCAATTCGGAGAGTGGGATATTCTTTTATAAGCCAATATTGGCTTTTATTAGCCAACAGCCTGTTTGAACAGGCTGACCATCTCACTCCCACAATGAACCCGTTTGCTCAGGAGCCCGGGACATAACTAGAAGAGATAAGCAGCAGTGCAAGCCAAATTTTACGAGCCATATATTAATGATGACAATTAAAAATAAGGGAGATAAATTAGTATCCTATCCACTTGTTTAATAAACCTAACAACAACACTGCATAGCTGATAAGCTTTTTGCCTTAGTACAGCACTACTAATAAATATTTTGCTATTTATAATAGGGAGAAGCCAGAAATTCTCTCAGGCAGAGGTACTGCTCCAGCTCTGAACTTGGAGCAGCTACAGCTGGAAGCTGTCAGACAAATAGCAACGTCTCACTCATCTGCTTGGATGGAACAGAACTGGAAAAATAAATCCCATGGCTATTTATTTCTGCCCAAAAATAGACTCTGCTTCCAATATATTGCTGCTGTTGTCCCTGCCTCTATGAAATTGGACCCATTCAGCTGTGAACACGGTATCCCCAAAAGAGCCACTTCTCACCCCGGAGCAGCCAAGTGCCCCCTCCCCACAGTCCTGACCTGACGGCATTTAAAAATTGTACATCACTTTGCGTTTCGACTGAAAGGTGGTAATAGGAATATGCACATCCAGACACATCCCAGCTGTTCGCCTCCTGCACGGCTAGCCAGCTTTACAACATCTCACAGGTTTGCCAACAGAAAAAAAAAAAAACCAAAACCAACAACCAAAACCAAAACCCAAACTTTCATTTCCATTTTAAAAAAAGGCGAGAAACTTCTGCTAATAAAATATTAAATTAATCTGTTTAGATAATTTTTCCTTCATAATTGCAGACTGTTTGCCTGGGCAATTAAGCTTTGCAGCAAGAAAATCATTGCACCCACTATAAGCCGTGGGGAGAAGGACTCGGTTGCATCTCCCACGATTAGCCTGGCCCTCGGGCGCAGTTTGGGACAAGCGTCCCACGCCCTGCTCATACCCCACGTCCACGCCAGCAGGTTCCACGTCCCCGAGATGAGCTCGGGCACATCCATCGCAGACTGGCAGGGAAGGGGACTCGCAGCATCCCACACCCTGAGCTCGTGCCGTAGGGACCAGCAGCCCAAGGTACGTGGTCTGAGAGCCCCCAATCTCCCAAACACCTAAAATACTTGGGAAGCTGATGTCCTTCTTCCCCACTCCCCACCCCTAAGACTTCTTGCTTTGCTGCAGCTGGTTCTGGTGCCCAGCGCAGCCAGACAGGTCGTTCCAGGGAGAAACTGGGGGTTAGCACAAGNTCGTGCCGTAGGGACCAGCAGCCCAAGGTACGTGGTCTGAGAGCCCCCAATCTCCCAAACACCTAAAATACTTGGGAAGCTGATGTCCTTCTTCCCCACTCCCCACCCCTAAGACTTCTTGCTTTGCTGCAGCTGGTTCTGGTGCCCAGCGCAGCCAGACAGGTCGTTCCAGGGAGAAACTGGGGGTTAGCACAAGAAAAAGGGCTGAGGGTAAGAATTTCTTCACCAGTTCATTAACTATT